>BTPG01000006.1:13342902-13429005 GCA_036245525.1 Semisulcospira habei
GTCCCAAAAATGGGATGGTGGGCAGGAATGGGTAGGGGTTTTTCATTTTTCAAAGAGTGAACACAAGAACCAAAATACTGAAACTAGTAAACTTTTATTGAAAGAAAATGTAATAATTGAGGTGAAAACAAAGTAAACACAGCAAAACAATATTTTGATTTAAATTGCTTTTAGGTATCTTTAGAAAACAAGAAAATCATAACTATTAAAAGAAGGGGGAAAAAAAAAAGAAGAAACCATTGCAAGTAAAGGACAGTTTCAATTTTGTCATTTTTTTTTTGTGATGTCCAGCTGTCACTGTCTTAGGTGATTTTAGCACCACATAAGCTGTTAAGAGTTTCAGTGAGTATGGTACTGCTGGAAGCATTTGTCGTGGAGGCCAACCTTGCACTTAGCACAGCGGCGCTTAGTCTTCTTCCCGCATGATGCACATCTCAGTTGTGTAGGCCAACTTTGAACAAGATGGTCAACACGGTCAAACCTGACCTCTGTTGGGACACGCTTGTCAAGAGATACAAATCCTCTTGGACGACCAGGCCCTGCATGACCAGCTCGTGCAAGATAGACTCTGACAACGCTCCTGCGGATAAGGAGAAGGTCCAAAGGGTTGTCTTTCGCTACATCTGTGTTCCTGTAGAGGTGCCAGGCTTGTTGGATACTGAGGTCCAGACAATAGGCAAAGATGGGCCACCACCACTTCTTGCAGCGAATGACCGTTCTGTACTTTGCCACATTCTGGTCTGTGCGGTCCACACCGCCCATAGTGTTGTTGTAATGGCGGATCATGAAGGGTTGAGGAATGGTGACTTGATTTGATTCAGCCCTTGACCATCTCTTGGCTGTCTGAAGTGGATGCACTCCTACATTGTTTGAAACAATATTGACGATGTTGTTGTCATTCCACCGAACAACAGTGAGGCCAGTCTTTGTGTCGGTTGCATGGTCATAGGTTCCCCTTGGTGTCTTCTTCATCTCGTTTACATCCCTTAAAGGGCAATCCTGAAGGCGATTTGCACGTATCGTTCCTGTGCATGCAATGTTTTTTTTCTGTCAAAACATCCACCAGCTGCAGGCTTGTGAACAAATTGTCAAACGTGAGATGGTATGAGCTGCCCTCTTCTTCTTGCAGCTCTGCAATGAGATCAACAACAACCGAACCCCCCATTCCAAGTCCTGGGTATTCAGTTTGGCGTCCTTTCGCACCTTGATAGGGCTCAAACTGGACGACATAGCCCAGAGGCGTGCTCAGCATCCACATCTTATAACCAAACCTGATTGGTTTGCCTCGTATGAATTGTTTGCAACTGTGCCGTCCATAATAAGGCACCATCGACTCATCGATACTGAGATTTTGTGTCTGGACAGCTTTGAAGAAGGTCAGAAACTTTTCATTCATGTGTGTCAGCAACGGCCGAACTTTGCTCATCTTGTCAGCAGCATCCAGATGTGCGTTATCACTGACATGGAAATACCGCAGCATTTCTTCAAAGCGGTTTCTTGACATAGCAGACTGAACAGCATCCTTCCCCACATCCTCATCTGAAGACCAATACATTCGTCTCCTGGGCACAGGACTGTATCCAGACAAGAGTAGAATGGCAAGAAAGGTCTGGATCTCTTCAGGTGCTAAAATCAGCAAAGGTTTCAAGGATTTCTTTGTCAAAGAAGCACTCAAACAGATCAACTGGAGAAGAAGGCATTTTCAACAGGTCAACATCTGTCTTGTTCCAGGAAAAGCGTTGCTTTTGCCTATTTGACAGATCTGTATTTCTCCACTTTCGCTGATTTATTGCTGCTTTCTTTGAAGATGGAGCTTTAGTTGCTGCAGGCCGTGTTACTTTCCTTTTTCTCCCCATGGATGTAGAAGGAATAGGTGCTGCATCGTCTGACTCCAAGGATTCTGAATCCCCAGATGCATCTTGCACTGTCCCTGTGGCAGCAGGAGCACTCTGAATAGGAGCACTGATATTCTCTGATACATCAGCAGATTCCTCCATCTCATCATAGGACACTTTTTCACCCTGTCTCCGGATAGTGACAGTAGCAGGAGCCTGCAGCTGATTTCTGTTTAGGTTGGAGACAGTACCATCTTCATCTTCGTCTCCGCTGTCTTCATCGGTGTCTTCATTTGTAGGAGGGGGTTCAATAAAGATGTCAGCTTCTTCAAAGTTAGCATCATCTTCCAGCATTGATACCACTTCATGAACAGTAAAAATCCTGGACAAAAGCAGAAAAAAACAGTGTATGTAGTATAAGCAAAAACCCCTCCCCTCTCGTGCCCACCGTCCCATTTTTGGGACGGTAACTCTAACATATACAGATCAGTACATATTCAAGCTATCATCAAACTGACAAAAACATATCCAGATAACAGTATAGTCTCTAGGTTTTGTTCTTAGTGTTATATATAAAAGTGTAATGTAAAAAAATAATCCTTACCTTTTCTTGGTTGCCATGTTGATGCTGTAGGCACCAGCTTTTTTTCTGCAAATGGCAGCTCTCACTGCTAGTGTGAAGGGAAAGTACTCAAACAAAAACAATGCCTGGATGCAGTGATGTCCCCTGATTAACACAATAGGCTGCTGAGTCACAGTGACACAAGCACTTAGATACAGTAATTAAAATAAGTTGCATCCCAAAAATGGGACGGTGGGCAATAATGGGTTAACCAGCAGAAATATAGCAGAAAAGCAGCAGGAAAAAAAGCATGATTTTAGCGCATGCTGAAACCACGCTTTATACCTACTGGGACAGGCAAGTCTTGTCTGGGGTAAACTCAAAAACTATTTGGCAATATTGCTGGAGTGATGCAAACGTAAAAAGTTACAGTTCAGTGTAATTTCCTAGAAAACATGATTTTGCTTGATAACAATTTATACATTTGTTTGTCCAATAAAAATGACAGACGGACAAATCATACAAGTGCTTGATATCTCACACCTTTTCAAAGATGTTATGCACTTTACTGACTTAATATCACCCAAACAGACTTACATAAGCCTTTCAGCACCATCAGAAATATATGCTACATATAGTGTGACTTTGGATTATGTCGATGAGCATCCAGATGTGGAGCGCATGACAGTTGATTTAAAGACACCTACTTTTAAAGTTGATGATACCAACTATGGTTGGTTAGGAGAAGTTTGTTATAGCATATTTAAACAACTACGCAAACTAAATGTTTATATTGACAGTGTTACAGTTAATAAAGTGGTATTACACAAGGTGAGCCAGCAGTAATATTTTTTCATTTATTATTTTGTCGGACAAATAAAAATGACGGACAATGTTCAAAACCCTGGCTCATCTAGTTTAAGAAACGTGTTTCACACAACAAACTTACCCATAACCAATACTAATAATGTTTACGAATCAATAGAAAACTCTTTTTCTGTCATACAACAAAATCTTCTCACAGGCAGTGTTAAGATTCACATTGTTGCGAAAATCGAATTCACTAGATTGGGCGGTGAATTAATTGTATCGTATATATCAACAAGACAACACACTGTTAACACAAGAAGAGAATTGGAGAACGTGTTTAGAGACAGACTATTACCAGACTTTCTACAGGCAATTGACAGTGCAAAAATGAAGGGGTCTGGTTGGCATGAAGGACATGTACATGAACTACAATTGAAACAGTCAAGGTATCATCCCATATTAGGCAAATCGTGGTTGCCACTGCCAACAGAGGTTGCGAACAAAAAGGCTGTCGTCAACATACAGAACAATGACAACTATTGTTTCATGTGGTGTGTGCTTGCTAAATTACACTTTGTAAAATCAAAACCTGAACGTGTATCTAACTACAACAAATTTGTAAATGAACTCGATTTTAGTGGCATTGAGTTCCCTGTTAAAATAGAGGACATAGATTTGTTTGAAAAACTAAATCCTGGTATATCTGTAAATGTGTATGTGTGGGATAATGAATCTGAGAACACGTTACAGCCAATTAGAGTGTCCCCACTGGCACCAACCTATGGTCAGTCAGAAGATAAGCATGTTGACATGTTGCTAATCGGAGATGACAATAACTTTCACTACACAATTATCAGGAATATGTCACGTCTAATTCATGGACATACAACAAAACACAATGGGAAACAGGAAGTTTGTAAAAAATGTTTACAAAGATTCTCCTCTATTGCAGTGGCACACAAACATGTTTTACACTGCAGGTCACCTGATGATATACAGACTGTACTTAAGTACCCAGATCCTGGTAGTCAAGTGTATTTTAAGAACTATGGGAATCAGCAAAAGTTGCCGTTTGTAGTGTACGCAGATTTTGAATCATTAGTTGTTCCGTATGACGGTCCTGTTCCAGAGTCATTACCAAAGACTATAAAATTGAGTGACCAAGTGGTGTGTTCTTTTGGATACATTCTTGTTAGGTCAGACGGTCTTCATTCAGAGCCTGTTATCTACAGGGGTGAAAATGCAGCATGTCTGTTTTTAACAGAAATGAGACATCTGTATAGTCAGGTAGTACAGTATCTCACAACAAGTCAGATGCCTTTGGTGATGACAGAAGAAGACAAACTAAAATTTGATACAGTTGAGACGTGTTGGATTTGTGAACAACCCCTCCAGGGTGACAAAGTTCGTGACCACGATCACATAACTGGGCGTTACAGAGGCGCTGCTCATAACAATTGTAACTTGTTATTAAAAACAGATCCAAAGACATATAAGTTACCAATCTTTTTCCACAATCTCAAAGGATATGATTCACACATCATCATGCAGGCTGTAGATGAGTCGTACAAAAACATAAGTTGCATTGCCCAGACAACTGAGAAATACTTAACTTTTAGGTTAGACAAATTAGCATTTTATGACTCTATGCAACATTTGTCTTTAGGTCTTGCTAGTTTGGCAGAAGGACTGACTGAGTATCCAATAACAAGTAAATATTTTGAGCCAGACTTGATTAAGAAAGGAGTTTATCCGTATGAGTACATCAGTGAGTGGGTTGTGTTTGAGGAAACAAGACTGCCACCAAAAGAGAAATTTTATTCTACACTAACTGGAAAAGGTATTTCTGACTCTGAATACCAGCATGCACTTGATGCGTGGGGGAAGTTGGGGTGTCAGACAATTGGTGACTACCATGACCAGTACTTGAAAGCAGACGTTTGTTTGCTAGCAGACGTATTTGAAAGTTACCGTGAAAAGGGTTTGTTACACTACAAGCTTGACCCTGCTTGTTACATAACTAGTCCTGGCATGACATGGGATGCATTTTTGAAATCCAGTAAGATATCTATAGACCTGTTGTCTGATCGTACGATGGGTGAAATGGTGGAACGTGGCTTGAGGGGAGGGATTAGTATTGCAGCAAATAACTACGCCAGAGCCAACAACAAATATCTGGATGACCTTGACTTTGACCCCTCAAGGTCAAGGTCATTCATTACCTATGTAGACGCTAACAATTTGTATGGCTGGGCAATGTGTGAGTTATTGCCCTTGAAAAACTTTTGTCTGTATGATTTGTCACAGTATGATGTAACAGAGTCAGCGTTAACTAACAATATTATGAATCTTGACCGAAACGACGCGAAGGGTTGGATCTTTGAAGTAGACCTAGAGTACCCACACCATCTACATGATTACCGCAATGATTATCCCTTAGCTGTTGAGAAAATGAGTATGACGGGGAAAAAAGAAGACACCAAACTTGTGCCAAATCTAAATGACAAATTCAATTATGTTTGTCACTATCGATTGCTGCAGTTTTACATCAGACATGGGTTAGTACTAAAGAAAGTTCACAGAGGAATTCAATTTGATCAGAGTGCTTTCATGAAAGATTACATAATGAAGAACACAACCCTTCGTGCCAGAGACGGCAACACTGCATTTGACAAAGACTTCTTTAAGCTTATGAACAATGCCTGTTTTGGCAAGACAATGGAAAATCCTCATCACAGAAAAGATGTGAGACTGGTCACAACTGAATTGGGTGCAATTAAACTTACAGGCAAGCCACAGTACACAGGGTATAAAGAATTTCATTCATCATTGTATGCTGTGTCACTCAAAAAAAAGATTGTTAAACTGGACAAGCCAGTATTCATTGGTATGGCAATTCTTGAGTTGTCAAAACTGGTGATGCTTGAATTTTATTATGATTACTTCAAATTAAAGTATCCTGACTGCCGTCTGCTATACACTGACACTGACTATATGATCATTGATGTGTGTGCTGAAGACTTTTATGAAGACATGAAAACAGAGTTACACATGTATGACACGTCTGATTATCCTAAAGACCATCCATTGTTTATCACACAAAACAAGAAAGTACCTGGTAAGTTTAAGGATGAACTAAATGGTGTGCCAATAGTTGAGTATTTTGGATTGAGATCCAAAATGTATTATATACTGCACCAGAAAGGCAGTCAGTCGAAAGCCAAAGGAATTAAAAAAACAGCAATAAAAAATAAAGACATACGTCATGAACATTACAAGCAAGTGTTAGATGGTGCATTGATGCCTGATTATCCAAACAAGTCACTGAGATCAAATAAACATAATCTTGAAATGATCCAAACACACAAAAAGTCACTGGCAGTTGGAGACACGAAACGTTTGTTTCACAGTAAGGAAAAGGCTTATGCACCCGGACATTACAGGCTCAAGTTATCTGAAGACATTTGTGATGAACTGGTTGATGAATTAATTGACGACTTAGTTACTGAAATGAGTAACGGTGTCTGGGGGAATAATCTGTAATTCTTCTCTGACAAATGCCCTTTGTGGCGCAGGGTAATACAGGTAATATATTGTTGCGCCAGGACCGTCAGGACCGGGGACTATTTTTTTATATTGTGTACAGATGTTGACCAGATGGGGTCTGTTGCCCTGCGCTTTACGTCGTTCTCAGCCTCCCCTGGTTGATATAAATATCTCACCTGTTTGGTAAATAAACTTGTGTCTGGTGCTGGGGTTGGGGTTGGGGTTGGTCCTGTTTTTGGCTCTGTAATTGATTTCAATTTAATAGCGTCAGCAGGTTTTGGGTGTCCTTCATTGTTCATTGCTTTTATCACATGTGGTAATCTCTTAACCCACTCAGTGTTACGGGTGTCATGCATGAGTTCCTTAGAATACTGGTAACTGAAAAGTCTTTCTGATAACTGTTTGTTAATGTTTTCAACAATTGCCTGTGATCTGTGCACACCTGGAATGACTCGTCTGACCAGTACACCATGCTAAGCAAATAACTGATTAACTGCGCCCTTAAATTCAGATCCATCATCAACCTGCACTAGTCTGGGGTATCTTAAAGGGCATCGACTATATATTTTTGATAATGCTGTAGCAACTGTACTGGCTGTTTTGTCAGATATGGGTTCAGCGTCTTTATACCTTGAAGCAATGTCTACAAAAGTCAGTGCATACTTGTATCGTTTCTTTCTTATTGTGTCATGTGGTAAGAACAAAACGTCCATTTGGTGTGTGTCATTTGGGGTAGTGTTTTCAAAATGGGGTCTTGTTATTTTTCTTGGAGCAGGAAGATATATCTGCCAAATTGCCTGTCTCTGTAACCATTGCTTGACTTGATTGAGTGTTATATCTCCGCCCACAGCGGCATGTAATTTTTCAATAGCTGTTTGTCCTTTCCAATAGCCTGATGGAGAGTAATATATTTTTGATAGTTTATTTTCGGCTGCCATTTTTTCTAGCAATGAAAACTCCTGTAAAATAAACAAATGTCATTCCCACTAGAACAAAGATTATCTCCCCGTTTCTTTGTTGTGTGCTTGGTTTGTAATAGTCACTTAGTTTTGGTTTCGGTATAGACATGTCTTCACCTGTGACAAGAAAATATTCCCTGATTGCTTCGTCTGTATTTGAAAACGTATGTTGTGCGTGGCCTTCAAGCCTGAGTTTTTCATTGATGAAATCAAGTTTCTCAATTCTATTCTTTTCATAATCCTGCTGGGCTTGAGCAAGTTTTTCAGATGCTTCATTATGACGTTTCAATTTTTCTGCAGATTCTTCTCTACCCATTTTTGAAAAGAGATAATTAGAGCCACTGAAAGCCAATGCATTAACCATCGCTCCACCAATCATAATAGTTATCGTCGCCATATTATTTTTATTTACATAGAAACATTTTCTGGAATAATTCCCTGCTTGACAAGAAAATCTTTTGTCGCAATCGACGCTGTAACGACTACAATTAGCTTAGCGCTGTCTTCGAAATCGAGTCTACTGAGGTCTGCTGATTTCATTTTGAGTAGACTTTTTCCCAGCATAGAATAAGCTACTGCTAATCCACTGATTACGGCAGAGTGATACACAAGGTTCATTAAATTTTTTGAGTCGTTCATTTCTTAGGCAAGAAAAATTAAAATAATATTTTCATTTACTGCATATAAAATGGGTCAACGGCTTTGGGTGTTACTGGTAATGTGGCGACTTCTGGTTTTGTTTTTGGAGTGTCTGATTTTTTGGTCACTGTACGAGTCTGTGGTTTGTATTTTTTGTATAATTGATAACCTACGTAACCAAATCCAACAACAAATCCGGCAACTATATATTTTGTTGTTTGAGGACCGGGGTCAGGGTCAGACTTAGTTGTTTGTCTCTCACTTTGATGAGGGTGTGTCAGTCCTGACGGTATTGACAGTGGTCCTGACGGTCCTGAAAGTGTTGACGCCTGGTCAGTCACATGAGCCTTTTCTGTTTGTGTTTGAAGCTGTAATTATTTTTGCCTGTTCCATTCGGCTAATCTTTCTCCTGCATCAACGCGGCCTGGACTTTTAGCCTTAGTCACAGTTTGAACCTGCATCAAAACTGGACTGGGGTTCGGTTGTGGAGTCGTCTGGGTTTCGTCCATTTTCTTCTGCAGTAAAATTTATTTTAGAAAAATCAATATGACTCCCAGTAACAAGAAGGGTTACGACAGGTGCAAGGTAATTTCCAAACTTGTAAAACATGACACATGCTAATTTGCCAATTGAACTTGAAACAATAGGATTGCTTTCAAGGTCGTGTGAAAGACTGTCACTATCCACAGGTAGAAAGTGACTCACTGCTTTTGTGTATAGACATACTAGAGATCGACTCAAATCACGAGTCATTAGTGAAGCGATGTGGTTTTCATATTTTGAATGAAGCTTGATTAGCTCGTCAGAGGTAAGAGATTCAATATCCTCTGTTGTGTATTGTTTCCCGAGATAAGTCTTTGATTTGCCTGAGACAATCACAGACAAAAGACGCTGTTTTTTTGAGTCTAAGTCTTTGTTCTCAACAGCATTGATATCATTCAATAGAAGGATTTCATCAGGGTTCATTTATATTGTTATTTTAAAAAACAAAAATTAATTTACTAACCCATACCCTGTGGGCTGATCTGTCTTTAAAATGAGCTTTAGATGCTTAGTTGATTTCAGTTTATTTTTTACATCATCACGTTCATGCTTATTTGGTATGACATCATTCTCTCTGAGACAGTCTTCAAAGCTGTCACGATCCTTGCAGTAAAACAAACAGATAAACTTTAACTGTTCTCGAAAATCTTTCAGTACAGCATTATATTTCTGAGTGAGAATCCATACACTAACATTTGCGTGTCTGCCACTGAAAGCAAGTTCTGCTAGAGTGTTTCTCTTCTTGACAATGTCTTTCTCTGCAGAACAGTCATCAACAATAAACAAGGTTGGCTGTCCTTCAAATTGCTTGTAAAAATATTGTAGGTAGTCATTTAGTTTTTTCTCAGGGTCAACTAAATATATGTTGTTGTCAGTCCAAATGAATAAACGGTTGTGATAAGCTTTGTTGTGTTTGATTGTAGGACAAAATATTACAATGTTTTCAAAGTGGTGTATGTATCTTGTTTGTAAGAGGTTAAGTACAAATTCAGTTTTCCCACACCCTGTGGCACCAACAAATAAGCCACAGTGTGGGTCAAGGGTCATTAAGCTCAGGTTCATTTTAATACACAATATAATTTTAATATATGTGTCCACTCAGTCTGCTATCTGCAATATTGAATTGTGCGTCATATATCAGGTACAAATATATGTTAATGGCTTCGGCTTTTTCAACCTTCTTTTGTATCTGAATTGTAATTCCATCACTACCGTTCTCGACAGTTCGACCTGACCCATGAAGGTAATCATCATCTGTACTACGAAGGTCTAGCCACAGTGCATACTTGTTTGTAAGGTATTGACCAATCCTAACATCATACAGATGTAGATCTTTGCACGCAATGTTTGCTGGTTTATCTCTAATCCTTCCACCCGCAAAATACTTTGTGATCTCATCGTAGTGTTGATAAGGTAACATTCCAGACACGTACACTTGATTAGGACGGCCTTCAATTGTGCAGGACAAATGTGTAATCTTAGGATTGTAAAATTTTTCTGAATCCCGTTTATATGGATCTGCTGGTTCAACAAACAACATAAGAATAACCTTTCAGTGACCTGGCAGGTGTGTTCAAGTTTATATTCCACATTGGGTCACTCTTGTCCTTTTGCATTAAACTATGTCTAATCACCCTGTCATAATAAATTGGCAGTCTTGACTGATACTGATTTTGAATGAGTCTGGCTAGATCAGTGTGTGTGACAATTTCGTATCCAAGGAAATGTTAGAG
The DNA here is from genome assembly GCA_036245525.1 of Semisulcospira habei. Taxonomy (NCBI): domain Eukaryota; kingdom Metazoa; phylum Mollusca; class Gastropoda; family Semisulcospiridae; genus Semisulcospira; species Semisulcospira habei. Next base: position 13,353,530 of record BTPG01000006.1, read on the forward strand.
ATCTTGTATGTTGCATCTGTGGCAGATGATTTTATAACTTTCGAGTAGTCATTGAAAGTTAGTTCAAAGCTCAGACGGTCATTCAGTGCCCCTTGATAATAAGGCAGATGAGCTGTTAGGATTTCAAACTCAAGTGGAATGTAAAATCTGGTTCCATATGTTTCAGCTATAATAACCTCCTTTGGTACCCCAGTAGTTGTTTTGTCTCCGGCATTGATTCGAAGTTTACCAACATTATCTGGCTGTATGCCTTGGTAAATACGGTCTTCTCGTTGTTCTCTTGTGAGCCAAAGGTCTTTGTAACAGTAAAATACATCTGAGTCATCAAGACTAAACACTTCCTGTCCTTCAAGTTTTACTTTAATAGTCCTAACAATTGCTCTGCCAAGATTGTCAACCAGTGTTCTGTTCACATCTGCGTCTGATGAAAGTTCAATATTAAATGCTAGGCGTGCAGTGCCAGGAACAATAACGTCACTGGGACCTAGGTTTGGAAACTTGACTGTAAGTGTTTGGTTCTGGTCTATGGTACTTGGATTGTTTGTGGTAACGATTGATTGTCTAATGGCCTTAACACCCAGGGGCTCACGTAGTTTTCTGTATGGGTCTAACTTTGATCCATAAGACTGTGTCATTTTTATTATGCACAATAAAAAATAATAAATTAATAAAACAATGGCAGCGGGAGGATTTAATCATGAAGATTTTGAAATGGATGACACGTATGATTTTGGTAATACAATAGATATGACAGATATGACAGATATGACTGGTACAAGAAATATTTACAGTTTACGTCATAAACTTTTAGAAACCAAAGTGAACTCATTTTATGATCATGTTGGTGGCCGCCCAGACAACGTAGACCCTAATCAGTTTGAACTTGATGGCAAGGGTCATTTATATTTAAATACTGTTGACAAAGGAAAAGTACTATTGACTAACAAAAAAGACCCTAGTAGGTTTAGGGCTTTAAGTACAATAAAAAATGAAGGTGGTGTTGGTGCCTTGCGTCAACTTGGTATTGGTGGGTCTCCTGTCACGCCAAGACTGGCTAGTGTGCTTCATGACACGCAAACAAAGTTGCCAACAGGGCAACAAATTGAAATGGCACCAGTAACAAGCCTACCAGAAATAGCAAACACAGTGATACAAGAAACCTCATTTACTGAAGGACAAATAAATGACGCTATGAAAACAATAGACGATCCACCTTTGACAATGCGGGAGATTATGGGCTTGGATAAATCATTGCAGACGATAAGAGGTGAGATGGTAAACAATGTTGCCAAACTGGGTGAGCTTGATAAACACATAGAACGTGAAAAAGAGAAACTGGCTACAGCAGACAATGGGAATCTTGACACAGAAATGAAAGAAAGAATACAACACAGATTAAATGATTTGCAGATAGAAAGATCAGGAAGGTTAGAAACAATTAGTATTGGGAGACAAAAACTGAAATCACAGGTCAACAGGATTAGAGAAACTATTCAGAAAATACTTCACGAAGACACTACTCTGGCTGAGAGACTAAAAACACTTTTCAGAGAACAGGGTATTACAATTGCTAGTTTAATTACTGCTCTTGGGTTTATTATCAGTACTGTTGTGTTAGCTGTCTCCGGTGCTGGTGGACCCGGTGGTTCTCCACCTCCAGCACCACCAACCCCAGGCCCACCGACTCCAACAGACCCAAAAGATTTACAGTCATGGGTAAAGAAACAACTGTCTCATATTTCAGATCTACTTAAAAAATTGGCTCTGAAAGCAATAGATGCTTTGCCTGGCATAATTGGCACTGTTGTCAGTTGGCTGATTAGTACAGCGGCAAAGGCAGTAGGGTTTATGGCAGAACATGTGTGGGTCTTTTTGGTTACAGTAGGAGGGTTGATGGTGGGTTATTTAATGAAACAGATAAAGAAGTAAAACCCCTAACCCTGTTAGACCTATTACCAATGCAGTTCTTTCCGACTCATGTGTGTCAGGGGTTGACTGTACTGGTTGTATGAGTGTCGGTGTTGGGGCCGGGGCCGGGGCCGGGGGTGTTACCGTCTGTAATGATTTTAATGACTGTACATGTGTGGTTGTTGCTCCTAAGTTTACAGATTGATTAAGACCGAGTTTTTGACCAACACCTGCAACAACTATTTCATTATTATAATTTGTTATTGTACCCATTTGGAGTTGAAGGTCAGATGGTAACATGTATAACCCGATGCCAACTACAAAGTCAACTTTTGATCTGGCATATCTGAGTACGTCTTGATAGCGTTGTATGCTTGATGGGAGATCGACTGTTGAATTAATTGAATCTTCAAGATTTGCAAGAAATTGTTTTTGTGCTTCAAATTTACCACTTCCATTCAAAATGTTTGATTTTGTTAGTGATTGTGCTCCTAGTAAACACCAGACATATGTTCTGATTGACTCATTTACGCGCTCGACTCCCGCTTGAGTAAACCGTCAGATTTATCTAAAATAAATGTGGTCCAGGCGTTAGACTGCTTTTGCTCTATTGATCCTATCCAAACTTGTGATTTTGATGAGAATGAAGTGTAACCAGGGTAATAATCTTGAGGGTATTGTCTGTGACTCAAAGCGTAATACAATGTACCCATGCCTTTGTGATCATCAAGTTTTTGTGTGAAGTCATACTTAGTGCTTATGTTAAATTCATTACAAATGCGTTCAAACGCTTTCATATCCATGGGGTTGTTATACCTGTTGAAACTGGATTCAGTGGGCAGTGGTGTATGCAGTTCTGACAGTATTCTTCTAAGCTGGTAGTAAGTGTGGAAATGGTAGACAGATCTAATAAGTTTGTTTGAGTGATTCAAATGGTCTGTAAATGAAACACCACAGCCTGTAGTAGAACACAGTATAGCAAAATTGAGTTGTTTTTGAAACATCTGTATTGGACTTGAAGACCACTTTCTTGCAGTTGAGTCATCTGTTATTGGAGGGTTTAGGTAATGGTCAAACGGATTTGGTACTTTGACTTGAAATAGATCTTGTTCAGACACAGCAATATCAAGCTGGTTTAATTGAATTATTTTCTGTTCATAAGTAGGTGCAACATTATATTTGGCATTCACATTAAATTGAAATGCGTTTGTAGTGGTAATGGTTGGTGATTTAAATTCCATGCTTCTTTTTTATGAGATAATAAAAATGTTTATTACCTTAACAAATCTTGACACAAGCAAACCAGTGTGGTTAACTAATGGGATTGATAATCGTGATGGTAGCAAGGCTGTTGCTATCCATGAAATGTTCTATACAGTAAAATGGTTTAATGTAACAGATGATATATATAATAAAGTAATTTTTGATGGTAAGACTGAAGCTATACCACCTGGGTATTATGACTTTTGTACTATAGCTGAATGGTTTCAAAGTAAATTTAAAATTAAAGCAACTTTAAATCCAGCTAACCTACTTGTTACATTAGAATTTCTGAAACAAGATTGGTTAAAAATTTCAGATAGATTTGCATATTTACTTGGATTTTATATTTACGAAGATTGGTATAGAACAGATGATTTAGATGAAGCTATGTTTGGTATTATAACAATGAAGACAAAAAAACTTAAAATAACTGGAAAACGTCCTGTCAATTTGTCAGTACACACAGTGCTAAATGTTTATTTGAAAGAACTAAACACATCTGAGAATGTTCACAATGGAAAGCCTTCAACTTTGTTGAGATGTTTACCTACTGGAACTGCTCCATATTGTGAAAGTGTAGTTGTTAGATTTCCTAATTTGCAGTTTAAGAAATTAGGTTCTAGTTTCTTTGAGTCACTGAGTATATCTGTAACTAATCAGGATGACAAACCAGTTCTTATGCATGATTTTAGTGTTGTGTTAGAAGTTAAATAATTTTATTTTTGTTTATAAAAATGAGTGGTCTTGGTCCAAAGCGAACAATCATACCAGTTGCGTGTCCGGTTACAGAGTTGAAAGATTTGGCAGATGTCCAGGATTTTGAGAAGGAAGGGGATGTTGGAGAAATATATGCTTTTGAACTTGATTCAAATGGCATGTACAAGAGGAAAGTAATTGTTGACATGAAAGACGGTGAAAAACAGATTCCTAAACTTGGTCAGCTGCGTGATGTTACTGTACCTACTCCACCTGTAAATAATGCGCCTTACAACTTAATACATGTGGGTAATAAATGGGTTGTTTCACCTGTGCCTGTTCCACCACCCACAATTGACTGGGACATAAAGTTGGAATTTATTAGTCCTTATGTATACACTGATGACGAAGGTGCCTTAGTGTTTAGGAAGGTTGTTAACTCGGGGCCGCTTATTGTAAGTCTTGTTCCAAGCTTTGCCCCAGACGACAATAGCAGAGAAAAACTGAAAGTTGAAAATTATGAGAGACGGAGATATCTTCTTACGCACAGGAAGGGTAGGTCTGATGCAAAGGTTGTGTTTATGCCAGCAAACTTTACCATCACAAGAGAAGCGACAATAGTATTTGAAATTATCATGAGATCAGTAACTACTGCTAAAGAGGCTCAAATTGCACAAGGAATTAAACTTACATGGAATGAAACAGTAACAGAATCAACAAAGGTCTTTATTGCTATTACAAAAAATAATGATGTTATTAATGTTTCGAGCAGTGTTCCAGCTGTCAAGGTGGTGGTAGACAAAACAACTTTTGTTCGTCTAACTTAAATAAACCTTGAACACATTGATCTTGTTGCATTTTATTATGCTAACAAATTGTATACTTTTGAAGAGTTGCAAAATGTAATTGCTGATTAAATAAAAAAAAAAAATTTGTCAATAAAAAAAATGGTAAACTTCTATCCACAACTACCGACGCTTGAGCCGACTGAAACAAATGTGATGACTAAAACAACACTTGTGCCTGATCCACAGGTGACAGCTGTGCCAATTGCATCAGATAAAACATTACAGGCAGATGCATTCAGATTAAATAATATTACAGAAGCTTTGAAATATTTGGAAAGTGAAGAGGCTAAGTACTCACGGTGCAAAAGGAGGTATAAGTCAGTATTTAATTCTGTTCAAAACACTTCTATGGCTATTGGTGCAGTTTCAGCTTCATGTTCTGTAGGGGGTATAGTTCTGTTCGCCACAGGAATTGGAAGTTTGGCTGGAATAGCAATTGAGGGTGTTAGCGTTGCTACATGCTTGGCTTGCTTTGGTTTGGAAGCCTTGAACAAGAGGTTTCACACGAAATTACAGAAACATGAAGCATTGAGTACGCTTGCTGGTGCAAAGCTGAGCAGTATGAAACTTATATCCAGTAAGGCATTGAATGATAATTTTATTGATGATGAAGAATTTAAGCGAGTCCAGGATGATTTAAATAATTACAAGAAACAGAAGTCTGAAATACAGAATAAAATGCGTAGTCAGTCTCCCGTGAATGTTGAAGAACTAAAGGCCAGTTTTTTAGCAGAGGGAAAAAGGATCGGTGTTCAGGAAACCACAGAAAAACTACACAATCTTTTAAACAAATAAAAATCAGATTTGGTAATCGTTTATTAATGTCATACACTTCACAGAAAAATGCCATGCCACTTACACCACTTGTGCCTGATTATTTAACCCCATCAGCACCACCACCTGAGTATTACTGAGAAAAAAAAGTTTTTTTATTGTCCTTGTATCTTGATAAATCTGTCTCAGTGTCTTGGGACTTGAGTCAAGTTGTTGTAAGAACTTAGGGTAAGTACTTGTAAGAACTTAGGGTAAGTAATTAATAAGTTCTTATGACAACACACTTAAAGGTTACCTCTGCAGGTTCCTAAAAGATAGTTGCAACTTGTTAATAAGTATTAAGTTTCACTTGGCATCACTTGATCAGGTTCATGATTAGGTGTTGACAGAGACAATAGTTATAGAGAAAGATAATAGGAGACCCGTAAGATAATCAGATCAATAATGCCGCATCAGTCATACTCATCACTTTTTTAAAATCAAAGGGTTGATTCAGAATTAACGGGGGTAAAATTGAGGTCAAAATTTTGATATTAAAAAATGATGTAAATTAATGACTGATGCGGCTCTATTGAATTCATTGTCTTACGGGTCTCCTATTATCTTTCTCTGGGAACCGCATACTGACTCTATATGCAAAACATTCTCCAAAAATCTGTTCCTGTTATCAAAACTACGCCATATAGTTAATACTGATATCCGTAAACTTTTTTCCATGCGCATATTAAAACGCATTGTGACTACAGTTCTACCGTCTGGGATGGATGCAGCGAAGTTCACATAAAAAAGTTAATTCCTTGTATCGTTGGGGCATTAAATTAATACTTCCCGGTCCTACTTTGACTGAGGAAAAATTAGTCGTAGTCGTAGTATGATATCACACTAGACGCACGCACGTAAGGTTCTTGTAAAGAAACTTCATTCAACTGCAACTCGTCACACGTGGCTAAAGGATGTAGACCACACTGGAGTAACAGTTCCAACAATATTTTATTGCAGCGATGCGATCTTAAAAAAATGTATTCACAAATGCACCAATACTGATACAATGTCTCTTCTACAAAGTATCAACACTTTTAACACAATGAGTGTCTCATACAATGTACCACTGTTACACTGCAATTCCAATGACCAACTCCCAGAGGGTCAGTGTGGCTTCAGAGCAAACAGGAGCACCACCGATATGGTCTTTGTGCTGAGACAGCTACAGGAGAAGTGCCGCGAGCAGAACAAAGGGCTGTACGTAACGTTTGTCGACCTAACAAAAGCGTTCGACACTGTGAGCAGGCAAGGCATGTGGCAGATCCTGGAGCGACTTGGCTGTCCCCCAAAGTTCCTCAACATGATTGTCCAGCTACACGAGGACCAGCAAGGCCAGGTCAGACTCAACAATGACCTCTCAGAACCATTCCCCATTCTCAACGGCGTAAAGCAGGGCTGCATGCTGGCACCGACCCTCTTCACCATCTTTTTTAGCATGATGTTGAAGCAGGCCACAGTGGACCTCGATGATGACGATGCAGTGTACATCAGGTATCGTCTCGATGGCAGCCTGTTCAACCTCAGACGACTGCAGGCCCACACGAAAACCCTAGACCAACTGATCCGTGAGCTGCTTTTTGCTGATGATGCTGCCCTCGTTGCACACACAGAGAGAGCCCTGCAGCGCATCACGTCCTGCTTCGCAGACGCTGCCCAGCTCTTTGGACTCGAGGTCAGTCTGAAAAAGACAGAGGTCCTCCATCAGCCGGCACCCAAGACAGGGTATCGCCCTCCTCACATCACCATCGGCGAGTCTGAACTAAAGTCAGTGCACCAGTTTACTTACCTTGGCTGCATTATCACGTCGGACGCCAAGCTGGACAAGGAGCTTGACAGCAGGCTGGCAAAAGCGAACGGTGCTTTCGGGCGACTTTTTAAGCGGGTGTGGCACAATCAACAGCTGAAAACAGGCACCAAGATCAGCGTGTACAGAGCTGTGGTCCTCACCACCCTGCTGTATGGTTCCGAGTCCTGGGCCCTCTACCGCAGCCAACTACGACTCCTCGAACGCTTCCACCAGCGCTGCCTGCGTACCATCCTGGGCATTCACTGGAGTGACTATGTCACCAATGTCGAGGTCCTTGAACAGGCTGAAACCGTGAGCATCGAGGCTTTGCTGCTGCGGACACAGCTCCGCTGGGCGGGGCATGTCTCCAGGATGGAGAATCATCGCCTACCAAAGATCACCCTGTTCGGCGAGCTTGCTACTGGACACCGTGACAGAGGGGCACCAAAGAAGAGATACAAAGACTGTCTCAAGAAGTCACTTAGTGCCTGCCAAATCGACCACCACCAGTGGTCTTCGCTTGCTGTGGACCGTGACACCTGGCGCTCCACTATTTACAAGGCAGCTGTCTCCTTTGAGGACTCTCGCAGAGCTAGCCTTAAGGACAAGCGGCTCAGGAGAAAAAACAGAGATGCCGCAACTCAGAACTCTGGCCATACCTTCCCCTGCAGCCACTGCGGTCGAACCTGCCTGTCCCGGATTGGCCTCCGCAGCCACGAACAAGCCTGCAGACGTCGTGGGCAACTCCTATAAAATCTTCGTTCGCGAAGTCCAGCCAAGAGACACTGCAATTGTCTATCACTGACAATGTAAGTACGATACACTGCGTATCTCTCTCACTGACAATGTACCTACGATACACTGCAATTCTACAACTGACAATGTACACACACGCTTCCTAGCATGGTCTTTTATAGTATTATACTTTCCAGGATAATCCAGCAAATTCATACAACACAACCAAATCAGAAAAAAAATGCGAAACCAAAACTCATAAATATTAATAAGAAAGAATACTCAAGAATAGACTACAATATCCGACTACTATTTCAAGCCCCTATTTTGGGAAATCCCGGCAGTGCTATGACGTCACACAAGAGTACGCCAGACAGGTCCCGACCTTGCCTGAATTCCCCGGAAGTTTCACGACTTTCCTTAGTACTTTCCGGCTGCTAACTTCACGCGCACAGAAAACAACCGCAATTATTCGAACTGCTTTTAGAACCTTCTGTATTCACCTCCGTATATCTAACACAGTCAATTCCGCTCTTCGTGCGAACGAAAACAAATCCTACAAGAAAAGGTACGTGATTCCCATCCAAAAAACAGCTCAAACAAACATCGGATCCCTCCCACGACCAACACACACACGCCCCCACAGAACAACACAACCACAAACGTAACAAAGGGTACTTGGAATGTATACTGAAAGACTCAGCACGTTGTGAGGTTTTGTAGATATAATTTTTATTACTTTTCGCCAAATGTGTGGGACACAAAAACACGTAATGTGAGCACTGTGAGTCTTCTGTGAGTACAGACATGTGTATACTGTGACACTGATATACGGATGTGTGTGCACTGGGACTATAATTGAGGATGAGTGTGCACCGCAGTCATGTCGCAAAAAGGCGACAAAAAGAGGAAAATGAAAGCAAGCACTGATACGGATACTAGCTGTTGTGCGGTGGATATGTCCCAATCAAGTCAAGTAACACAAAGCCTGAAAGAGATCCGGGGAAGACAGTCGCTGCATGGTGAGGACAGAAAGCAAACGTCGAAAGGAGTCTCTTTCTCGGGACCGAAACGTACAGACAGTGTTACATTGTCTGCCCTTTTTGTAACTGCATCTAGATGTAGAAAGAGAGGGTAGTGGGAGAGAAGGAATGGCAGACCTATCATTTTGAGCCTTCCACTGAAAACCTATTGCAACAAGCAATAGGGACTACCCTCAGGCGCCCCGCAATTCGCTGGAGAATATCCAGTCTCTCTCCCCCCCCCCCCCCCCCCCCCCCCACCGAGGGTGGAGTCTTGTGAATATACCCAAACAGATATTGGACCTGCTGACTGCAATTTGTCGGGTTACGCCGTTTGCCTAACTGTCGAGACCCCTTCCCCCTCCCTCCCCCCCCCCCCTCCTTGGGGCGAAACCGGTCGTAGGCGGCAAAAACAGAAATCTACCCAGCAGGTCCAGTATCTGTTTGGGAATATTTACTAGCATCCCCCCTCGGGGGTAGGACTGGATATTCTCCAGCGGACTGCGGGGCGCCTTGGGGTAGTCCCTATTACTGCTTTATGCAGTAGGTGTTCAGTGTAAAGCTCAAAATGATAGGTCTGTCATTCCTTCTCTCCCACTCCCCTCTCTTTCTAGATCTAGTGAGCGATGCAGTCACACAAAGGGCAGCTGATGTCCTGATGACACAATGTAAGTTTACCAGCATGAAATACCATGGCATTATCACAGCAGAGCATTCTCAGAACTGAAATGAAAAATTACGTTACTTGGAACTAATCTGATTGAGTGCATTTTTGGCTTTGGGCGACGCCTTTGTTTAAAAGTAAAGAATATATACATACACACACCCACACACATCTTTAGGAATATATGTTATGTTTGAAAATGTTGGGAAAGTGTGTGTGTGCTTGTATGTGCATGCATACCCTCAAATGCATGCATGTCCATGCATATCAATGGTGTATTTGGGTACAGTGAGAGCGCATGAATGTAGGGCTCCTTGATAGTAGTACGAACTGCCAGTACCAGAATGAATCTTGTACAGTGTGTGCATGTGCACACGCATATTTTCGAACATTATGTATATATACTGGTAATATAAATACCTGAAGTTAGTTCGTTCGGGTTTAACGTCCACAGCACCGAGGTGATCATGGACGGCCCTGACGGGCGGGTGATGGGGGACAGGGAAATCTATTGCCTATGGAGTACGACCTGAACACTGATCAACCCAGGCGCACTCCAACTGTGCCACTTTGATTTACCAGGATCTTTCAGCGGAAATGCTAATGAACAAATCCGTTTTCCACCCTGGATTGTGAGTCCAGCTACCAGGACCGGGACGGGATTCGAACCCACGACCCGATTCGAAATACCTGAAATTGCAAACACAACGCATGTACTAGAAGCCGCCGCCAGAATGTACTGGTAGCACCACTAGTACAGGGCGGATTGCATCCCTAAAGCTTTATGTGGTGTTGCAGTGGAAGAAGACTGACTAATTTTGAAAAGGCAACACCTAGGCAATTTTATGGTACAATTATTCTTTACTTTTAACAAAGGCGTCGCCCAAAGCCAAACAAATGCACTCAATCAGATTAGCTCCAAGGGACGTAATTTTTCATTAAATTCTGAGAATGCTGTGCTAATGCCATGGAATTCCAGGCTTGTAAGCTTGCACTGTGTCATCAGGACATCAGCAGTCCTTTTGTGACTGCATCGCTCACTAGTTTTAGAAAGGAGAGGGTTAGTGGGAGAGAAGGAATGACAGACCTATCATTTTGAGCCTTCCACTGAATACCTACTACATAAAGCAGTAGGGACTACCCCCAAGCGCCCCGTCATCCGCTGGAGAATATCCAGACCTCCCCCACAAGGGGGGATGCTAGAAAATATTCCCAAACAGATATTGGACCTGCTGAGTAGATTTAAATTTTTGCCGCCTATGACCGGTTCGCCCCAAGGCGGCCCCAAATTATATATATATATATATATATATATATATATATTATATATATATATATATATATATATATATATATATATATATATATATATATATATTACTTACTTACGCCTGTCACCCCTACCCGGGTATAGGCCGTCGACGAGAGACCTCCAGCAACTCCTGTCCTGTGCTTTTCCTTCGATTCTACTCCAGGTGGTTCCCAGTCTCTTGATGTCTGCTTGGAGGTCTCGACGCCAGGAGTTTCTCGGCCTACCTCTTTTCCTCTTTCCCTGGGGGTTCCATGACAATGCCTGCCTAGTGATACTGAAAGCTGGCTTTCTCAGGCTGTGACCGATCCATCCCCATCTTCTTCGCCCAATTTCATTCTCTGCTGTTATCTGCTCTGTTCTGTCCCAGAGTCTGACGTTGCTGAATATATATATATATATTTAAATTTTAAACCAAGGCGTCGCTCAACGGGAAAAATGAACTCCGTCACATTAGCTTCAATGTATGTAATTTTTCATTTTAATTCTGAGAATGCTCTTGCTGTGCTAATGCCATGGAAATCCAGGCTGGTAAGCTTGCATTGTGTCATCAGGACATCAGCTGCCCTTTTTGTGACTGCATCGCTCACTACATCTAGAAAGAGAGGGGCGTGGGAGAGAAGGAATGACATATCTATCTTTTTGAGCCTTCCACTGAACACCTACTGTATATAGCAAAAAGGACTACCCCCAGGCGCCCCGCAATCCGCTGGAGAATATCATGACCTCCCCCAGAGGGGGGAGTAGTACATGAATATTCCCAAACAGATCTTTAAATTAACCTGCTGGGTAGATATTTGTTTTTGTCGCCTACGACTGGTTTCGCCCCAAGGGAGGGCTCTTCAGGTAGGCATACGGCGTCACCTGAAAATTGCAAACACAACACATGTACTAGAAGCCGCCTCCAGAATTTACTGGTAGCACCACTATTACAGCTCGGATTGCATCCCTATAGCTTTATGTGGTGTTGCAATGGAAGAAGACAGACTAATTTTAAAAAGGGAACACCTAGGCAATTTTGTGGTGTAATTATTCTTTACCTTTAAACAAAGGCGTCGCTCAAAGCCAAAAATGTACTCAATCAGATTATCTCCAATGGGTGTAATTTTTCATTTCAATTCTGAGAATGCTCCTGCTGTGCTAATGCCATTTAATTCTAGGCTGGTACGCTTGCATTGTGTCATCAGGACATCAGCTGCCATTTTTGTGACTGCATCGCTCACTGGATCTATATAGAGAGGGTAGTGGGAGAGAAGGAATGAGAGACCTATCTTTTTGAGCCTTCCACTGAACACCTACTGCATATAGCAATAGAGACTACCCCCAGGCGCCACGCAATCCGCTGGAGAATATCCTGACCTCCGCCCGAGGGAGGAGTAGTCCATGAATAATTCAGACCTTGGACCTGCTGGGTAGATTTTTGTTTTTGCCGCCTACGACCGGTTTTGCCCTAAGGGACTTCAGGTAGGCATACTGCGTAACCTGAAAATTGCAAACACAATACATGTATTAGAAGCCGCCTCCAGAATTTACTGGTAGCACCACTAGTACAGCTCGGATTGCATCCCTAAAGCTTTATGTGTGTTGCAGTGGAAGAAGACAGACTAATTTTGAAAAGGCAACAACTAGGCAATTTTGTGGTGCATTTATTATTTACTTTTAAACAAAGGCGTCGCGCAAAGCCAAAAATGCTTTCAATCAGATTTGCTCCAATGGATGTTATTTTTTTCATTTCAATTCTGAGAATGCTCTTGCTGTGCTAATGTCGAGAAAAAAGTGAATACGATCTTTGACTGCAAGAGACAGATTCTCATAGGGCCCACGCATTCGCGGGGGCCCATGAAGATACATGCCTCCTGCTGAGACTACTTTTTGTCCGTGTTCTTTGGACGGTATCGGCTTTTGGTCGTTGAATGAACCAAGATTTCAGAAACAAAAATGTACGTACAGTGGCGGGGATGGGGTTAAATATGAATAAAACTGAATTATACGTATTTTTGTCTCACATATGGAGCATTTAACATACGAACATTATCTGGTACCGATATATTTTTACTTTCTACGCAAACATGTTCATGCAATTTTGTATGTTGAAGATTGAACGTATGTTTGCAAAGACACTGATTTCGGTATATGTTCTTGAAGATCCAATGAATATAGCTTCATATTGTATTTCAAAATAAAATGTTTGTTGCTTTGTCTCCTGTAAAAAAGCACAGACTGTGCGGGGAAAATGTGTTTCGGCCACTATAGTAGGGAGTTTCTTTGTCATAATAAACAAATAACCACAGTAGTTATTAATGTATGTGTGTGTATGCAAAATGAATGTGTGTGTGTGTGTGTGTGTGTGTGTGTGTGTGTGTGTGTGTGTGTATGTGTGTGTGTGTGTGTGTGTGTGTGTGTGTGTGTGTGTGTGTGTGTGTGTCTGTGTGCACTCGAGCAGTTTAATTATATTTTATATGTGTTTTATGTTCTTCTTTTTATGTTGCACAGCACGGAGGCGATTTCCTAATGTATTTTCACATAAGGCAATAAAGTTGTATCTTATCTTATCTTATCTTATCTTATAAATCAATACATTAATAAATAAAAACAAACAATGTTTCTGTCAAAGAAATTTGACTCTACGCTTCATGGAAAGTGGTTGTTTTCAGTGTATGCGGACCACCCGTGCCAGCGAAAATGCGTGTCTGGCCAACAGCCAATGACGTGCGAGTATAACTTCACTGTGGAGTGGTACCGGACTTTGTCCAAGGCATGCTGGAACTGCCCCTTTAACCTCACCGACTGCTACCGGCCTCAGTGCGTGGCGGGAGATGGCCAACCGCGTCCTGTCGTCACTATCAACAGACAGCTGCCGGGACCCGCCATTGAGGTAACACCCTCAATCGCAACATGTAAATGACTAGAAGATTTATCTTTTAAATCTGAAAAGTTACACTTTTTCCCCTGAGTCTTTTACAATTAATTTTTTATTTAAACAGTTATAATTACCAAACCAGTATAAGTATCAAATTAGACGAGCATAAGCCTCCATATTATATTTTGTTTAAATACACAAAGGCTTCTTCATTTCTTATGCATAAAGTTTTTTTTATGCCATTGGGAAGTTTATGTGTGTGAGATAAGGGGTGGAGGTTGGGATGGAGACAGGGTGGGATGTGTTTGCAGGTGAGTTGAATTGGGGATGGGGTGGCAGGGGGGAGGGAAAGGATAGGTTGAACACATTTTACCTCGGGACCGAAATCCCCAAATTTTGAAGTTGTCCTCTGAAGGACTGTATTTCAATTCTAGAGACAGATCGAGCATGATAGTTCAAGGGTGGTGCCAGAATAGCTTGTCGCCTATAGGCGCCAAGCTATTCTGGCACCACCCTTAAACTATCATGTTCCATCCGTGCCTTACTGGGGTGTGTCAGGGCGGAATGAGTGATAGACAGAATAGTTTTTGTAGAATAAAAAAAGAAGAGGACTGCAAGTGTAGTTTTCAAGTTTAGTTCGTAAAAAATATGCCTGACATTTTGGAAAGTCCGCATTCATTTATTTTCGAAATTGATTGTCCATCAAGGGAAACTTTGGACTGCCTTCCCGGAAGAAGTCGCGTTGCCACAGGGCTACCACCTGACCTATTAAGCTTTTTTATATTTTGACCAAGTTTGACTTTTCCAGGTGTGTGAAGGTGACAGGATAGTGGTGTGGGTGACAAACGAGCTGGATGATGAATCGACCACCAGTATGCATTGGCACGGAATGCACCAGAGAGGCACGCCTTATTATGACGGTGCCGCACACGTCACACAGTGTCCCATACTACCGTTTGAGTCCTTCAGGTATTGTACTATCTCTTTCCGTTTTAACACCCTCGAAATGTCATGATTTATCTGGAAGTTCTGAAAATGTCAACCATAATTATTATGTTTTTTCTGAGGTGGTATGCCCCTTGCTTGCAGTATTTACATCTGTGTTCCTTAGACTGGCCATGTTGTAGGATGTTGAAATTAGATGTTCCGAAGGACGTAAGTCGTGGCCATTAGCTCTGAAGGTGTTCACATTATAAACCCGGCACATATGTTGGCGTAAAACTAGAAACCATGCGCAGTACCTGATCTCGGCTGCCCCCAAAACGTCGTGCGCCTAGCAGAAGTTAGAAGACGTGGATAGTGTGCCGTACGTCAGTCACACAATAGACCGATCCACGTTTTTTCGCGCAAACATTTGGCTACGCCCCTTTTGTCGGGGTCCGTCAAGCATGAACATCGGTTGTTTTGCCGTACTTCCCTCTGGCACTCAGAAGCACATGGTTCTACAGCGTTCTGATTGTTCGAGAAGCGAACGCGCGCTAAGTTGATTGATATTTCACGCCAGGAATGGGTCGGTCTATACCGTAGGAAAGCCGCAAGTATTTTGCATACGGGGGTAATTTAACCCTTTTACTGCCAATGGACGCAGATAATGTTTCTGACATCTTGGTTAATTTAACTCCAAAAATGCACCAGCCGTTCAAGGACAATGGGTACAAAGTGGTCTCAGCAAGAGGCATAGATGCTCATGAGCCACCGTGAATGCAGGGGCTCATGAAGATCTATGCCTCTTGCAGTTGGTTCTTGTTTAGCTTTTCTTGGCAGTGAAGGGGTTAATTGTCACGGCGCAGCGGCCGCAAGAGCTCATGAAAATTTACGCCTCTTGGTAGCAAGAAACTGCCGCATTTTGATAATTATAGGCCTGCTGTAGTTTGTGTGGAGGACGCTAGACACAGGGATCGCTACCATCCATCGAAACAGTAACTGTTTGGACGACCTCACACAACCTGTATAGTCCTCGACTTAATTCTTGATTCTTCATTATAATGACAAAAGTCAGTATGTCCGGTTTTGTTGTAGTTGATAAAAACGAAATTTCTCAGGGTATAAAAATAGCATAAATCTCGCTTTCCACAAACACGGACATAATTATCTTGTACTGGATTTTGTAATATAACAGCAGAACTCATATTTTTTTCTTGTGCCGTTGTAGATACGAGTTCGTGGCGGCCCCAGCCGGTACCCATTGGTACCACTCCGACTCCGGCTTGCAGCTCTGGGACGGAGCTTACGGTGCCCTCATCGTCAGACAGCCGGAAACAGCCGATCCCCACTCGGCACTTTACGATCACGATCGATCGGACCATGTCATGTTCGTCTCCGATTGGATGAATGTGACATCATTTGAACGGTAATAGAAATATTGAGCAAAATAAATGAATATTCAAACTTACCGTTAATTTCACACACCTGCTGCACGGGTTTGAAACTGTTGTTCTAACGAGTCGCATGATCCCTGCTGCCGACGGAGTGGTGCATTTACTCATTCAGCCCGGACACACCACAACAAGACATGGATCGAACATGATAGTTCAAGGGTGGTGCCATGATAGCTTGGCGCCCATAGGCGCCAAGCTATTCTGGCACCACCCTTGAACTATCATGCTCGATCTGTCACTACAATTGCCATACAGTCCTTCAAAGGGCAACTTTAACATTTGGGGATTTCGGTCCTGGGGTAGAATGTGTTAAATCTGCAGCAAGAGACGATTTCTTGCTTGTTCTGCATTTGCAAGCTGCTTTGGCTTATGGGGGAAGTGTCATGCCACGTTCAGACTAGTAGTGACAGTTCATGAAGTATTTTTGCAATACAGATTTCTTTTGTAATAAACAGTTATCAGACCGATCTAGAAAATAATCACTAGAGATGCTCAAGCGTACAGCTGATCATAATTATTGAATAGTGACGCGTTTTCAAGAACGCATGGTCGGCAAAATATGTAAGATGTCAGAAAATGTTTTTGTGTTTTATATTATATTCTTTTTTACTTTAAACAAATGCGTCGCCCAAAGCCAAAGAGCATTCTCAGTATTGAATGAAAAAAAAACGTCCCTTGGAGCTAAACTGATTGAGTGCATTTTTGCCTTTGGGTGACGCTTTTGTTAAAAGTAAAGAGTAATTGCACCACAAAATTGTCTAGGTGTTGCCTTTTCAAAATTAGTCTGTCTTCTTCTTCTGCAACACCCCATAAAGCTTTAGCGATGCAATCCGCGCTGTACTAATGGTGCTATCAGTATATTCTGGAGGCGGCTTCTAGTACATGCGCTGTGTTTGCAACTTTCAGGTTAAGCCGTATGCCTACCTGAATAGCCCCCCCCCCTCACACACACACACACACACACACACACACACACACACACACACACACACCCCTTGGGGCGAAACCGGTCGTAGGCGGCAAAAACCTAAATCTATTCAGCAGGTCCAATATCTTTTTGGAAATATTTACGAGCATCCCCCACTCGGGGGGAGGACTGGATAGTCTCCAGCGGATTGCGGGGTAGTACCTACTCCTTTATCTGTAGGTGTTCAGTGGAAGGCTCAAAATGATAGGTCTGTCATTCCTTCTCTCCCACTCTCTTCTCTCTCTAGATGTAGTGAGCGATGCAATCACAAAAAGGGCACCTGTTGAACTGATGACACAATGCAAGCGAACCAGCTTGGAATTAGGTGGCATTAGCACAGCAAGAGCATTCTCAGAATTGAATGAAAAAAAATATATAGCACTAGATTCCTGCAAATTTTAAAGTATTTCGGATAATAAATATGGAAATGATGGAAAATGGAGAGAGTGGTGAAATGTCGAATTTGGACGCACACTGATAAAACAGCTCATACCGTCCAAATAACTTGGGTTACGATGTGGTTTCAGTAAAAGGCATACATCTTCAGGAGCCCCCGCAACTGTGGGCTCATAAAGATCTATGCCTCTTACTGCAACCACTCCGTGTCAATGGATTAACCCTGCTAGTCTCAATGTACGCCTCACAGATATAATTATCTGATGCATGACGCCTTCATCATGCCTGAGATGTCGGCCCTGGTGAACGGGCGGGGCAGGAAACACGCGGTGCCCAACACCCACAACACGTCCGGGTCACCGCTGACACGCGCCCACACGCCACTGGCCCAGTTTCATGTGCAGCAGGGCGGCAGATACCGGTTCAGGCTGATCGGGTCCATCCAGGAATGCATTTTTAGAATGTTTATCGACAACCATACTATGCAGGTATATAATTATGGATTGAAGTCGATTTCATCCTAATTGACTATCTATATATACAGGGTATATTGAATGCTAGATTCTTTTGCTGCGTACTTGTATGTGGCGCTATTTGGATGAGTCCAGAAGAGTCCAGAAATGATTGCTGAATAGCCGAAAACATGTCCTTCGTTTTTATTATTGTTACACACTGTGCTCATTTGCAACAGGTTAAAAAAAAAAAAAAAAAAAAAAACAAGGTGGGATGAGCCATAACCCACAAAGTCCCTTCTATATGAGAGCTGTCCTCGCTGTCCGGGGTCTCTACCTTTTGTCTTTGATCTGAATCTGATGTTGAAATACCTCCTATTGAAAAAGTCTCGCAGATATGTCAATGCTCAGTAAGCTCTATAAGGGGTGCAAGACATATGCGTCATTAGTTTGTCAAAATTCATTTGTCATGACGTAAGTTTTAATTTTTACGTAATTTTATATTTTACGTGATATGAGTTTCACTTTCGCTTCATAGGCTTGAGAAAATGATGAAAAATTAGAATTTCACGGTACAATTTCAGTCTTGCTATAATTTGTTGAAAACTGGTTGACTTTACCTAGCTACATGATATACTAAGTACACGGGACACATGCATGCTCTTCTGAAAGCGAGTCGATGTGTTAGTGCGTGCGTGCGCGCGCGCTCCAAACGTCTCCAAGAGGGCGCATGAGAATCTATGCCTCCTGGAGATGCGCGCATGTGTGTGTGTGTGTGTGTGTGTGTGTGTGTGTGTGTGTGTGTGTGTGTGTGAGAGAGAGAGAGAGAGAGAGAGAGAGAGAGAGAGAGAGAGAGAGAGAGAGAGAGAGAGAGAGAGAGAGAGAGAGATTGATTGATTGTACATTGCTTAACGTCCCGACAGCAACAAGGCTTTCTCAGGACGTGCCTGCACTGCTTGTGAAAAAAAAAAAAAAAACAGAATATTGAATGTATGTCGACAGCCGGTCCAATACGTTAAATAAACCTACCACATGGGGCCTAAATAAAGCCAAGACCATTTGGCAACACACATCCAATATCAAGAGCTACAGGCAGTGCAGACAGTAGGGAGAGTTTTAAAAAGGCAAATACAGGTGAATGGACCAAGGGTAGACAGAAACACACGCCCCAGAGTAGAGGGGGAAACCCACCCTGTGGGGCTGACCAGGGTGACCCTGGGAACTAAAAAGTACCTAACCCCACCCAAGTCCCCCAGGGCAGACCCGGGTGGGGGATGGAGAGAGAGAGAGAGAGAGAGAGAGAGAGAGAGAGAGAGAGAGAGAGAGAGAGAGAGAGAGAGAGAGAGAGAGAGAGAGAGAGAGAGAGAGAGAGAGAGAGAGAGAGAGAGAGAGAGAGAGAGAGAGAGAGAGAGAGAGAAAGAGAATCAATGAATCAATGAATAAATGAATCAATGAATCTTTATTTTACAACGGTAAAGATATTAACAATGCCAGAGGCAATGCCATTTTTTAAATCTGCCGTTGCTACATCTACAACACAACAATTACATTACATTAATACATGATAGGACGAACGCCTACCGTGTGTTGGGGTAGTTGGAGCAATGGTAAGGGGAGAAAAAAAGAAAAAGCAACAACACAGCAGCACTATACATACACGGCAGTAGAATGGGTACATTACTAACAATGATATCTACGTATAGAAAGCAAAGCTTGAAGATAGTTATGGCTGCGAAGATAAATGTTCAAAAAGACTTTTCTTGAAGCATGATACCGTTGGAGTGGTCTTCGTGTGGGATGGAAGCGAATTCCACAAAGTCGCCCCCGAGAATGCTAGACTGGTTTTAAATAAGTCTATTCTGGTTTTGGGTACTACATATAGGCTTTTTGTATCGCCATAGCGGGACTGTGACCGGACTAGCAGCTGGGTTAGATATTCCGGAGTGTTGTCATTCCGAATCTTGAAAAGGAGAATACCTTTGTTGAATGCAAACTGCTTTTTGAGAGAAAGAAGTCCCGCTTTGTAAATCTTATCATCCGTTGTCAAAGTAGGATCAGGTAAAATTAATTTCGCTGCTCTTCTGTGTAAGGAGTTCAGTCTTTTTAAATGTACATCTCTGCAGCCATCCCACACCGTCGAAGCATAATTAATGTGGGACTGAATATGTGCATAATAAAATAATTTTCTGGTTTCAAAGTCAGTGAAGTGCTTCAGTTTGGACAGCATGAAAATGTTCCTTGAAACAGTTTTACACACTTTATGTGTGTGTGCCTGCCATTTGAGCTGATCATCTATGATAATTCCAAGGAGGCGGTGTTCAGACACTTGCTCAATAGAATTGCCTTCGAAGGACAAATCAAGTGAAAGGGGGCTTAATTGGTGTTTTTGGCGTGTCGCAATTACCATTGACTTAGTTTTTGCTGGATGGATACTCATCGAGAGAGAGAGAGAGAGAGAGAGAGAGAGAGAGAGAGAGAGAGAGAGAGAGAGAGAGAGAGAGAGAGAGAGAGAGGAGAAAGAGAGAGAGAGAGAGAGAGAGAGAGAGAGAGAGAGAGAGAGAGAGAGAGAGAGAGATTTGCGTCATATTTAGAGAATTGTGTCAATATTAGCGTGGTGACGGAGTTGCTTCTGTTACGTCACCGATATGGTCTGACTTTCTCCAGAAGTCAAGTGTTTTTTTTTACTATTTTATTTTTTTTTCTGAAAAGAATTGATTCTTACAGAAGAAATTGAAAGAGTACAAAGCTGTCTAACGAACTCATCCAATGTCATTCTCCACACTAGCTCTATCGGGTTACCTGCGTACTCTTCTGAAAGCGCGACGATGTGTGTGGTGTGTGTGTGTGTTTGTGTGTGTGTGTGTGTGTGTGTGTGTGTGTGTGTGTGTGTGTGTGTGTGTGTGTGTGTGTGTGTGTGTGTGTGTGCGTGCGTGTATGCGAGCGCGCTCCAATCATCTCCAAGAGACATAAATCCGGGCGCATACTTGGAGATGCGCGCATGTCATGGTGGGGGGGGGGGTATGTCTGTGAGAGAGAGAGAGAGAGAGAGAGAGAGAGAGAGAGAGAGAGAGAGAGAGAGAGAGAGAGAGAATTACGTCATATTAGAGTATTATGTCAATGTCTGCCTGGTGACGGAGTTTACTCTTTTACGTCACCGCCACTATCTGCTGTTCTCTAGAAGTCAACATTTAAAAAAAAACAAACTTTTAATTACTTTGTGAAAAAAAATATTTTTTACTAAGGAAGTAAGTTTAAAAGGATACAAAGCTAGCTAACGAACTCATCCAATGTTTTTCTACAAACTAGCTATATCCAAAATTTCAATTAAATAGGACAAAAATTGCGGACTCTAATCTGCGTCAACCGACCTCCTATAAACGGTTGTTTATGTCTTTAATGAGACATTCAATTAAAATAAAATATTTCGCCACATTTCAAGCTTGTGTGTACAGAAATATCGGAGATTCTCTTGTTTACATACATACGCAGACACACACACAAACACACACATACATATATACATAGATGCGCACATACGGCGCCAAATGTACGTTCAGCAGCGAGGTTAGCGTAACTAGACATGACGTAATTTTTATCTTGTTACTTCAATTGCCAGAGGTTTAGGCCTGCCCGCCTTTGACATCATGGACATGCTATAAAATTCGCCCCACCGCGACCGGCCCTAAAAAAGTCCTTTCTATAAATATGAGTGACTTAAAAAGACATTATTTTAATAACCCTTTAGCTGTCAGGAGCGGTTTTTGTCGCACTGATGCCTGCAGAAATCATCGCGATAAAAAAAAAAAAAAAAACCGCTACCGACAACCAAAAGGTTAGTGCAGTCTTGAAATTCAGCCCAAAGTCGTGGACATGCATGTACGCACTTTGTTTTTGTTTTTGGTGTGTGTCCAAAGGTTTAAACTGTACATGTTGTTTTACTCATGTCTGTGAAACTGTTGCCTGTAACTCTGTGTTATTCTATAATACGTTCCAGATCATTGCGTCTGATGGCATGCCTGTCTCACCTGTCACGGTGGACAACCTCATGCTCGCACCAGGTAGGACTTTGTGGTCCTGAGAATACAAACTGTACTCTCCAGATAGACCAACTTTGATGTACGCAGCAAGTACAATGCAATATGTAAACCCATTTAGCCGCACGGCCGCATCTCCAAATGTTGGGAGGGTCACATAATAACTGTGTACAGTTGCAGGAAATGAATCGACCATGATAATTCAAAGGTAGTGCCAGATTAGCTTGGCGCCCGTTGGCGCCACGCTTATCTGGCACTACCTTTGAAATATCATGGTCGATCCATCTCCTCTTATAGTGTATCAGGGCTAAATGGATTTTGGCCATCGGGATGACGTCAGCTTTAGCTATAGTCCGCTCATGACTTCAAGCTCATCGCTTAATCCTTTATTCGGAATACACCAGTGCGTGAAATAAGTTTGACTAATATAGTTAGGCGCCAAACTATTCTGGCACCACTCTTGAACTAAAGCCATTGGTCTATATCCTTATCTGTAAGTACTATAATGTAGCTTGCATATGGCAGTGTACAAATTTGAAGCCTTTAGCCTCAGTATGATATGGGTTAACACTTGCATTTGTTGTAATCGATCAGAAATATATTTGTGTGAGTACGAGATATCAATCAATCAATCAATCAATCAATCAATCAATCAATCAATCAATCAATCAATCAATCAATCAATCAATCAATCAATCAATCAATCAATCAATCAATCAATCAATCAATCAATCAATCAATCAATCAATCAATCAATCAATCAATTTTATTGTTCCAAATACATGTTGCCACGTACAGGAAAATTCGTGTCGCCACCTCATGTGCAACTCGCAATCACACACACTCACACAACAGTTTACAAACAACAAATAGACAATGGCTCGGGACAGGTAAAGCCCGTCGCCAAGGCGTCTCATGGCCGGCGCCAACGACCCCAACTCGACCTGAACCTTCTTAACACAAAGCAAACTAAAAACAGCCCTATCACAGTATCTCTTAAACACGTAATATAATGTTTTTAAACTTTCTGCTTGGCTGAGACTAGTTGCACAAATGAGAAATACGCATAAACCAAAAAAAAAAAAAAAAAAAAAGCCGTGCGGTCATGCTCAGGGGGGATGGGGTGGGGGCGGGGTACATATTTCAAACAAATCTGCAAGGGCGGATCCAGAGGGTGTCTCAACGGGGGGGGGGGGGGGGGGGGAGGGGGCGGGGTTACAGCCCTCCATCCCCCCTCCTCCCCCCCCCTGTTTTCCACACTGTGTCATACAAAAGAAATGTGGTGGGGATCAGAAATATATTTGTGTGAGTACAAGATATGTCGTGCGGTTATCTATCTATCTATCCATCCATCCATCCATCCATCCATCCATCCATCCATCCATCCATCCATCCATCCATCCATCCATCCATCCATCCATCCATCCATCCATCATCTAGTCTTGTCTTGTCTTGTCTTGTCTTGTCCTGTCCTGTCCTGTCATGTCCTGTCTGTCTGTCTGTCTGTCTGTCTGTCTGTCTGTCTATCTATCTATCTATCTATCTATCTATCTATCTATCCCGTAGTCTTGCCGACCTTTGGGGCACCACTGATGACTTGGCAACCAGCTCCCTCCATTCCACTCTGTTATCTGCCATTCTTAGTGTGTCGCTCAGCTTCAGTCCTGTCCACTCTGAGATATTGTCCTCCCATCGTTTCCTCTGTCTTCTTCTTTTCTTTTCGTGCGGTTATGCTGAGAAAAAAACCAAACAAAAATACGTTACCGAACTGGTTGACACAGTTTGCAGCTACATAAATTTCCACGTAGACAGTGTTGTGCCCAAAAAAACTGTTAAAATCTATTCCAACAACAAACCTTGGGTCAGGAAGCACACCAAGTAGGTCTTAAACAAGTACAAAAAGAACTAAAAGGGGAGCTTTGTAAGGGAAAGGAATAATATTGAAAGAAAATTATAAAAAATAGTTTGAGACGGGTAACATGAAACGGGTGTGGGAGGGTATGAATCTGATGGGTGGGAACAAGAAGCAAATGCTGTTCCGGTATTGCGCAAAACTACTGACTATGCCAACGACTTAAATAAGTTCTATGCAAGATTTGATTGTCATGATTTTGAGAATGAGAGGAATCAGATCAAGGAAATGCTACTTTGTGGACCTAAACACATGCAAAGTAAAGTGATTGTGGTGACTGAGGAGGAGGTGCTTAGAGTTCTTAAAAATACCAACCCAAGCAAAGCGTCTGGGCCAGATAGTGTTAGATCAAATGTGTTAAAATTATGCGCTGAACAACTGTACAGAATTCTTTGCTATATTGTTAACATGTCACATACCCAGTGTGTTGTCCCCTGTTCGTGGGAGGTCTTTTGTATTATCCCCGTGCCAAAATAACAAAACTGTATCTGTGATGAATGATTTAAGACCAGTTGCTCTTACCTCATGTGTCATGAAGGTTTTAGAGAGAGCTGTTCTTTCACATTTTCAAATACAGGTTTCTGATTTATGGACCCCTTTCAGTTTGCTTATAGAAGACAAGATGTGTTGATGATGCCATTTTGCATGTTGTAAGCATCGTCTTTAGAAAAACCAGGAGCCTCCATTCGACTGATGTTTTATAATTTTTTGTCTGCTTGTAACACCATTCAGCCACACATATTCGCCTCCAAACTAGTTCACATGAACATAAATGCCTCTAGCATTCTTTGGGGTTTGGACTATCTCACTAACCGCCCACAGTATGTCAGAATTTTTCGGATCTAATCTCAGATGTACTTTTGGCCAATGCCTGTGCACCAAAGAGGACCGTCCTGTCGCTTTTTTTGTTTTCTTTGTACACAGCAGACTGTAGAGCCAGTCATGACCAATGTGTCATGGACAGATAAGCTGACGACACAGCACTGACAGGACAGATTACAGATGAAAACGACATGCACTATCGACAAGAGATGGACGACTTTGTCGTGTGGTGCGATATAAACTATCTTGAATTACATGTTAGCAAAATAAGAGAGATGGTCATAGATTTCAGAAAAAACAAAAACAAACATCATCCCGATCCTGTTGTCATCAAGGGAACAGAAGTCGAGCGTGTAGAGTCCTACAAGTATTTAGGTGTTCTTTTTGACAACGCGCTCAACTGGAAACAAAACACAGAGGCTATTGTGAAAAAAAGTGCATACCCGTTTTTTTCTGTTTGAGAAAACTCAGATCATTTAATGTAAGCACTCAGCTTTTACAGATGTTTTACTGTTCCAGTATTGTTAGCGTTCTAACTTTTGGACTGTCGTGCTGGGGTAGAGATTTATGTAAAAGAGATCAAGATCGTCTTAACAAAGTAATCAGAAAATCGGGCGGGGTGTTTGTTAGAGCACAATTTATTTTTAGACACACTGTACAACAGACGGGTAACGAACAGACTGGGTGACATTCTTGATGACAAAACACATTCACTTAGATATGAATTTGACAGCAGATGTATCGAACGAAGTGGCAGACTTCGAATACCCACAAGTAGTACATCACGTAGATAGTGTCTGTCAACATTTTTTAATACTAGCCAATTCAGTAGTTCACTGCAACATTGCTGACACCAGAAGCACAGGGGGCGTAAACCATAAGTGTTTCTGATGCCAAGAGTGTCACAAAGGTAACAGTACATCTGTTACAGTTCATCTCTTTAACTGCGAGTTTTGGGTTATTTAATTAATTGAATAAGTGAATGATGATGCCATGTGTTGTATGACCAGACAGTGAATTTCCCCATGAGGGATTAATACAGTAGAGAAGTATATAAATAAACCCGAGAAGTAACCCAACACAAACGGTTCAATGCCATTGTCGTTCAGTCTAAATTACGCACTATTTGAAGCCTCGAATGTGTGTCTGACGTCAGGAGTAAAAAAGCCAAATATTTCTGACGTCAGACTGTATTTTCTTGGAAATACACAAGGGACGCGACTCCATTTGTGAATAGGCTACCATGCCCGGTCGTGCAAATGTGCTCACTTTTTGTCGCTGGAATTTCAAACGTTTACCAGCGGTACTTCTTTTAAGCAGCCAGTGACAACTTCTAAGCAGCCAGTGACAAGATCAGAATCTGTAGCAATCAAATGCGGACATTTCTCACTGGGTTCAAGCGATAACACTTCTAAATTTGAGCGCAGGACTGCGTGGCAAGCGACTGGATACACGGTAGGTCTGATTTCGTACATGATACATGTATTGTTGGCATCTAGCTCCAACCGGTACTTAGCTCATACACGCATTCAACAATGACTCGATCTGTTAAACAGAATCTGATATGCCATAGATCTGTCACATTATATTTAATTATTTCTCTTTCTCTCACTAGGGGTGCTGGGTGGCTCGGTGGTAAAAGTGTTCTTTCTCTCACTGCAAGAGTGGCAACAGTCTTTGCTTTCTGAACAGCATGCCTATTGACATGGAGCACAATGGCACGTTTCGAGCTGTCTCAGTTTAGAGTTTGAATTGCGTGACATTTGTGTAGCACTTGTGTAGTGTGCTCACCGCTTGAGGCATGCCAAAATAAGGTACAATTCTTTCATTTCCCCTTTCGTCTACCACCATGTGATCTTTTTGTTTTCCGGTTATTTATGATTTAGCGTTGAGACGAAAGACCTATGACAGATTCGTGCGCGATACTAGAACTGCGGATTGGCCAGCTAATTAAAAATTACAGATACAGCAATGGTTCTAGGAGGTAGGCATTGGGGCTTGCACCCCTCTGTGATTTTTAGATGCTGACCAATCAGTCTCGGAAAATGGAGTGATTGAACGACAATGAGGATTGTATCGCACACCAAGAAGCACTGATTTACATGAGCCCATGTGAGTGCAGGGGCACATGTCACTCTATGTGGGTGAAGTACTATGACAGGTGCAGGTCAGCAGTGCCAAGTGAGGATTTTTGATTATAGGTCCATGAACACACTAGGCCCGCCCACCGATCCCGTGTTATATTATTGTGAAATACGCAGTTCAAGAAAAGAAGAACCATAGAATAGTAAACACAACTTCCACAATAACCATAAAAAAAATAAAATAAAAAAAATGGGGGAGGGGGGCAGGGGCTGAAAGGGTGGGGTGGGGTGGGGGGGCGGAACCCCTGCCCCCTTCTTCCCTGGATTCGCCACTGAATTCTGGTTGATATGATAATATGTCCAACCCATGCCTTTATGATGTAAATTTGACATGTTTTTGATAGCAATGCATTAGATCGAAGGCACATTTATCGCAAAGGCCTAATCAAATCTTTGACCAACCAGAAATGTGTTCCAGGCGAGCGTTATGACGTGGTGATATCAGCTGACCAACCCGTGGGCAACTATTGGATACGCGGCGTCGGGTTGCGGGAGTGTTACAACTTGAGCTCCGCGTACGCAATCTTGAAATACGAAGGATCTGATGAGGCAGACGAAAGCGCCGATCCCGGCCCTTACAGCGACGGGACCGTGAGATTTCTTTTAATTTTTTTTATATTTATTTTATTTTATTTTTTCTTATTTTATTTTGTTTCATTACAAAAAAACATTATTTTTTATATTTTATTTATTTATTTTGTTAAATTGTATTTATTTTTATTTTATTTATTTTTAAAAGTTGTGCTTATTATTTATTATTTAGTTATTTGTTATTATTATTATTGTATTTATTTATTTATTATTTGTTTATTTATTTTTATTTATTATTTATTTACTTCTTTTGTATTTTAATTTATTTATTTAGTTATTTATTATATTTTAATTAATTTATTTATGATTTATTTTATTTTTTTATTTTTTAAAATTATTATTATTACTATTATTATTATTTATTTTTTTTTTTTTGGGGGGGGGGGTGGGGGGATGGGCGGAGGGGGGGGGGCGAAAGGGGGGTGGAGTTTATATGGGCGACAATTGCCCTAGCTACACAACGGTGAGACTGATAGCATGAGTTTTCACTAACACAAAATGAACTTAACCCATGTAACCCCAAGGCCGCATTTCCAAAATTGTTGAGGTGTCAACTAACGACTGTGTACCAATGGCAAAAGATGGATATTTATAATAATTCAAGGATAGTGCCCGATTAGCTTGGCGCCATCAGTCGCCAAGCTAATCTGGCACTTCTCTTGAATTATCATGGTTGATCCATCTCCTGGTGTAGTGCGTCGGGGCTGAAGGGTTAAAGGAAACGACGCAACGTGCACGTGGCTCCAGCCTGATCCTACCACAAGAGCAAGGAATCATCAGGTAAACGAAAGACCTGCGGGCCGACGTCAGCCTTAGTAAGACTGACGTTGGACCGAGGACCTTTTGCTCACTGGGCACCGAGACACTGACCTGCGTGTATGAGCTGTGCGACCGGTTCCTCGGCAAAACTGGTGCTGTGCTGATGATCCTGAGACTGATGTGTCCTTTACAGATGTTTGGGCCGCTGAACGACGCGCTGGGCAGACCCTCCTACAGCAGCAAAGGGCATCCCAACGTGACCTTGACCCAGTTGAACTCCACCGGACGTGTCAATCTAACTGACCAGCCGCCGGATGTGACGCACTACATGTGTGAGTGGTGAACGTTCCAGAAGCGTAGTTATATAATTTTTCAAATTATGGAAACGTTTCCGAATGTATGCACTACATTTAAAAGAGGTGGGGCCTGAAAATGCACGGTGTTTACACATTTCTTGTATTCAGCCAGCAAGCTTTATAAGTAGCTGTAATCTCTAGAGAAGTCGTTTCACTAGCAAGGAGAGGCCTCATTTGCATCCCATGATCTCATCAAGGGTTGTGAACTCATTCATCGCTCGACACACCACAGCAAGATATAGCTCGACCATGATAGTTCAAAGGTGGTGGCAGAATAGCATGGCGCCACCACCCTTAGAGTGAAACATTATGGTGTTAGTGGGTAGGTGGGTGCTGTAAGTGAGGGTCTTGTACTTACGTACAAGATCCTCACCTATATCTCTCACGCACCTACCCACTAGGCCCCGATATGTCCCCTGAAGTGTGATGCGGTCCTCAGAGGATAACTCCAGAATGTGGGTATTTCGTAACTCGGGCACAATGAGTTGAAGTTGTGCGACTGTTGAGAGGACTATTGACGCTGCGATCGAGACGTCCTAGGGGGATGCTTGAAAAAGTGGACCACTTTTTTAAAGGGGCACGCAAGACCTTTTTTAAGGCTTCAGTTTGCAAAAAGCTTTTACTGGGATCCAGCAAACATACCCACTTAGAAAGTGACCACCCTATTGTCCCACCACATGCTTTCTTTCGTCCGTTCAAAGTGTAAAAGGGCCCTCCGGAATCTTTCGACGGATGAGTGAAATGAGATTCATTCTTATGCGCGATGGTAGCTGACTTCATAACTATACGACCTTAGGTCATCTGCATAATTATAACCAGAGACAAGATGGCGGCTAAACCAGCGAAGAAAAAAAAAAGTATCATTGCCTCGCGCCGACATCGACAGACTCGGAATTGAAGAGAAGAAAGAGTAAGAGAGACAAGATCCACCTAAGTAGAAATGACAAGGGAATATCAACATGTGGCAACGCGTAAAGCAAGAGCGTGGCTTGACAGCCCACCCGGAATTTGTCGCTTTCATGCTGAATCAGTAAGTAATCTACGGTCGTTGTCGATCTTCCTATAGTTCCGCGAGCGCTAGTGATTTCCAGAATTCATGATCTTCAATAGAATAATTTATATTATCTCTTACTGATTTTAAACCTGTTTTATCATAGAGTTTCGAACTAGTTATCACATTTTATGCTGCAAAGGTATGAAAATTACGGTGTGTGTCAAAGTTGTACATCGCTGGTCGTAACATGTTTTTGTCTGTGCGGGCTCTCTTTCACTCGATTCAGAGAGGTAATGTTTCTGCTGCGTTGGTGCATTTCGATGTGTGAGATGTGAAATTGACTGCAGTGCAGAAAGGGGGTATAAAGGCCAATGTTCTGTTTCAATGATAGTAGACGGTGCGTGTTTCCGAGGGTTAAAGGATCAAAGGTCAAACTAGGCACCGTGAATTAGCTCTGCAAACACGCCCTCGGTGCCTACTGTACGCACGATCGTTATTAGTAAATACTAGCAGGTCGAGCGGAACCCTTATTGTGATTTCGACAGCGTAGTGAGTATGGAAGGTTTATTCTACTTTCTCGTGAAAAATTACGTCAAAGGGATGCCGGAGAACACCAGTACACGCGTACACTGACACGTGTGTACACCACACCGATGACCACGTGACCTGCAGTATTGCGATACATTTGTGACGTAGGCTCATAAATATGAATATTAATTCGAAACGAGGCCGATGCAGACGATAAATCCGCGATTCGGCTACAAAAACAATACACCCTCCAAACGATGAATTTTGACATTTGGCATTGTACTTACATCATAAAGCTCTAAGACGGTACACAAAGGACTCGTACACATAATGTCAGCAGTATCTGTTGGAGACAGTTTTTGGGACTGGTGTTGAGTTGCTTGATCATGGCGAATATAATTTTAGAGCAATTAACTCTTTTTCTTCTTTTTCTTCCTTTTCACTATGTGGACGTTCTTTTTATTTACATTTCTCACCAGCCTTGAAGTATCTTAACAACGACAACTCCAAGTACAACAACAGGGACCTGTACAACGTGAAGGACCTGCCTGAGTACAGGTACTTTCTCACTCCCGCCATAAGCAACGTATCCTTTACTGCAAGTGATCACGAATTGCGAGTCTGACACGAGTCCAAGCTGACCGGCATTCGCGTAAAGAACACGAATGTAAATAGGACCAAAGTAGGCATAAAGAACATACGAGGGACTTTTCAGATAATTTGAGACCAATATTTTTCTTGTATGTCTTGTTATTTCACTTTAACCCTTTTAGCCCCGGGGAGCCTGCATCAGGAGATGGATTGATCATGATAATTCAGGGGTAGTGCCAGATGAGCTTGGCCCCTGAAGGCGCCAAGCTCATCTGGCACTACCCTTGAATTATCATGATCAATCCATCTCCTACAACTGGTACATAGTCGTTAGGCAACACCTAAAACACTTGAGAAATGGGACCTTGGGGCTAAAATGGTGAAGAACACCATCTCACGTAAGTCATGGTGAAATAAATTTGTATCAAGCGTTTTCAAAATGACAGCATTTTTTGGGAACGCCGCTTTTGGACACTGCCTCAAGACATGGCCCTAAAACTTGACGTTTTCCATATCTGATTTTTAAGCCTTTGTAATAGAAATTGCATCACTCTGAACACGGGCGGTGCATGTACTAGCCGATTGGCATGCTGTTAAACCTACCTCCGCTTCATCTAAAACAACAGTTGGTAGGTGCATTGGTAGTGATTTTTTAAAGGAAATTCCGACTTGTAAGTTGGCCTTGTCCAAAGGACTTAGATACATTAAGGTCTGCACGCGCTGGGTTCCGCATATTTCTACACTTGACAACAAGAGGGGTAGGGTGCGTTTTGCCAAAAGTAGACTACAACAGTTCAACCACTGTGACCCAAGACGTTTAAATGAGATTCCCTAGTAGCAAAACGTCTTCGGGCCCACGACGGCCGCAGTGGGCCCGCGCACAAACTTTTGCTTACTGGTACATGCAATTAGCTTTGAAGGTATAATTTTGAGCCCCACAGAAAAGTCCAGAATAAGGTCAGGGTGCACAAAGGCGGACCTTCTCCTAGAATTGCAAGAAGACGTCAATCATAAAATAAAGTTGTGTACACTGTCTTTTCGATCCTGAAAGAGCTGTTGTAGAATTACCGCACAAGAAAGAGGACACCATCAATACGAAGCACTACACAAACTCGAATACTTGCTGCAGTGAACAGATTCTAGAATAATGCAAAAACAAACACCGGGATGCCTTGTCCGCACAGCCGTGCGCGGGCCCACTGCGGCTTACTAGCATTTTGCGTACTCGGAAGGCCATTAATCGGCACCACGTCGGTGGCATTCGCAGTCGGCACGATGGCCTTTCTGTGTTTTTGTATTTTTGTCATGAACACTGTATCCTTTTACGAATTTGCTCTGCTTAATTATGATTTGCGCAGGTGTGTGTCGCGCCGCCCTTTATGCCGTAAGGGCCAGAATCACGGACCAGCACACACAATTAGCCTGTTCACGACCGCGAAAAGTTGATCATAACCCAAATGCACGAGACATACATCCTCATGATCCCCCGCTGTTGCGAGGGAAATGAGGATCTATGCTTAGTGCTGAAACCACTTTGTATCCATGTTCCTTTGACGGCCGGGATCTTTGGGGTTGAATTTATAATGATTCCAAAACACAGTAAGCGTGCACGAAACTAAACAGCGGAGTAGTGGGGTTGGGGTGGGTGGGGGGTAGGGGGTGGGAAGGGGAGTTGTGGGGAGGGGGGGGGGGGTGCGGGTCGGGGACGGTGCTTACGTGCGCGCCGAGTTCGACTCCGCAAATGACGCAGGATCAGTATGTTGAGGTGAACAGAAAATGCAGCATCTGCCTTGTTTGCGATGTTCGTCAATACAGTTATAAATATCTCATAAGCGGCAACATGTTAGCGTGCATTACAGCAGGGAGGTTGCTGTGCGACATATTGCCATATCGTCATATAAAGCCCATGCATATACACGATTTATTTGAACCTATGAAACCCTGACGCGATACAACAGTAATTGGATCGATCGTCATATTTCAAGGGTGGCGTCAGAATAGCTTGACGCCTGTAAGCGCCAAACTATTCTGGCATCACTCTTGAACTATCATGGTCAATCCGCATCCAGAACTGTGATGTAGATCTCACAGAATATCGCCAAAGTTTGTTAATCGTGTTTACAAGGCTTAATATATTAATAATAGAAAAACAAACTTGACGGAAGTTCAGATCACATTCCAGCTCCCTCCCGTGCCGCTGTTGAGCCAACCGGAAGACGTGCAGGAGGCTTGGTTCTGTAACGCGTCCACGATAGACCACAGTCTCTGTGAGCAAGACCTCTGTAGATGTATACACAGGATCAAGGTCAACACGGGACAGGTGATGTGTATATCTGTGGAACTCATTCAAGTTTCCCCGCATCAAAAGCTGCAAAAGTGTTGTATATTTTTGCCGGCTGTTAACGTTGCACGGCACACCCGCAGCTATTGATGCGGAAAGCTTTGAGTGAGTTAGTTCCCACCACTGCTGGGACTCAGCAGACAAACCGACATTCTTAAAACATAGATCCTCGCGAGTCCCCGCAGACGTGCCCCGCATCAATATCTGCGAAATTGTATTACGTTGCCGACACTTTCGTACCTACGGATGCGGGACGCCTTGAATGAGTTTATCCCATCCACTGCTGAAACGCAGCAGACAAACACAAGTGCTTGAGATATAGATTTTAAAAAAAGGTTGAATATTGTATCAATGTCTGTATGTCTGTATTAAAAAGGAAAGGATTAAAAGGATAAGCATCATTGTGCTTGCCCTTTCTAAGCTTTCCTCTTTTGCCGTATTTCTCGTCATATAACACTCACGTTTATTTATACGAGGGCCAAGCCGGCGTTGTAGTGTTTTGACACTATTAGTGTTGACCTTTAAACGTCCTTGTCTCCCAGATGGTGGAGATGGTACTTGTGGACCTTAATCGGCTAGCTGACGGTCATCCCATGCATCTCCGTGGTTCCTCATTCTACGTCCTGGGTATGGGGGAGGTGAGCTTTTTTTTACATGTAAAGGGTCGGATCACAAAGGTAGATCTTTCTCTGCAGCCGCAGCGCGGGCGGCTTCTATGCTATCACGCTGACTGCTGTGAGTGAAATGACGCGTTCCCAGTAACAAAAGTTCTTCTGGCAGATCTCGGCCGCAGTGGGCCCACGCACGACTGTCCGCGGGCCTACAGCGCCTGACGTCAGCCCGAAGTTGTTTTGCATAATGCGCGCGTGTTTATATACGCCAACCGATGCGTTTAAGAGTCTTTTCATTGTAAAACATAACCTGGTAAATAACTGTGTGTTCAAAATCGCCTCAAATTCGACGCCAAATAAACTCATCCGAAAAACAACAACAACAAAATAACCAACCAAACAAACAAACGAAAAAGACGTAATGTTGGCCACTGCCCAGGAAGAAACATAGATCTTCATGAGCCCCCGCAACAGCAGTCGGGTGATGTTCGTGTTTTCAAAACAAGGAGGGAAAGAGTTGACTTTTTTGTTTGCGGTCCCATCATGCAGTTCCCGAGGCCATACACCTTAGAGCACGTCGAGGAGATGGATCGACAGGGTTTGCTGGCCAGGAAGCTGATCAACCCTCCTCTAAAGGACACCGTCATGGTTCCCAACCACCACTACGCCATCATCCGCTTCCGCGCAGACAACCCAGGTTAGCTATGAGTTGAGAAGTACCCAACGGAGAAAGAAACACGCTTAAAAAAGACGGGTACAACACAATTTATTAATATTTCGGGTAAGTACCCTTTGTCAAAATAGACAAACAAACAAACAGAGAGATATTGCCACATTCCTTCTGCCAATGAAGATAAGTAGCGGCTAATCTCTCTGTTTGTTTGTTTGTCTATTTTGACAAAGGGTATTTACCCGAAATATTAATAAATTGTGTTGTACCCGTCTTTTCTAAGCGTGTTTCTTTCTCCGATGGGTACTTCTTTGCATATTACACGCTTGGCAGTCACCTTTTTGGTGTGGATTAGCTATGAGTTGTCCGACTTTGCTGGCACTACGATGACAGCATTTATAGTAAACTCCTGATATAACACACCGCCAGGGGAGCCGATTTTTCTTGTTGTTATATCCTTGTTATATCCGACTTCTGTAATATCTGACCTTGTTACAAACAAAGTAGACTGTACGTTGTTTAAAAAAAAATCACTTAAGTTGAATCCAGTTCATTTCCAACAGCTTTATTTATACCTTAAGAGGCAATTGCAATTTTGTGAACATTCGAACAGGTAACCGGTAAAATTGAAAGTTATTTTAGCAGTTATTTAACCGCCTCTGACCCGTTGGACGCAAAATATTGCGTCTTTGAAAACAGCATATTTTTAACTCCGAAGAATCCCACCAAATCCAAGGAACACGTTTATGACGAGAAAGGACTAGTTCATGAACCCCAGCATTTGTGGTGGCTCATGAGGTTCTTTGCCTCTTGCAATCGGGTGATGTTTGTATTTTCCGGCAGTAAAGGGTTCATTTATTACTGTGACATTATTCATATTTTCCGCAAAGAAACTGAAACAAAACAGCATCTGAAATTAATTAAGGAATACTATTTTTTAATTAGCAGTTACTTAGATATATATACCCAAATTAACCCATTTAATCTCGAGACACTACATCAAGAGATGAATCTGCCATGATAATTCAAGGGTAATTCCAGATTAGCTTGGCGCCTGATGGCGCAAAGCTAATCAGGCACTACTCACAAACCAGATAGTTGAGGCTAGTGCTGGTAAAACTATACACACACCAAGGGGAATTACTCAGCGCTGGACAGACAAACAGTTAGATCCTCTGCCCCCGCCTATCAGGCACCCAATCGCCAGCCCACAGAAAAGTACGCAGGTATAAAACAAGACGAGCATATAATCCCTAAAAAGATGCATCAAGTCCAGCCTATAACCCATGTCTTTTTCTGGAACTTAGGAAATAATCTGGCACTACCCTTGAATTATCATGGTAGATTCATCTGCTAAAAGCTATACATGGTCGTTGGGTGACACGTCCAATGTTTGGAAAATATGGCTGTGGGGTTAAATTGGTTAATCTCATGAGAACATTATATTATGACAGTGTCCAACTTGATGCTCACCCCCGTAAACGCTGTGCTAACGTCCATCTCCCACTTCTTGCACAAAGTCTTTATAGACGTGCTCCAAATTTGAGAACAATTTGTATTAGATGTGAATGAGTTAACCCTTTCACTCCCAGAACTTCTTGACTTACATGTCATACATTGAAATTCGTTTTTATGCTTGAAATTTAAACAAAAAAATCCCTTTTAGATTGTAATTTTCCTTGACGACTCTCGCAGGAATCTGGTATTTCCACTGCCACATCGCGAGCCACCGGATGCAAGGGATGGCAATGGTGTTTCAAAACGGAGACTATGAGAATTTCCCTCCCCTACCCGATGTCTTCCCGAGGTGTGGCGGGTTTGGGACCCGCAACGCTGATCGTCGCAACGACCATGCACATCTGAATTGTGCATCAGGACCTTTGATTGGCTGAGGAATTGTTAAACGCTTCTTGAGTGGCTAAAGGATTGTTAAACGCTTCTTGAGTAGCTACAGGATTGTTAACCGCATCTTGATTGGCGTATTGTGAGAACAAAACGCTTTATGATTTGGCTAAGGGATTGTGAGAACGCTTCTTGATTGGCTGTCATTACGGACGGACTTCGTTATAATGGATCTGTTGGAAATACTCTGATGACTAATGTGCCGGTGGAATCTAAGCTGAAATAAATCAGTCAGTTGAAATCAGACAAAGCGCATCCACAGTGTTTTTGTATCGTCAGCTTAACCCATTTAGCCCCGAGACCTTACAGCAGGAGATAGATTGACCATTATAATTCATCGGTAGTGCCAGATTAGCTTGGCGCCTGACCATGATAATTTAAGGGTAGTGCCAGATTAGCTTGGTGCCTACCTCCAATACAGTTGTAATCAATTTTACAATCTAGAAGAAAAATTGATTAGAACTGCATTGCAATAAACATGCAAATAACGGCTGCACAATTTGCTACTAACCTTTTTGCGATCGAAAGTTTAAAAAAAAAGAAGAAGGAAAACGGGTTGAGGATTTTAAGGGGTCTATAAATAGGCTAACTAGAAATGAGATCCATAAAAATGTCAACATTATGTAACATTATAAAACATTCTTACAGCACCACAAAAACAAAAAGAAAACAAAACAAACTCGTACGTTTTCCATGTGCTAAGAGAGAGAGAGAGAGAGAGAGAGAGAGAGAGAGAGAGAGAGAGAGAGAGAGAGAGAGAGAGAGAGAGAGAGAGAGAGAGAGAGAGAGAGAGAGAGAGATGAAATGAAATGAAATGAAACTTTATTTTCCAAGGATAAAGGAATAGGTGCGCAGACTGACCTTTTTTCGTTCTTGTCCTTGCTACAAACTACATGAAAACACACACGCACGCACACACACACACACACACACA
Organism: Semisulcospira habei; assembly: GCA_036245525.1. NCBI lineage: Eukaryota > Metazoa > Mollusca > Gastropoda > Semisulcospiridae > Semisulcospira > Semisulcospira habei. Next base: position 13,390,819 of record BTPG01000006.1, read on the forward strand.
CACACACACACACACACACACACACACACACACGCACACACACACGCACACACACACACACACACACACACACACACACACGCACGCCGGCACGCGCTTGCACACACACACTCACACACACACCCACACACGCTCGCACACACACGGAAGTACGCAAATCAGAGTTAGGTCAGACCCCGCTACGGCTCAAACATTGGATTAAAGGCCGGGACAAACGAGGTATCGTGATGTATGTCCGGAGCCTTCAACCAGACGAAGCACAGTCCCGACCCACGTCTGGCTAATGCATTACATACGGTACATGAAATACTACTACATAATAAACACATATATAGTATACATTGCACACTGATAAGACTACATTCGGTACATTGAACGCAAAAACTGTAAGCATAAACGTCAAGATTATCTAGACGTTTTACCTCCTCCTGACTAACCGAACACACACATACATGCACGCAAGATGCATGCACACACACACACACACACACACACACACACACACACACACACACACACACACACACACACACACACACGCGCGCGCGCGCGCACGCACACACACGCACACACATGCACGCACACACCAGCATAAAGAAATATGCACAAAACACACTGTTCCTCACACATGCACGCACACATACACACGCGCCCACACACTGCATGTTTAATAACAGGCATTATTCAGAACGGAGTAGTCGCGTGCGCTTTGTTCGGCGGCTCAATTAAGTGCCGGAATAGTCTTGCCTTGAAGGTGGACAATGAAGATGCATCGGTAATATTGGCCGGAAACGAGTTCCACAGTTTGGCCCCTGAGTAAGACAGACTAGTTTTGAATATATCAAGTCGTGGCCTAGGTACTGACAGTTTGTTCCTTGATGAGAGAGAGAGAGAGAGAGAGAGAGAGAGAGAGAGAGAGAGAGAGAGAGAGAGAGAGAGAGAGAGAGAGAGAGAGAGAGAGAGAGAGAGATTTGCGTCATATTTAGAGTATCGTGTCAACATCTGCCTGGTGACGGAGTTGCTTCTGCTACCCTCGCCGTGCTTTCCCGCGTTAGATTGGCCTTCGTGCTGATCCACCACAACTACACAACAAAGACTGCCTGGTTTGGTCGCACTATTACTAGTGGCACAGGTCTAGTCACACAACAAATACTCCCTCACCAACAAATGAAACAAAAATGAAAACTGAACAGAAGGGCAAAACAAGCCTGGACATCACTTCTAGAGATAGGAATAGGGAGAATCCCAAACCACCCCCCACCCATTTTGTAGTTTTATTATAATCAACTAGCTATTTAGACTAACCAACTTCAATAACATTTTTAATATTTTCAAAGTTCAATCATTAGGATATAAATGATTTTATTATAATCAACTAGCTATTCAGACAAACCAACTTCAATAATATAAACAATATTTTTATTTTCTAACTATTATAATTCCATTTTAGAAATTATTTAATTGATAGGATATAAGAGATTTTCAAACCACCCATTTTATAGTTTTATTATAATCAACTAGCTATTCAGACAAACCAACTCCAATAATACCTTTATTATCTAACTATTATACAATCACACCTTTCCATATTTTAGAAAATCATTAAGACAGATTACAACCTAAATAATTAATGTTTTTTATTATAAAATGAATCAAGACGAATTGCTACTTTTAAGTGGTATTTGTGCTGTAGAAAACAAAGACTTAGACTTTAAAAAACAACGCCTTCTCTCTGTTGTTGTTTCTGGAAAATCAAAAGCTTTTCTTGGTAAACAATACATGACAGAAGACATAGAATCTCTCCCCGATGACGAGCTAATCAAACTTCATTCAAAATATGAAAATCACATTGCTTCACTAATGACCCGTGATTTGAGTCGATCTCTTATATGCCTATACACAAAAGCTGTGAGTCACTTCCTACCTGTTGATAGTGACAACCTTTCACATGATCTCGAAAGCAACCCCATAGTTTCAAGTTCAATAGGCAAATTAGCATGCCTTATGTTTTACAAGTTTGGAAATTATCTTGCACCTGCTGTAACCTTACTTGTTACTAGTAGTCATATTGATTTTTCTAAAATAAATTTTAAATTAGAAGAAAATGGACGAGATGACTCCACAACAGAGCCATGTCTTGACACAGGTTCAAACAGTGACTAAGACTAAAAGCCCAGGTCGAATAGAGGTTGGAAAAAGATTAGCTGAATATAACAGACAAAAGAAATTACAGCTGCAAGCATTAACAGAAAAGATTGACACAACATCACCACTTACACCAGAACCAACACAACCACCCAAAAGTGAGAAAAAACCAACTACAAAATATATAGTTGCTGGATTTGTTGTCGGATTTGGTTACGTAGGTTACCAATTATATAAAAAATACAAACCAAACACTCAAACAGTGTCCAAAAAATCAAACACTCCAAAAACAAAAGAAGAAGTCTCCACATTACCAGCAGTTCCAAAACCTTTGGACCCATTTTACATGCAGTAAATAAATTTATTATTTTAATTTTTATGGTATAAGAAAATGAGCGACACAAAGAACTTAATGAACCTTGTCTATCACTCTGCTGTAATAAGTGGACTATCAGTAGCGTATTCTATGCTGGGAAAAAGTCTTCTCAAAATGAAATCAGCAGACCTTAGTAAATTAGACTTCGAAGACAGTGCTAAGCTAGTAGTTGTTATAACAGCATCGATTGCAACAAAAGATTTTCTAGTCAAGCAAGGAATTATTCCAGAAAATATTTCTATGTAAATAAAAACATGGCAACTATAGCTGTCATGATTGGTGGTGCAGTTATTAACGCATTGGCTTTTAGTGGATCAAACTATTTCTTTTCAAAAGTTAGTAAAGAGGAATCAGCAGAAGAAATGAAGCGCCACAATGAGGCATCTGAAAAACTTGCTAAAGCCCAACAAGATTATGAGAAGCAAAGAATTGAGAAACTTGATTTTATTAATGAAAAACTAAAACTTGAGGGTCACGCACAGCATACATTTTCAAATGTTGATGATGCAATCAAAGAATACTATCTTGTAACTGGTGAAGACATGTCTATTCCACAACCAAAACTTAGTGACTACTACCAGCCAAGCCCAGAACAAAGAAATGGAGAAATAATATTTGTTTTAGTAGGAATGACATTAGTATATTTTACAGGAGTTTATATTGCTAGAAAAAATGGCAGACGCTAAACTATCAAAAATATATTACTCCCCAATTGGCTACTGGAAAGGTAATACTGCAGTAGAAAAATTACATGCTGCTGTGGGTGGAGATGTCAACCAAATAAAACAGTGGCTCAAAAAACAGGCAATTTGGCAAATATATCTTCCTGCTCCAAGAACAATAAAAAGACCACATTTTGTAACCACTATTTCTAATGACACCCATCAAATTGATCTCCTGTTCCTACCACACGATACAATAAGAAAGAAACGATACAAGTATGCATTAACTGTTGTTGACATAGCTTCAAGGTATAAGGACGCTGAACCAATAACTGAGAAGAATGCTGTAACAGTGGCCACTGCATTATCAAAGATATATAGTAGAGGTCCTTTAAAATACCCTAGGCTTGTGCAGGTTGATGATGGAAGTGAATTTAAAGGTGCTGTTAATCAGTTATTTGCAAAGCATGGAGTGCTAGTGCGACGAGGCATACCAGGCTTGCATAGATCACAGGCAATTGTTGAAAATTTCAATAAACAATTATCAGAGATACTTTTCAGCTATCAGTATTCTAAGGAACTCATGCATGACACACGTAACACTGAGTGGGTTAAGAGATTACCGTCTGTGATAAAAGCAATGAATAATGATGGTCACCCTAAACCTGTTGATGCTATTAAATTGAAAACAATACCGTCAGAAATAAAAGCAATAACACCTCCAGACACTAGCTTGTTTACAAAACAAGTGAGATATTTGTATCAACCCGGTGAAGCTGAGAATGATGTTAGACGTAGGGCAACTGATCCAATTTGGTCTACATCTGTTCATAATATAAAAAAAATAGTTCCTTTAGCTAATGCAACAATATATTACTTATATGAGCCTGCACCAAAGAGGGCATTTGTTAGAGAAGAATTACAGATTATTCCCACAGACACTGTTACTCATTTTTAACAATTTCAATTCATCAATTAGTTCATCAAACAGTTCATCAGCTATTTTTTCAGATAACTTGAGCCTGTAATGCCCAGGTGCATAAGCCTTTTCCTTAGTGTGAAACACTCTTTTTGTATCTCCAACTGCTAGAGACTTTTTATATGTTTGAATCATTTAAATATTATGATTGTTTGATCTCAGTGTCTTGTTTGGATAATCAGGCATCAATGCACCATCTAACACTTGTTTATAATGTTCATGACGGATGTCTTTATTTTTTAACGCTGTTTTCTTGATACCTTTGGCTTTTGACTGACTACCTTTTTGGTGTAAAATAGAATACATTTTTGATCTCAGTCCAACGTACTCGACAATAGGCACACCATTTAGTTCATCCTTAAACTTACCAGGCTCTTTTTTGTTTTGTGTGCTAAACAGCGGGTGATCTTTAGGATAATCATACGTGTCATACATGTGTAACTCTGTTTTCATGTCTTCATAAAAGTCTTCAGTACACACATCAATGATCATAGAGTCAGTGTCAGTGTATAACAATCGACACTCAGGATACTTCGGTATAAAGTAATCATAATAAAATTCAAGCATTAACAGTTTTGACAACTCGAGTATTGCCATACCAATGAATACTGGCTTGTCTAGTTTAACAATCTTTTTTTTGAGTGACACAGCAAACAATGATGGATGAAATTCTTTATACCCCGTGTACTGTGGCTTGCCTGTAAGTTTAATTGCACCTGATTCAGTTGTTACTAATCTCACATCTTTGCGGTGATGAGGATTTTCCATAGTCTTACCAAAACAGGCATTGTTTATAAGCTTAAAAAAGTCTTTGTCAAATGCAGTGTTACCTTCTCTCGCACGCAATGTTGTATTTTTCATTATATAATCTTTCATGAAAGCACTTTGGTCAAATTGAATACCTCTGTGAACTTTCTTTAGTACTAACCCATGCCTAATGTAAAACTGTAACAATCGATAGTGACAAACGTAATTAAATTTGTCATTTAGATTGGGTACAAATTTAGTGTCTTCTTTTTTCCCCGTCATACTCATTTTCTCAACTGCTAATGGATAATCATTGTGGTAATCGTGTAGATGGTGTGGATACTCCAGGTCTACTTCAAAGATCCAACCCTTTTCATCATTTTGACCTCGATCCATAATATATTTTGTTAATTTTTTTATACCATACTGTGACAAATCATACAAACAAAAGTTTTTTAATGGCAACATTTCACACATTGCAAATCCATACAAATTATTAGCATCCAAGTATGTAATAAATGACATTGGCTTTGAGGGGTCAAAGTCATCAAGATATTTGTTGTTGGCCTTACCATAATTGTTTGCTGCTAGACTAATGCCTCCCCTCAATCCACGTTCTACCATTTCACCCATCGTACGATCAGACAGCAAGTCTATAGTTATCTTACTAGATTTTAAAAATGCATCCCATGTCATGCCAGGACTAGTTATGTAACAAGCAGGGTCAAGATTGTAATATAACAAACCCTTTTCACGATAACTTTCAAATACATCTGCTAGCAAACAGACATCAGCCTTTAAGTATTGGTCATGGTAGTCACCAATAGTCTGACATCCTAACTTATCCCATGCATTAAGTGCGTGTTGGTATTCAGAGTCAGAAATACCTTTACCAATTAGTGTAGAATAAAAATTTCCTTTTGGTGGAAGACTCCTTTCTTCAAAAACTACCCAGTCACTGATGTACTCATATGGATAAACACCCTTTTTAATTAAGTCTGGCTCAAAATATTTACTTGTTATTGGAAACTCAGTCAGTCCTTCTGCCAGACTAGCCAATCCTAAAGATAAATGTTGCATGGAGTCATAAAATGCTAATTTATCTAAACTAAAGGTCAAGTATTTTTCAGTTGTCTGTGCAATACAATTAATGTTTTTGTAAGACTCATCCACGGCCTGCATTATAATATGTGAATCATATCCTTTGAGATTGTGGAAAAAGATAGGCAGTTTGTATGTCTTAGGATCTATTTTTAATAACAAGTTACAATTGTTATGTGCAGCTCCTCTGTAACGTCCAGTTATGTGATCATGGTCACGAACTTTATCACATCCCAGAGGTTGTTCACAAATCCAACACGTCTCATCTGTATCAAAATTATGTTTATCTTCTTCTGTCATAACCAAAGGCTTTTGACAATTTTTCAAATACTCAAATACCTTTTTATACAGTTGTCTCATTTCTGTCAAAAACATAGCTGATGCATTTTTTCCCCTGTAAATAACAGGTTCTGAATGCTGACCGTCTGACATAACAAAAAATATACCCGAAAGAACACACTACTTGATCACTCAACTTTATTGTCTTTGGTAATGAATCTGGAACAGGACCATCATACGGAACAACAAGTGATTCAAAATCAGCATACACTATAAACGGTAGCTTTTGCTGATTTTTATAGTTCCAAAAATGTACTTTAGTACCAGGCTCTGGGTACTTAAGTACTGTTTGTACGTCATCAACAGACCTACAATTTAAAACATGTTTATTTGCTACTGCAATAGAAGAAAACCTTTGTAAACATTTTTTACAAACTTCCTGTTTGCCATTATGTTTTGATATATGATCATGAATTAGTCGTGACATACTCCTAATAATTGTGTAGTGAAAGTTATCACCTGAGCTTATTAGTAACATATCAACATGCTTATCTTCTGACTGACCATAGGTTGGGGCAATTGGTGATACTCTAATCGGTTGTAACTTGTTCTCAGACTCATTATCCCATATATACACATTTACAGATATACCAGGATTTAGTTTTTCAAACAAGTCTATGTCCTCTATTTTAACAGGGAACTCAATGCCACTGAAGTTTAGTTCATTTACAAATTTGTTATAGTTAGATACACGATCGGGTTTTGCTTTAACAAAATGAAGTTTAGCAAGCACTCACCACATAAAACATAAATTATCATTGTTTTGAATATTGACTACAGCCTTTTTGTTTGCAACCTCTGTTGGCAGTGGTATCCACGATTTGCCTAAAATAGGATGATATCTTGACTGCTTTAGTTGAAGTTCAAGTACATAACCTTCATGCCAACCAGATCCACTTATTTTTGCCCTATCAATTGCTTCAAGGAAGTCAGGCAACAGTTTTTCTCTAAACACTTTTTCAAATCCTCTTCTCGAATTAACTGTGTGTTGTCTCGTTGAAATATATGAAACAATAACTTGTCCAGATTCCCTTCTAAATTCTATTTTTGCAACAATCTGAATCTTTATACTACCAGAAAGAAGATTTTCTTGTATTACGGTAAAGAGCTTTGTATTGATTCATATACATTAAAATAATTAGATATAGGTAAGTCAATTGTGTAAAACACGTTTCTTAATCTTTGAGAATTGTCCGTCATTTTTATTTGTCCGACAAAAAAATAAATAGAAAATTACATAATGAAAATGGTACTTTATTGACTGTAACTCCTATAATAAACAAATTTATTTACACATGTGTTTACCATTATTGATTTTTTATGTGTAATACCATTTTATTAAATTCAACAGCGTTAAAATACAAATTTATTTTATATAGCTCTTTTGCTAAATTACTACACACTTTACCAAACCAATTACTGTAATAATTATTAACATTAAATGATTGTGTATTAATATCAACAGTTATTTTTTTAATAAATGGATTATCGACACATAAAGTTATATTACCAGTCATATACACTGTTGTTGGCATAATAAATAAATTACCAGGTGACTCTCTATTATGAAGCTGGCTTACATATTTAATATTTTTAAAATAGTGTGTAATATCTATTATTTCACCAATAGGCCAATTTTGTCTGTCTGTCATTTTTATAGACAAACCCAAAAGATAAATTAATTTACTAATCCATACCCAGAGGGCTGATCTGTCTTTAAAATAAGCTTTAGGTGCTTAGTCGATTTCAGTTTATTTTTTACACAGTCTCGTTCATGTTTATTGGGAATTACATCATTTTCTCTGAGACAGTTTTCAAAGCTGTCACGATCCTTACAGTAAAACAAACAGATAAACTTTAACTGCTCACGAAAATCTTTCAGTACAGCATTATATTTTTGAGTGAGAATCCAAACACTAATGTTTGCGTGTCTGCCACTAAAGGCAAGTTCTGCTAGAGTGTTTCTCTTTTTGACAATATCTTTTTCTGCTGAGCAATCATCAACAATAAATAAAGTTGTCTGACCTTCAAAATGTTTGTAAAAATAAAGCAGGTAGTCATTCAGTTTTTTCTCAGGGTCGACTAAGTATATGTTGTTGTCAGTCCAAATAAAAAAACGGTTGTGATAAGCTTTGTTATGTTTTATCGTTGGACAAAATATCACAATGTTTTCAAAATGATGAATGTATCTTGTTTGTAATAGATTAAGTACAAATTCAGTTTTTCCACAGCCTGTGGCGCCACAAAACAAGCCACAGTGTGGGTCGAGTGTCATCAAGTTCATTTTAAAACACAATATAATTTTAATATATGTGTCCACTTAGTCTGCTTTCTGAAATATTTAGTTGGGCATCAAAAATTAGATACAAATATATATTTACTGCTCCAGCTGTTTCAACCTTTTTTTGTATCTGAATTGTGATTCCATCACTACCATTTTCAACAGTACGACCTGATCCATGTAGATAGTCATCATCCGTACTACGTAAATCTAGCCAAAGTGCATACTTGTCTACCAGGTATTGTGCAATTCTTACGTCATAAAGATGCAGATCTTTAGATGCTGTGTTTGCAGGTTTTTCTCTAATCCTTCCACCTGCAAAATATTTTAGAATCTCACCATATTGTTGATAAGGTAGCATACCTGAAGCATACACTTGATTAGGACGGCCTTCAATAGTACAAGACAAATTAGTAATCTTTGGATTATAGAATGTTTCTGGAGAAGGAGCATATGGATTTGCTGGTTGAACAAACAACATAAGAATGCCTTTCAGTGACCTAGCAGGAGTGTTTAGGTTGATGTTCCAAATCTGATCACTTTTGTTTTTATTAATTAAACTGTGTCTTATCACACGATCATAATAAATTGGAAGTCTTGACTGGTACTGATTTCGAATGAGTCTGGCTAGTTCAGTATGTGTTACAATTTCATATTCTAAGGAAATGTTAGTGATCTTGTATGATGCATGAATATCAGTTGATTTGATAACTTTGGAGTAGTCATTAAACATTAGTTCGAAACTCAGACGGTCATTCATTGCTCCTTGGTAATAAGGCAAATGTGCTGTTAGGATTTCAAATTCAAGTGGAATGCAAAGTCTATTTCCATATGTTTCTGCCACAATAACATCAGCAGCAGATGCTGTCGATTTGTCAGCGGCATCTATTCTGAGTTTGCCAACATTATCAGACTGTATGCCTTGGTAAATACGGTCATCTCTTTCTTCTCGAGTGAGCCAAAGGTCTTTGTAGCAGTAGAACACATCAGCATCGTCAAGACTAAACACTTCCTGTCCTTCAAGTTTAACTTTAATAGTCTTAATAATTGCTCTGCCTAGGTTGTTAACTATTGTTCTTTTGTCATCTGTGTTTGATGAAAGTTCAATATTAAATGCAATGTAAGAAGTATCAGGAACAATAACATCATTGGGACCTAGGTTAGGAAACTTAACAATAAGGGTTTGGTTTTGGTCTATAGTACTAGGGTTGTTAGTGATGACAATTGATTGCCTAATGCCCTTAACACCAAGAGGTTCACATAGTTTTCTGTGTGGGTCTAACTTTGATCCGTAGGTTGATGTCATTTTATTATACACAAAATCAAAAAAATTAAATTAATAAAAACAATGGCAGAAGGAGGATTTGAAGACTTTGAAATGGATGACATGAATGACTATGATACTAGTGTAACAGATATGTCTGGTACAAGTAATACTTCTAGTATGTATCATGAACTGCTAAAAGATAAAGTTAACTCGTTTTATGATAGTGTTGGTGAACGTCCAGAAGTTTTGGATCCTAATCAGTTTGAACTTGATAAAAAGGGTCATTTATATTTAAATACAGATAGAGGAAAAGTACAATTAACTTATTTAAAAGATCCAGCTAAGTTTAAAACTTTAGGTTCAATTAAAGGTAGTGTTGGCGGTGAGGCAGCACTACAGCGTTACCTCGGTGTTGGTGATAAAAGGTTGCCACCTAGACTTGCTAGTACTCTTCATGATGTACAAACAAAATTGCCAACTGGACAAGAAATTGAAACGACTGAAATAACAAAACTACCAGAAATAGCAGACAGGGTAATACAAGAAACTTCATTTACAGAAGGGCAAATAAATGAGGAATTAAAAACAATTGGTGACTCTCCTTTGACAATGCGGGAGTTAGCTGGGTTGGATAAAGCACTTCAGTCAATAAGGGGTGAGCTTGTAAATAATTTAGCCAAACTAGGTGAACTTGATAATCATATTGAAAGAGAAAAACAAAAACTGAATACAGCTGATGATGAAAATTATGACATAGAAATGAAAGAAAGAATACAACACACATTAAAAGATTTGTATACAGAAAGATCAGCGCGGCTAGAAGTAGTTGAAATTGGAAAAGAAAAACTTAAAACACAGGTGAACAGAATTAGAGAAACTATTCAAAAAATACTTCACGAAGACACAACTTTGACTGAAAGATTAAAAACACTTTTTAGAGAGCAGGGTATCACTATTGCAAGTTTAGTTACTGCTCTTGGTTTTATTATTAGTACTGTAGTTTTAGCTGTAACAGGCGGTGGTAGTAGTCCAGCACCTCCATCTCCTCCAACTCCATCAGACCCAAAAGATTTACAGACTTGGGTAAAAAAACAGTTGTCTCATATATCAGACTTGCTTAAAAAATTAGCTGTAAAAGCAGCAGATGCTTTGCCAGGTATTATAGGCAGTGTTGTCAGTTGGCTTATTAGTACTACGGCAAAGGTAGTAGGGTTTATGGCAGAGCGCGTGTTGATCTTTTTGGTGACAGTAGGAGGGTTAATAGTAGGTTATTTAATGAAACAGGTAAAGAAGTAATATTCCTAATCCAGTAAGGCCTATTACCAATGCAGTTCTCTCTGACTCATGTGTGTTTTCTTTGTCTTTTACTGGCTGTACTGGTGCCGGTTCAGGTGTCGGTGCCAATGCTGGGGCTGTTATTGACATTACTGGTGTTACTATCTGTACAGGTGATGGTGATGATACTGGTGTTACTGGCGTTACTGGTGGTGTTACTGGTTGTATGTGAGAGGTTGTTGGACTCAAGTTTACAGATTGATTAAGTCCTAATTTCTGATCACTCCCTGCAACAACTATTTCATTATTATAATTTGTTATTGATCCAATTTGGAGTTGAAGGTCTGATGGTAACATATATAACCCAATTCCAACTACAAAGTCAACTTTTGATCTGGCATATCTAAGTACGTCTTGATAGCGCTGTATGCTTGATGGGAGATCTACCACTGAATTAATTGAGTCTTCCATGTTTGCAAGAAACTGTTTTTGTGCTTCAAATTTGCCACTCCCGTTTAAAATGTTTGATTTAGTTTGAGCTTGTGATCCTAAAATACACCACACGTATGTTCTGATAGACTCATTAATGCGTTCGACTCCTGCTTGAGTAAACCCTTCACTCTTATCTAAAATAAATGTTGTCCAGGCATTAGATTGTTTCTGTTCAATTGAGCCTAACCATACTTCTGATTTTGATGAAAATGAAGAGTAGGGAGGCCAGTAATCTTTCTGATATTGTCTGTGACTCATAGCATATAATGTTCCCATACCTTTGTGATCATCAAGTTTTTGTGTAAAGTCATACTTTGTACTGATGTTAAATTCATTACAGATCCGTTCAAATGCTTTCAAATCCATTGGATTGTTAAACTGGTTAAAACTAGATTCAGTTGGCAGTGGAGTATGCAGTTCTGACAGTATTCTTCTAAGTTGGTAATACATGTGGAAACGATAGACAGACTTAATCAGTTTGTTTGGGTGATTCAAATGTTCTGTAAAAGAAACACCACAGCCAGTAGTAGAACATAGTATAGCAAAGTTAAGTTGGTTTTGAAACATTTGTAGTGGGCTTGATGACCACCTTCTTGCAGTTGCATCATCTGTTATTGGAGGGTTTAGGTAATGATTATAAGGGTTTGGTACTTTTACTTGAAATAAATCTCCTTCAGACAAAGCTATATCAAGCTGATTTAGTTGAATTATTTTTTGTTCATATGTTGGTGCAACATTGTATTTAGCATCCACATTAAATTGATATGCATTTACAGTAGCAATTGTTGGTGATTTAAATTCCATTGTGCTTTTTTATGTGATAATAAAAAAAATGTTTATAACCTTAACAAATATTGACACAAGCAAACCAGTGTGGTTAAATAATGGGATTGATAATCGAGATGGTTGCAAGACGGTAGCTATTCATGAAATGTTTTACACAGTAAAGTGGTTTAATGTAACTGATGATACAAGTTTTTATGCTATTTATGCTATTTATTCAGATACTAATAATATTGGTTTAGACAAAAATATACACTTTATACCATCTGGGTATTATGACTTTTGTACTTTAGCTACATGGTTTCAAAATAATTTAAAAATTAAAGCAACTTTAAATCAGGCTAACTTGCTTGTTGAATTAGAAATTCCTGCAGGTAGTATACCTTTATTTTCAAGTGAACTTGCATATTTACTTGGTTTAATAGACAAAAATATAATGCCTGTAGATTGGGTAATGGGTTTTGCAGATAATGGTACTAGTGGATGGTATTATACACCAGTTGTAACTAAAATAGTTGGAACATATCCTGTTCATTTATCAGTAAACACATTTCTAAATGTTTATTTAAAAGAACTTAACACAACTGAAAATATATACAATGGAAAGCCTTCAGATTTGTTGAGATGCTTACCAACTGGAACTGCTCCATATTGTGAAAGTGAAGTTATTAGATTTCCTAATTTACAGTTTAAAAAATTAGGTGCCAGTTTCTTTGAATCACTGAGCTTATATGTAACTAATCAGGATGAAAAACCAGTTGTAATGCATGATTTTACTGTTGTTTTGGAAGTTAAATAGTTTTATTTTTGATAAAAAAATGAGTGTTGGACCAAAGTCAAAAATTATTCCAGTTTCATGTCCGTCAGTAGAGTTGAAAGATTTGGCTGACGTGCAAGATTTTGAAAAAGAAGGCGAGGTAGGAGAAGTGTATGGCCTTGAACTTGTGTCTGTTGGGTTGTACAAACGAAAGGCAATTTTTTTGAAGATGAGAGGCAGTTTCCTAAACTTAGTCAACTTCGTGATGTTACTGTTCCTACTCCTGTAAGTAATGTAATATACAGTTTAAAATATTTTGGTAATAAATGGGTAATTATTCCTAATCCTGCTCCTCTTTTACCTATGCCGCTTAAATGGGACATAAAGTTTGTATTTATTAGTCCTTATGTTTATTTTACTGATGAAGGTGCCCTAGTATTTAAAAAAGTTGTTAACTCTGAACCAATGCTTGTAAGTCTTGTGCCAAGCTATTCCGCAGAAACCAATAGCAGAGAAAAACTAAAACTTCAAGAGTATGGTAAAAGAAGGTATCTTCTTACAAATAGAAAGGGTAGAACAGATACTTCTATTTCGTTCGTACCAGCAAATTTTACCATAGATAGAGAAGCGACAATAGTTTTTGAAATTCTCATGAGATCTGTGGAAGCTGTGAAAGAAGCAGATATCGCACAGGGAATCAAACTTACGTGGGATAGCTCAGTAGCAGAGTCAACAAAGGTTGTTATTGCTATTAGAAAAATCAATACAGATTTTGAAGTTTCGAGTAGTGTCCCTGCTGTTAAGGTAGTGATTGATAAAACAACTCTAGTTTATCTAAGTTTTATAAACCTGGAACACATAGACCTTGTTTCATTTTATTACGCTAGCAAATTGTATACATTTGAAGAGTTGCAAAATAAAATAGAAGATTAAAAAGATATTTGTTCTTAAAATGCCGTCACTGTATCCTCAAATACAATCTGATAAAACATTACAGGCGGACTCATTCCGTTTAATTAATATTACAGAAGCATTAAAATATTTAGAAGAAGAACAAGCAAAATACTCTCGATGTAAAAGACGATATAAAACGGTCTTCAATTCTGTACACAACACATCAATGACTATGGGTGTGGTTTCGGCTGGATTATCTGTAGGAGGTATAGCTCTGTTTGCCACTGGAGTTGGAAGTGTTATAGGAATTGCTGTTGAAGGTATTGGTCTTGTCTCAAGTCTAGCATGCTTTGGTATGGAAGCTATTAACAAAAGATTTTATATAAAGTTGCAAAAGCATGAAGCATTGAGTACACTCGCTGAAGCTAAGCTTAGCAGTATGAAACTTATTATTAGTAAGGCTTTAAATGATAATGAAATTGATGATAATGAATTTAAGAGAGTGCAGGATGATTTGGCCAATTACAAACAACAGAAATCTGAAATACAGAATAAGATGCGTAATCAGGCTGTAAATGTTGAAGAGTTAAAGAAATCTTTTTTAGAACAAGGAAAAAAAATAGGTGTAGAAGAAACTATGAAAAAGGTTCAAGGATTTATAAGCAAGTAAAGATAAGTTTTGTTAATCAATTATTTTTGTCATACACTTCGCAAAGAGATGTTTAAAAAAAGCTTTGTTGTTGTCCTTGTAACTTGGAAAATCTGCCTGAGTATCTTAATGACTTGGGTAAGTACTTATAAGTTCTTATGTTAGGTTATTGTAAGAACTTGTTTTAAGACACTTAAAAGAACTTATGACAACTAACATGTAAAGATAACTTTAAAGTTAGTTGACAGTTGTAAGTGTCTTTTATTTAGGTTGTGATCTGTCTTAATGATTATAATAAATCTATAAAACGAGGGGAGGGGTAATTGTATTATTGGAGTTGGTTTGTCTGAATAGCTAGTTGATTATAATAAAACTATAAAATGGGTGGTTTGAAAATCTTTTATATTAAATAACTTCTGAAATGGAATTATAATAAAAAATATTGTTTATATTATTGAAGTTGGTTTGTCTGAATAGCTAGTTGATTATAATAAAATCATTTATATCCTAATGATTGAACTTTGAAAATATTAAAAATGTTATTGAAGTTGGTTAGTCTAAATAGCTAGTTGATTATAATAAAACTACAAAATGGGTGGGGGGTGGTTTGGGATTCTCCCTATTCCTATCTCTCTTCTGAACGTGTACGTGAAACCCAACGAACGTGTACAATAACGTGTGCCGAAAATGATGGCATGCAAGTACACGTATGTACTATCTCAAGCTCAGCTTTGAACTTGCAACGTGAACATGCTAACAGTTGGCGCGGGGGCCGCTCAGCCACACCATGACCAAATATTATGCAACATTACAAGGAAAGTACAGTCTTTGGAAGTGACTCAATTGCCGGGCCCGCCGTCACTTTCTGACTCAAACCCGTAAATCTGTGAACACTCTGGGACCAATAACCAACATGTGCATCTATGCCTTGTGCATGTATAGTGTGCCCCTTTTTTTTTTTCTATTTTCTGCAGGGACCCTAGGACATCTATTCCTCCTTCCGCAGAGACCCGTGCGCATGTACGTATTTTATGCTATTGATTTCTTGTTTTTGCAGGGAAACCGTTTATGCATGTGTGTTCCTTTTTTCTGCAGGGACACATGAACATCTATGCCTCCTTCGGCGGGGACCCGGTGCATCTATGCCTATTGTTTCTGAAGGGACCCTGATGCATGTGTGTTTCTCGTTTCAACTTCAGGGACACGCTAACATCTATGCCCCTTTCCGCAGGTACCCATGTATATCTATGCCTCCGGTTTTTGCAGGGACCCTTGAGCATGTGGTTTTCTTTTTTTTCTGCAGGGACACATGAGAAGTTAGGACCTTTCCCTCAGGGCCACACCTTTTCATCTATGTTCATTTTTCGTCTCCACAAATGCATTGATGTTTATTGTTTCTGCAGAGACACATGTTCAGGGTCCTGGATGGACGGAACCAGCCCTGGCCGCGCGGTGCCGACGGCCCCGGCTGCGTGTGGCGGTAACCAACCAAATCTCGCCAACGTCCCAGACTGGCCCGCGCCACGGGTATAAAGTGGCAACCTGCTGCGAACGAGAAACAATTCAGCGAACGACTAACGCGCTAAGCAAACAAGCCGACCTAAGAAACAACACGTAAAAGAAATAACGCACGACGCGCTAGAGCTCGTACTCCGAAAACACTAAGGAAAACAAAAATCCCAGGCCAGAATCCGGAACATCGGAAAAAGCCAAAAAGTCTGTCAAGACGCAATCAACAAACACCAGCAACAATGGTCACTGTTGACTCACAGTCACACGGGACCGCGAGGCCAGTAAAAAGTGGAAAAACTGACACGCGCGAGAACCAGTCTAACGCCCAGCGTCACAGTGAACGCTGCACCATTGCAAACAAGCCAACACGCAATGAAACAAATTAAACACGACAACAAAAACGAGTGAGGAAACAGCAGGGTCAAACAAGACCTATTGCTTAAACCATCAAATGCTTAAAGCACCCCAAACAACACAATGACTCTAAATAAACAGGAAAGAATGACCTAACAAAATATAAATCCACAGAACGGTCACCGCACAACAAAAGAAATGTTTGGTGTTTATCACCAGTGTGGTTAGGTTGGTCCGGTGACGAGAACAGTACCTGGCTTGTTGCAAGCAAAAATGTGTTCGAAATACACAAGGGAATGAAGTGACAAAACAAAATCTAGACCTGTGTCATAAAACTTTGTGTATACGGCCAAGCCAGAACAAACAGGCTAAAAGAACGTGTTGTTGGTGTACGATGTTTGGCACCATTTTATACACACAGACATGTTTGTGAGAGAGAGAGAGAGAGAGAGAGAGAGAGAGAGAGAGAGAGAGAGAGAGAGAGAGAGAGAGAGAGAGAGAATATCAGAGAGAGAGAGAGAGAGAGAGAGAGAGAGAGAGAGAGAGAGAGAGAGAGAGAGAGAGAGAGAGAGAGAATATCAATTAATCAATGAATCAATGAAACTTTATTTTACAACGGTTTAGCCATTGACATCGTCATCAACACAGCCATTTTACAAACCTGCCGTTGCTAACAACTACAAGACTAACTACAAATATACATACATATAAGTAAACATAATACTTGCAAACAATTGACAACACTGTTCACATAGACGGACATTCTCATAGACTCACAGACACCCCTCCCCACCCGCCCTCCCCCCCTCCACACATAGACAGAGCTAAGTAGTCCAACTGATAAATGAAAAGGATAACAGGCTTAATTGGAAATAAATAATAAGAGAACTTTATTATCTCAAAAGAGAAATTCTTTTCGCCACCTCAGGTGCAACTCGCAATCACACACACTCACACAACAGTTTTCAGACAAATGGACAATGGCTCGGGACGGGTGAAGCCCGTCGCCAAGGCATCTAATTGCCGGCGCCAACGGCCCCAACCCGACCCGAACCTCCCTAACACAAGCAAACTAAAGACGGCCCTATCCTAGTACCTCTATAACACATAATATAATGTTTTTAAACTTTCTGCTTGGCTGAGACTAGTTACACAAATAACAAAAACTACGAAAAAATAAAAGATGAATACTTTCACAGTTGCTACCTGGGGGCCCGTCGCCATAAGAACAGCGCCGGCTATTAGACAGTCGCTCCGGCATAAACAGTCACCACCTTAATAATTATAACTTAGCTAGTATATAACTTCATAGTCATTTTTAAAGCAATACTTTAGTAGGACTACATCATTAACGTAAAAGCAGTCCAAAATGGTTTCTAAAGAGTACACACAGGCTGGCACGTTGTTCAGTAAGAAACACTGACAGTCAGCATTTGGACCCAATTGGACCCAGCATAAAAAGAGACATATAATGCAAGTGGTTAAGGCATCCCTACGAGTGGTCACAAAATATTTGCAGAGACCCTTTCAAAACAGGCTAGCGAGGAGGCGGATTTTACAAGGTCGGGAAGAGCATTCCAGATAAGTGTCCCTGAGAAGGATAAGCTAGTTTTATATAGATCGATCCATAGTTTTGGGACTATGAAATGCTTTCTGATGTTTCCAAGCTTGGACTGAGACTTACGGAACAAAGTGGAGATGTACTCAGGTGTTTTGTTATATTTAAAATGATCTTGAAGAGGCAGGAGACCTGCTTTATAGAGCTTTTTTTAGCGCTTAGGTGTGGATCAGGGCAGATTATTTTGGCCGCTCGTCTGTGTAGGGAATTGAGTCTCTTTAAATGGACCTCACTACATCCATCCCATACCGTTGACGCCTAATCGATATAAGAACGTATGTGAGCGTTATAAAACAGTTTACGGATATCTGAATCAGTATAATATTTCAGTTTTGATAACATAAAGAGATTTTGGCTACTATTTTGCATAAGGCGTCTGTATGAGCTTGCCATTTTAGCTGCCTGTCGATTGTAATCCCCAGTACTCGATGTTCATTTACCTGTTTTACCTGACTACCTTTAAGTGAAAGGTTAAGTAATAGAGGCGTTATCTGCTGTTTTTGGCGCGTGGCGACTACCATCGATTTCGTTTTGGCTGGATGAACAACCATAGAATTGTTTATACACCAAGCTGATACTTCATGAAGACTTTCTTGTAAGTTGTCGGAAATTACCTGTATATCTTTACAAGTAGTATGAACTGAGGTGTCGTCAGCAAAAAGGTCGCATTGTACATCTTGGCAAGTAATATGTAGAGGCAAATCATTGATAAATAGCAAAACAGTAGGGAGCCCAGTACAGACCCTTGGTGCACACTGAAGCTTACATCTTTGAGAGAGGAGTATGAGCCATGAACACGAACCTTTTGTTTTCTTTTAGTAAGATAAGATGTGATAAAAGCAACTGCGTCTCCATTATTAAGGTATGTGTGAATATTAGCAGTCAGAATAGTGTGGTTGATCAGATCAAAAGCCTTCTTAACATCCAGATAGACTACTCCTGTTAACTGTGACGTATTCATACCCTTGAGCCATGTGTCAACAAGGCGTGTAAGTGCTGTGTGGCATGAATGCTGCGGGCGAAATCCGGATCGGAAAGGGTGGAGGAGCTTACGGTTTTCTAGGTAAGCAAGCAGGTGTTTATGAACGTGCCTTTCCAGTGGTTTGGACAAAACAGATAATAAAGAAATAGGCCGATATTTATTAGGGTCAGAACGATCTTTTCTATTTCGAAGTGGAATTACTTTGGCATATTTAAGTGTGTTAGGAAAAGTGTTATGCTGGATACAGAGATTATAAATATAAGTTAAGGATTTTACAACGTATGGGAGAGACAGTTTAAGTATTTTCGGGCTGATGTCATCAGGCCCCGAGGACTTTTTATTTGGAAGGTTACTTATGAGTAAACCCACTTCGAACAGCTAACATAGGGATGTTGAAAGGGGCTGTGCCCATTGTTCTTTGTTGATAAAACTCAGACAGCAGATTTGAACGGTGATAAGTGTTATCATGGCTTGGCGAGATTAGAGATCTGTTGTTTCCTTCGTCGTCCGAAGGATACGAAGCGAGGCGACGAAGGCGACAACAGCTGCCAGCCCTAACTCCGCCAGAAACGACCAATCAACCAAGACCCAGGACTATTATGTCAACGGAGAACTACTACAACCTAGGCCCAAGACTAGCAAATGAACGGAAAACCACAAGCAAGAAGGAACTCATCGACCATCCTCCCACACCTGAAATAGGGTGGTTGAGACTCACTCCCCACACCTGAAATAAGGTGGATGGAACTCATTCCACACACCTGACAAAGGGTGGATGGAACAAAAACAACCAAGTAACTCGTCCCCCACGCCTGAAAAAGGTTGGAAATCCATGCGGAAAATAAAAGCACCACACGACCGACAAGCTAGAACAAGCGACAAACTACACTGCGATCCTATATTCTGCTGATATAACAAGACACGTGTGAGCCAGCTACTCAACCGAGGCCAACAATCGGCCCAGCAGCCCCCCACGGCAAAACTCTCAACAAATTGACACATGTCATCAATCGCTACACGCTATGACATCATACTGTTTGCTAAAAGACTTACCTCCCGCCAACGAGGAAGGCAAATCACCGTGTGTACAACATAGAGGCACAGCAGTCGGAAACGGACACTGCCTACTTCGCATCGACCACAAAAGAACGAACGCGACACCAACTGACTTTAATCCACAACACCAGGCAACACTGGTCACAAAGAACTCGCTTGAAAACGCACAAAAGTGAAAGGAGGACTGAAACACTCGTAACAAGCGAGACCAACTATTCTGTGAAGCACTCGAAGATTTGAAGGCCTTTCTACACCTACGAAACCCGGCCGTCACCTACCACCTAAACGGTATACAATTCAGGCGGCCCAACAAGCCAACGGCAACAGCAGCGATCAACGCAGCCACACCAAAACAGCAGCAGCAGCTACAACATTAAGCTGCTTTTAAAGCATCAACTGTGAGACATACTCCACGGCAAAACTGCGTATCATCATCTACACAGAGGGCAATACTACAAACACCAGTCTGTCGTATGTGCGGCAACACAGCCACATAAACAGCCGGCATCGTCTACAAACACGAATACACTGAGAAACAACAACGACGCTAAGTCTGGATTACCACTGAAAAATCAAACAACGTGAGGGAGGGGGAGGGGGGGGGGGATTGAGGGGGACGGGGAGTTGAGGGGGAGGGGGGTGAAGTAGAAGAATAAGGCGTGTGTGTGTCAACACTCACGCCACTTACCACTTAGTGTGTGTGAGTGTAAACTCTCCAAAAATCCAATACTGAGGGGGAGGGGTCTAAACATCCCCCAAAAGGACACTGTAATAGCATTTTAAACAATTTTCAGCGGGACGGGGGGGGGGGGGGGGGGGGGGGGGGGGGGGTTGGGGGGGGGGGGGAGGAGGGTACGGAATCCCTAGGTTTTCCCCCACCCCCATTCCAAATCCGACCCTGTTTACAATCGAAATCCTACTGCTGTGCTAAGTCAGCGCGACCTGCACCTTTGAACTAAAGATTAAAAGAAAGATATTTCTGTGTCCAAGTTGCAGATAATCGGCCGTTCACATTCCACAAAACGCATACACAGAAGCATGCATAGCTGCGTGCAATATTGCGTAATATTGGGAGCAGGTCTGTCACATCCAACGGCAAAAGAGAGGCCGAGTAACTCCATAGCTCCAGGGCAGGGCGATCGATTTCCAGCTGCAAAAGACATAAACCCTCATGGGGAGCTCATAAGGATTTATGTCTCTTGTTAGTGCTATGTTCTTCATGCCTATTTTGTCTCACATTTACATCTACTTTCTTCACCCGAATGTCGGTAAGTGTGCAGTCGTTTTAGACGCGAAATTCGTGATCACTGGAAACGAAGGGGTTATTTAAAGCAGCCGAAGGGTAGTGTCCGAGCAGCTTGGCACCTTATCTGACCTGCCCAAAAATGCCCTTTTCTACCTGTCAACAAGCAGACGTGTGTACGCAACCCAAAACGATAGAGGGAAAAAGATGTATGATGTATTCCGCGCCATATCCGTCAGTGTTTTCGCGAAGGTGCAGGGGCAGTCTCTGAGACAAAGAAATAGGAACGATTCATTGAATTACTTGAGCGCAAATGCAGTATTAATATGCAGCCATTGTTCGATCACAAATTGTTAAAAAAGAAAAGTGGATTTACAGAACTGTTATGGGTGAGATAGTATTTCAGTTCAACCAAAGTGTGGAATGGTTTTAACCCCTTCCCTGCCACTGTACGTACAGTTTTGTTTCTAAAATCATTGTTCAGTCAACCACCAGACGCCAACACCGTCCATGAAGCCTGGATACAAACTGGTCTCAGCAAGAGACATAGATCCCTATGAGCCCCTGCAGTCGCGGGGGCTCATGAGGATCTATGTCTCTTGCAGTTGGATTGTGTTCACTTTTTCTCGGCAGTGAAGGGGTTAATAGAGGATTTCAGTATGTGTTTCAAAACGTGTGCGATGCTTTCTCACATTCCTGCATTGTTGGTCCAGTTTTGTGTGAAAAGCGTAATTCAAATCTCGATCCCCCCCTTCCCCCCTCCTCCCCCCCCCAAAAAAAAAAAAAAAAATAATAAAAAAAAAAAAAAAATATATATATATATATATATATATATATATATATATATATATATATATATATATATATATATATATATATATATATATATATATATATATATATATATATATATATATATATATATATATACATATATATAGTGGATTAGTGGATTTCAGGATTTGTTTCAAAACGTGTGCAATGCTTTCTCACATTCCTGCATTGTTAGTACATTTTTGTGTGAAAAACGTAATTCTTAGAAAATCTCGATCCCACCCCCCCCCCCACCCCCCACCCCCCCAAAAAAAAATTAATTAATTAAAATAAATAAATAAATAAATACATAAATCAATCAATAATAATAATAAATTACTGTCTTTTGCATTTGGAAGGCATGGTCACCAACGTAATCGTTTCAAATGTGAGCCACTGATAAAAAAAAATTCAAAAGAAAGAGATGAATGATCGAGTTGACGTCCGTGGTAATGTAGAATGTAAGTACCTGTATACAAATAAAGTTTGAATTATGAACAACAGTAAAGGGAAAGAACTAAAGGTGATAAAGCCAAATATAAAAACCAGATAATCATTACAACAACAAGAATAGAACAACGACGACGTTAATAATAATAATAATAATAATAATAATAATAATAATAATAATAATAATAATAATAATAATAATATAACGACAACAATCATTAAATTTTGATTATTTTAATTATAATAACACTACTACTACTACTACTACTACTACTACTACTACTACTACTACTTCTACTACTACTACTACTACTACTACTAGTTCTACTACATTCCCTGATCACCTCGGTGCCAGAGGGACAGTAAACTGGAATAAGAAAAAGAAGTTCTACTACAACTACTACTTATTATTATTATTATTAGTAGTAGTAGTAGTAGTAGTTGTAGTAGTAGTAAATTTTGATTATTATTGCTAGTATTATTAATAGCAATATATATTTTCGTTATTATTATTGTATTATTGTTGTTATTGTTATTTTAACATGCCATTTTCATTGCATTCACAAACCAGAGTCATTCCGTGTGCAGGTCTGTGATTTTGGACCTGACGTAATGTCCACAATCACAGACCCGCACGCAAATGAACAGACCTCAAATCATTTAGAATACATCGTACGTCATAGGTTTTGTACCCCCAAACCAAAGAAAGAGCAGAAAAAAGCCGTAATATAACATGTGCGTTAGTTCAAAATCTGTGTTCAGTAGCCAACTCCCAGGACGTTTGAAACCAAGAACCGCCTCTTTGTCTGGCCTGGAGTTTTCAGTCGTTTGCAATGGAGACGTTTGGAAGGACAGTCAGCTTGTGTTTAGTCGCCGTTCTCGTTGCTGGAGTAATTGGTAAATATGCAGGTTTATTCACAGTAACACTCTAGGTATCAAAGTCCCTTTCTACATATCCTTTCAACTCTCATTTACTTAACCCGTTAACTGTTTGGGCAAGGCGAACGTTATGCAGATGCAAGAGACATTAACCATTATGAGCGTCGCAGTCGCGGGGGCTCATGAGGATCTATGTCTTTTGTTAGTGCTGTGTTCTTTATGCTTATTTTGGTCCCGTTTACATCTGCCGGTATTCTTCAGGGGAATGGCGGTCAATGTCACTCTTTTCAGACGGGAAATTTGTGATCACTGGGGTCGAAGTGGTTAACACCTTCACTGCCGAGAACAAAGTGAACACGATCTATGACTTTGGTATCAGTTTCAGCCAACTCAACTTTTAAAATTGTCAAATACAAACGATTTAAAAAAACAACTTCAGTAGCTCGCTTGAGCTTGCCCTTAGCACCACGTGAATGTTCCGTGTTTACGTACAGTGTGTGAGTGAATGCGCGTGATTTACGTGAGCGTGCGTGCTGGGTTCAGTTCGCGGCTACATTCTGCGCATTGAGTTATATTATAAATATGAGAAATGCGCCATATAAATACCATGTAATAATAATAATAATAATAATAATAATAATAATAATAATAATAATAATGACTGCAAGAGATATAGATCCTAATGGGCCCCAGCATTCGCGGGGTCCCATGAAGATCTCTGCGTCATGCTAGACTACTTTTGGTCCGTGTTCTTTGGACGGTTTTGGCTTTTGGTCCGTGTTCTTTGGACGGTGTCGGCTTTTTTCCTCGAATAAACCAAGATTTCAGAAACAAAAATGTATGTACAGTGTATGTGCAGTGGCATGCAGGGAAGGGGTTAAATATGCGTAAAACTGAAATATTCGTATTTTCGTATCACATATGGAGTATTCAACATATGAACATTATCTGGTACCGATATAGTTTTGCTTTCTACGGCAAATATGTTCATGCATTTTTTTTATGTTGAAGATTGAACGTACGTTTGCGAAGACACTGATTTCGGTATATGTTCTTGAAGACCCAAAGAATATATACTAATAGTCAAAACTTAAGGGCCACTTTTATTTATCGTAGACCTACCGACAACACCACACAAATAATGTAACAATACTTGGAGTCATTACTTTGCTAATTTATTCAGTAACAATTTCATTTAAGTTTTAAGCATTAAATGCAGCGTTGACGCATGGAGTTCACCAGGGTTAGGAAAACATGTTGTGAGATCGCTTCCCACTCTTGACACAGGAAGTGAGTCAGCTGGGGGACACCTTGAGGTGAGGGGTGGTTGCTGACTACACGTTACCCCAGCACGTCCCAGAGGTGCTCGGTGGGAGCCTGATCAGGTGAACGAGCTGGCCACTCCATCCTCATGATGCCTCGTTGCACAAGGTACTCATCCACCACACTGGCGCGATGAGGTCGAGCGTTGTCGTCCTGCAGAACAGCATTGTCGCCTATGGCTTGGAAAGCTGCATGGATGAGGGGCTGCAAAATCTCGTCCCTCCTTCCCTGTTGAAGCCTCCGCAGACCATGACTGAGATCCACCTCTTGGACGCATCCATTCGTGAATCGCTCGCCCTGGAGTCTCCAGACCCCAGAGTTTTTCCAACTGTTTGCCTTTGGTACGCTTGCCAATATCCCAAAGCTTTTCACAAAAATTGACAATGTTTCACGTGCATTTGACACGTTCGTGGAAATTGATGAATTGTTGTCTATTGTTCCCTGTACAGTAGACTGTCTAAAGTCAACTTTTAACCCATTTGGATCGAAAAACATTGTATTTTATTAGCGTACTTGCGACGATAAACAATGACACAAAAGTGAGAGATGGCCCTTAAGTTTTGACCATTAGTATATTGCGTCATATTGTATGTCAAAATAAAGCGTTTGTTGCTTTATCTCCTGTAAAACTGCACAGGCTCTACGTGGAAAATGTTGGAACCCAGTTTTAATATTACAGTAAGAGAGAGTTTCTTTTTCATGATAAATAAATAACCACAATATTTATTAATGTATGTAAATGTGTGTGTGTGTGTGTGTGTGTGTGTGTGTGTGTGTGTGTGTGTGTGTGTGAGAGTGAGTGTGTGTGTGTGTGTGTGTGTGTGTGTGTGTGTGTGTGTGTGTGTGCACGCGAGCAGTTTAATTATATACTGATCAACAAAAGAAACGCGAAGTAGCCTCTTCAAATCACATTTAATCCAACATTTAAATGTCGATTTCGGACAAACCATACAACGGATGTTATCGACATTTTAGAAATGAAATCATGGACACCAGCGTAATCAGTGTGGAAGTTTATTCTGTATTTGAAGCAAGCATGGCACAGCGACCTGGTACGAGTCCACAGAAGAACACAGGTCCTACTGTCTGGTTCAGGGTCATCCCACCCCAAATCATCACGCTTGCCCCGCATCCATGCCCTGTTCTCCAGCACACAGCCATCAGCATAGCGTTCATCCCTTCTCCGCCACACTCTTATGCGCCCATCTGCATGGCTGATGCAGTAACGGCTCACATCCGTCAACAGGACGTTCTGCCACTGTCGCCAGATCCAGTCGACATGAGCTTGTGACCACTGTCGGCGTGCACGGCGATGACGGTAAGTAAGAACAGGTCCACGGGCTGGACGGCGTTTGTGCAGATTATGTCCTCTAGCCGTCGTCCGGAGTAGGGGGCTCTGAATAGAGGTAGTACCTTTGCTGTTCGGCAGCTGCGTCTTACTTAGGACGGACGGGCATCACTGGTCCTCATCCATCTCCTTAGTCTCTCACGTGCTGGCTCCAAGCGCCACACCCTGGCAAACCACATCAGCTGTTGGCCTAAACCACGTGAGGGTGTGTGTTCACACTGCACCACCAGGCGGATGAGCTGTCTCTGACAGCCAACGGCTAAAGGACGGAGGAGATCAGGCTTGATCCAACGGCCAAATGCGGGGGAGTAAACCCTTCAAATCAGGAGTGGAGCCCCGAAGGCAGACCGCTGCTTGTATTCACGCACTGTTCTGGCAGTCCTGCAGCCAAACTGATGCAAACGTACTGCTTTGCATTCCTTTGGACTACATCAGCGAGTCTTGACGACTGGGCATCCCAGGATCTCCATACACTTTGCCCAGGCTTGCGCCCTGGAGAGGTCACACGGACTGACCAAGAAAGCGCATATATTCCATTGACTTCCGAGACAGAAGGATGCCAACAACACGCCGTCGCACTGTCGGGCTACTGATGGGTGTCTGGTGGTTGTCGATAACTTCTCTTGCTGTTTCCTCGGCCGGCTGAAAGCGTTTTCGCACGTGAGCCCGGAAAATGTGGTGGTCTTGCCGTGGAGTTGTCACACGTGGGCGTCCGCTTCGGGGAGCGTCAGCAAAAGACCCGTTGGCATGATAGCGTTGCTGCAGCCTGTAGATGGTAAATGTGACATCTAAAGGCCACTGCCACAGCTTGTGGATCTTTTCCGGCTTCCAAACGCCCAAGAGCTCGTTTTCGTTTGGGAGCACTAAGTCATGTAGTCCATAAGTTAGCCAGGTCTCCGTGCACCCCCCCCCCCCCCCCCCAGTACTCAATAAGATGGATTTTAAAGTGTACCGTAGTATGTCCTGAGATGTTTAAGCCATGTTCTCCTAAAATCCTTAGCAACACGCCAGAGATATAGCCGATTGCACAAGGATACCCCCCCCCCCCCGAAAAACAAAAACAACTCCCCCCCCCCCCTATCATTCACGGCCACGAACGTACCGTAAAAGATAAAAGATGCCAACTTTCCTTATTTTCTTGCACTTTATGCTCACATTATTGAAACTTAATAGGTAAAGAGAGGTCAAAATAAAATGGAATAATATTTCGTACTTTTTTTCTAATTAATTTTTTTTGTATTTTTACAACTTGGGGGTAGAGATACAAAATCAACCACTGTGGCACTCACAGTGATCACAGCATCATCTAGTCAAGTTTATAATAATTGTGACATCCTGTTTTAATGATGTAAGCCTGAAAATGGACTGCCAGTGCTATAGAAACTGTCTGAAGGCATCTGACATTATTTTTGTCTTTTTTTGCGATTTAGCAGAAATGGCCGTTTACTGGTTGCACAAATACCTTCACTGTGATCCAGAGATTCAATATTTTTTCATTCTGTTTTTTTGTTTGTTTGTTTTTTTGCAGAGGATGCAGAAGGTGTGCCTTAACATAATATTGCCTAATTTGGGCTTCTAGAATAAATTCTGATTTATTTAGAGGAAAATGTTTCTCAACCTCATATTAGCACATGCGAAGAGCGTGAATGGGGGTATCATTGCGCCATCGGTTATATCTCTGGTGTGTTACTAAGGATTTTCGGGGAACATGGCTAAACATCTCAGGACATGTAAGGTACACTTTGAAACCCACCTTATTGAGTACTGTGAAGGGGGGGGGGGGGGGTGCACGGTAGACCTGGCTAGCTTAATGACTATTGGCATGGTTGATGTGTGTTACGATTGTGGTTGTGTTTTCCTGTGAGGGCGTACATGTGTTATTCGTAGGTAACGATATGTTGTATATTTGAGCTATCACGGTTATGATTTCGTGCCTTTTTAGTAAGATTTTCTTTTGTTCGTGAGTAGAGCCGATTTCGTTTTATTGTATTTAGTCCGGTGCGTGCTAGAAGGGTCGCACTGTCTGGTGGCCTCGTAAGTGTCACGTCGGTTAGTTGACATCGCTACATTTTTCGCTACTTTTCGTTTTCCTGTGCGCGTGTATCGAGCAGCTTTTATTTTGTTTTGGGAATGTTCTCGTACCTTTTAGAGCCATCATAGATAGGGATACCATACTTTTATGTGACTTTATTATACGCTAGAATTTAGAGCTGAAGTGAGCAGCCGTATTTTTGTAGCCTGTTATATTGTTTCTGGAAAGTTTATGTTAATGAGCTTCGGCTGCGTGTTTCGTTCTGGTTGTTTGAGTTCATGATTTCCGTAGAAGATTCTAGATTTTGATAGTGTATATAAGGAGGGCTCTGGGAAAGCCCGTTAGTACATTGTCTTGCTTTGTCAGTTGTAGAGACACGCAGTTTATTGCGAGAGACGCGGTGTATGAGAAACTTTGAGTCGTAGTGTGGACATAGCAAAAGAGACTTTGTATTCAGTAGTTTGTGCATTTGAAAGTGCATTACTGTGAGGATATCGCATCGCTGAATTAAATATTGTTGGAACTGTTACTCCAGTTGTGTCTACATCCTTAAGCCACGGTTGACGGATTGCAGCTGAATGAGGTCTATTTAAAAGAACTCTACGTGCGTGTGTGTCTGGTGTGTTTATCATACTTCGACTACAACTCCACCACGTAACAATGTGGCAACGGCAAAAGTGTCAGAAGGCGTAACACTGCTGATTTTGTATTGCCTTGCATTGCTGAATACAGTTCATGACCCAACATCACTCTGCAGTGTATGCACGTGCGCACAGGGAGGGTAACACGGCTACTACAGTACGGTGTCTGCATGCTTGCATGCTGTTGCTCGTACACTGGCTATCAATAATAGTTATAACTTGTATTTTCGTGGATTTATCAAACAAATACAGCATACACTTAAATTTCTTTTGTTGATCAGCATATTTTATGTGTGTTTTATGTTCTTCTTTTTATGTTGCGCAGCACCCAGGCGATTTCCTAATGTATTTTTACATATGGCAATAACGTTTTATCTTATAATATCTTATCTTATAAATGAAAAATTATTAAATAAAAACAAACAATGTTTCTTTCAAAGAAATTTGACTCTACGCTTCATGGAAAGTGGTTGTTTTCAGTGTGTGCTGATCACCCGTGCCAGCGAAAATGCGTGTCTGGCCAACAGCCAATGACGTGCGAGTATAACTTCACTGTGGAGTGGTACCGGACGTTGTCAAAGGCATGCTGGAGTTGCCCCTTCAACCTCACCGACTGCTACCGGCCGCAGTGCGTGGCGGGAGATGGCCAACCGCGTCCTGTCGTCACTATCAACAGACAGCTGCCGGGACCCGCCATTGAGGTAACACCCTCAATAATAACATATAAATGACTAGAAGATTTTTCTTTTAAATCTGAAAAGTTACACTTTTTTCCCCTGAGTATTTTACAATTTATATTTATTTAAACAGTTATAATTACCAAACCAGTAAAGTATCAAATCAGACGAACGTATAAGCCTCCATATTATATTTTGTTTAAATACTCAATGGCTTCTTCATTTTTTTTGCATAAAGTGTTTTTATGGCCTTGGGAAGTGTGTGAGATAAGGGGTGTAGGTTGGGATGGAGACAGGGTGGGATGTGTTTGCAGCAGGTGAGTTCAATTGGGGGTGGGAGTGGTAGGGGAGGGAAAGGATGGGTTTAAAACATTCTACCCCAGGACCGGAATACCCAAATTTTGAAGTTGTCCTCTGAAGGACTGTATTACAAATCTAGAGATGGATCGACCATGATAGTTCAAGGGTGGTGCCAGAATAGCTTGGCGCCAATAGTCGCCAAGCTATTCTGGCACCACCCTTGAACTTATATGTTCCATCCATGCCTTACTGGGGTGGGTCGGGGCTGAATGAGTTATAGACAGAATAGTTTTTGTAGAATAAAAAAAGAAGAGGACAGCAAGACTAGATTTCAAGTTTAGTTTGTAATAAAACGCCTGACATTTTGGAAAGTCCGCATTCATTTACTTTCGAAATTGATTGTCCATCAAGGGAAACTTTGAGCTGTCTTCCCAGAAGAAGTAGCGTCGCCACAGGGCTACCACCGGACCTATCAATCTTTTTCATATTTTGACCAAGTTTGACTTTTTCAGGTGTGTGAGGGTGACAGGATAGTGGTGTGGGTGACAAACGAGCTGGATGATGAGTCGACCACCAGTATGCATTGGCACGGGATGCACCAGAAAGGCACGCCTTATTACGATGGTGCTGCACACGTCACGCAGTGTCCCATACTACCGTTTGAGTCCTTCAGGTATTGTACTAGCTCTTTCAGCTTTAGCCACAGGAGACTTATGGACCATGGTAGTGCCTAATCAGTCTGGCGCCTGTGCAATCGATCATGACAACTCGAGGGCTGTGCATGAGAAGCTTGGCGCCAGTAAGGCGCCAAGCTTCTCAAGCGCCACCCTCAAAATGTCATGATCGATCTGGAAGTTCTTCTTGCACTCGAAAATTTTAACCATAATTATTCTGGCATTTCCATCTGTGTTCCTTAGACTGATTTTGTTGTGGGATGTTGAACTGAGATTTTCCCAAGGACGTAAATCGTGGAAATTAGCACTGAAGGTGTTCACATTATAAACCCGGCACATAAGAGAAAGTCAATATGAGTCCCGATAGACAATGAATTCAATAAAGCCGCATCAGTCATTAAATTATGTTATTTTTAATATAAAAAATTTGACTAACTATTACACCCCGTTATTTCCAAATCAACCCTTTGATTTTTAAAACTGACAAGCATGACTGATGCGGCATTATTGATCTAATTATCTATCGGGACTCATATTGACTTTCTCTATAACTATTGTCTCTGTCAACACATAAACATGTACCTGTCTAAGTGATGCCAAGTGAAACTTAATACTTATTAACAAGTTGCAACTAACTTTTAGGAACCTGCAGAGGTAACCTTTAAGTGTGTTGCCATAAGAACTTATTAATTACTTTCCCTAAGTTCTTACAAGTACTTACCCTAAGTTCTTACAAGTACTTACCCTAAGTTCTTACAAGAACTCGACTTAAGTCACAAGATACCGAGACAGATTTGTCAAGATACAAGGACAATAAAAAAACTTTTTTTTCTCAGTAGTACTCTGGCGGTGGTGCAGATGAGGCTAAACAATCAGGCACAAGTGATGTAAATGACGTGTCATCTCTCTGCGAAGCATATGACAAAAATATTGATTGATTACCAAATCTGATTTTTATTTGTTTAAAAGATTGTGTAGTTTTTCTGTGGTTTCCTGAACACCGATCTGTTTCCCCATCTCTAAAAAACTAGCCTTCAGTTCTTCAACATTCACAGGAGATTGACTACGCATTTTATTTTGTATTTCAAATTTCTGTTTTTTGTAATTATTTAAATCATCCTGGACTCTCTTAAATTCTTCATCATCAATACAGTTATCGTTCAATGCCTTACTGATAATAAGTTTCATACTGCTCAGCTTTGCACCAGCAAGCGTACTCAATGCTTCATGTTTCTGTAATTTCGTGTGAAACCTCTTGTTCAAGGCCTCCAAACCAAAGCAAGCCAGGCATGTAGCAACGCTAACACCCTCAACTGCTATTCCAGCCAAACTTCCAATTCCCGTGGCAAACAGAACAATACCTTCCACAGAACATCCAGCTGAAACTGCACCAATAGCCAGAGAAGTGTTTTGAACAGAATTAAAAATGGTCTGATACCGTCTCTTACATCTGGAGTACCTCGCCTCTTCACTTTCCAAATATTTAATTGCTTCTGTAATATTATTTAATCTGAATGCGTCTGCCTGTAATGTTTTATCTGATGCAATTGGCACAGCTGTCACATGCGGATCAGGCGCAAGCGTTGTTTTAGTCATCGCAATTGTTTCAGTCGGCTCAAGCGTCAGTAGTATTGGATAAAATTTTACCATATTTTTTTATTGACAAATATTTTTTATTTAATCATCAATTACATTTTGCAACTCTTCAAAAGTATACAATTTGCTAGCATAATAAAATGCAACAAGATCAACGTGTTCAAAGTTTATGTAACTTAGAGGAACAAAAGTTGTTTTCTCGACTAAAATATTGACAGCTGGAACACTGCTCGAAACTTCAAAAACATCTACATTTTTTCTAATAGCAATAAGAACCTTTGTTGATTCTGATACTGTTTCATCCCATGTAAGTTTTATTCCCTGTGCAATATTTGCCTCTTTTGCAGAAGTTACAGATTTCATGATAATTTCAAATACTATTGTCGCTTCTCTAGCCACGACTAAGCTTGCTGGCATAAACACAACAGAAGTATCTGATCTACCCTTTCTAGTTGTAAGAAGATACCACCGTCTCTCATAATTTTCAACTTTCAGTTTATCTCTGCTATTGTTGTCTGGGGCAAAGCTTGGAACAAGGCTTACAATAAGCGGCCCAGTGTTAACAACCTTCCTAAACACTAAGGCACCTTCATCATCAGTGTATACATAAGGACTAATAAATTCCAACTTTATGTCCCAGTCAATTGTTGGTGCTGGCGTAGGTGCAGGTGGTACAGGTGAAACAACCCACTTACTACCCGCATGTATTAAGTTGTAAGGCGCATTATTTACAGGTGGAGTAGGTACAGTAACATCAAGTAGCTGACCAAGTTTAGGAATCTGTCTTTCACCGTCTTTCATGTCAACAATTACTTTCCTCTTGTACATGCCATTTGAATCAAGTTCAAAACCATATATTTCTCCAACATCCCCCTCCTTCTCAAAATCATGTACATCAGCCAAATCTTTCAACTCTGTTACTGGACATGCAACTGGTATGATTCTCGGCTTTGGACCACCACTCATTTTTTATAAACAAAAATAAAATTATTTAATTTCCAACACAACACTAAAATCATGCATAACAACTGGTTTGTTATCCTGATTAGTTACAGATATACTCAGTGACTCAAAGAAACTAGAACCTAATTTCTTAAACTGCAAATTAGGAAATCTAACAACTACACTTTCACAATAAGGAGCAGTTCCAGCTGGCACACATCTCAACAAAGTTGAAGGCTTTCCATTGTGTACATTTTCAGTCGTGTTTAGTTCTTTCAAATAAACATTAAATACTGTGTGTGCTGCCAAATAAACAGGGCATCTGCCAGTTATTTTTTGTTTTTTGGGTGCAAATAGTTTTAAATCTGTCAGTTTCCAATCTTCATCATCTGAAAGTATAAATGTGCAATAAAAACCAAGTAAAGTTACAAGAGCATTTGATAAAGAAAAATGACTATCTTTTGGAAATTCTAATGTAACAAGTAGGTTAGCTGGATTTAAAGTTGCTTTAATTTTAAATTTACTTTGAAACCATTCAGCTATAGTACAAAAGTCATAATACCCAGCTGGTAAAGTTTCAGTCATATCATAAAAATCTACTTTATAATCTGTATCATTTGTAACATTAAACCATTTTACTGTGTAGAACATTTCATGGATAGCTACAGCCTTGCTACCATCACGATTATCAATCCCATTAGTTAACCACACTGGTTTGCTTGTGTCAAGATTTGTTAAGGAAATAAACATTTTTATTATCTCATATAAAAAAGGATGGAATTTAAATCACCAACCATTACCACAATGAACACATTTCAATTTAATGTGAATGCCAAATATAATGTTGCACCAACTTATGAACAGAAAATAATTCAACTAAACCAGCTTGATATTGCTGTGTCTGAACAAGATCTATTCCAAGTCAAAGTACCAAATCCGTTTGACCATTACCTAAACCCTCCAATAACAGATGACTCTACTGCAAGAAAGTGGTCTTCAAGTCCACTACAGATGTTTCAAAACCAACTCAACTTTGCCATACTATGCTCAACTACTGGCTGTGGGGTTTCTTTTACAGACCATTTGAATCACTCAAACAAACTGATTAAGTCTGTCTATCGTTTCCATGTTTATTACCAGCTTAGACATATTTTGTCAGAACTTCATACACCACTACCCACTGAATCCAGTTTCAACAGGTTTAACAATCCCATGGATATGAAAGCGTTTGAACGCATCTGTAATGAATTTAACATAAGCACTAAGTATGACTTTACACAAAAACTTGATGATCACAATGGTATGGGTACATTGTATTACGCTTTGAGTCACAGACAATACCCTCAAGATTACTACCCTGGGTACACTTCATTCTCATCTAAATCTGAAGTCTGGTTAGGATCAATAGAGCAGAAACAGTCAAACGCCTGGACCACATTTATTTTAGATAAAACTGACGGGTTTACTCAAGCAGGAGTCGAGCGCGTAAATGAGTCTATCAGAACATATGTCTGGTGTATACTAGGAGCACAATCACTAACAAAATCAAATATTTTGAATGGAAGTGGCAAATTTGAAGCACAAAAACAATTTCTCGCAAACCTGGAAGATTCAATTAATTCAACAGTCGATCTCCCATCAAGCATACAGCGTTACCAAGACGTACTCAGATATGCCAAATCAAAAGTTGACTTTGTAGTCGGCTTCGGGTTATA
The DNA here is from genome assembly GCA_036245525.1 of Semisulcospira habei. Taxonomy (NCBI): domain Eukaryota; kingdom Metazoa; phylum Mollusca; class Gastropoda; family Semisulcospiridae; genus Semisulcospira; species Semisulcospira habei. Next base: position 13,425,721 of record BTPG01000006.1, read on the forward strand.
CATGTTACCATCTGACCTTCAACTCCAAATGGGTACAATAACAAATTATAATAATGAAATAATTGTTGCAGGTGTTGGTCAAAAATTAGGACTCAATCAATCTGTAAACTTGGGGGCCACAACCACACACGTACAGTCATTAAAATCATTAAGGACGGTAACACCCCCGGCCCCGGCCCCAACACCGGCACTCATACAACCAGTACAGTCAACCCCTGACACACATGAGTCAGAAAGAACTGCATTGGTAATAGGTCTAACAGTATTAGGGGTTTTACTTCTTTATTTGTTTCATTAAATAACCCACCATCAACCCTCCCACTGTAACCAAAAAGACCCACACATGTTCTGCCATAAACCCAACTACCTTTGCTGTAGTAGTAATAAGCCAACTGACAACAGTGGCAATTATGCAGGGCAAAGCATCCACTGCTTTCAGAGCCAATTTCTTAAGCAAGTCTGATATGTGAGACAGTTGTTTCTTTACCCATGACTGTAAATCTTTTGGGTCTGTTGGTGGTGCTGGCGGACCTGGCGGTGCCGGGGTTGGACCCCCACCACCGGGTCCACCAGCACTGGAGACAGCCAACATAACAGTACTGATAATAATTCCAAGAGCAGTAATTAAACTAGCAATTGTAATACCCTGTTCTCTGAAAAGTGTTTTTAGTCTCTCAGCCAGAGTAGTGTCTTCGTGAAGTATTTTCTGAATAGTTTCTCTAATTCTGTTGACCTGTGATTTTAGTTTTAGTCTTCCAATACTAATCACTTCTAACCGTCCTGATCTTTCTATCTGCAAATCATTTAATCTGTGTTGGATTCTTTCTTTCATTTCTGTGTCTGCGGTAGCCAGTTTCTCTTTTTCACGTTCTATGTGTTTATCAAGCTCACCCAGTTTGGCAACATTGTTTACCATCTCACCTCTTATTGTCTGCAGTGATTTATCCAACCCTATAATCTCTCTCATTGACAAAGGTGGATCATCTATTGTTTTCAAAGCGTCATTTATTTGTCCTTCAGTAAATGAGGTTTCTTGTATCACAGTGTTTGCTATTTCTGGTAGGCTTGTTACTGGTGCCATTTCAATTTGTTGCCCTGTTGGCAACTTTGTTTGCGTGTTATGGAGGGAGAGATAAAAGAATGTATTTTACTTAACCACCAAATTCTCAGGAGCCAAATAGATGCTCTAAAACTATCTATTTTTAATCTCTCTCACTCACTACTCCCTCAACGCTATCATAATTTCCACATCACTGCCATCAAAACCATATTTTGAAACAAACACTGTTTCATGAGAATCATCATCTGTATTGACAAGTAAAATAATGACCCAATTACCCATTGCCTTAAGTTGTCCTTAATTAATTAATTAATTACGGTCATTAACGTACACACTGCCGTTTTTCTCAAATCAAACCAAAATCCTGTTAGTGCACTCTATAATAAACTAATGACTTTTTACGCACACCCCTGTCAGAGTCGATTTCCGAGGAACACGATTTTCTCAAGTAAAACTTTATACTTACTAACAAGTTACAACTAACTTTTAGAAACCTACAGAGGTAACCTTTAAGTGTGTTGTCATAAGAACTTATTAATTACTTACCATAAGAACTTATTAATTACTTACTGTAAGTTCTTATAAGTTTTTACAACAACATGACTTAAGTCACAACTTACTCGGTCAGATTTGACAAGACACAAGGACAATAAAAAACTTTTTTTTCTCAGTAATACTCTGGTGGTGGTGCAGATGGGGTAAAATAATCAGGCACAAGTGTTGTAAGTGGCATGGCATTTTTCTGTGAAGTGTATGACATTAATAAACGATTACCAAATCTGATTTTTATTTGTTTAAAAGATTGTGTAGTTTTTCTGTGGTTTCCTGTACCCCTATCCTTTTTCCCTCTGCTAAAAAACTGGCCTTTAGTTCTTCAACATTCACGGGTGATTGACTACGCATTTTATTCTGTATTTCTGACTTCTGTTCTTTGTAATTATTTAAATCATCCTGGACGCGCTTAAATTCATCATCATCAATAAAATTATCATTCAATGCCTTACTGATAATAAGTTTCATACTGCTCAGCTTTGCACCAGCCAGCGTACTCAATGCTTCATGTTTCTGTAATTTCGTGTGAAACCTCTTGTTCAAGGCTTCCAAACCAAAGCAAGCCAGGCATGTAGCAACGCTAACACCCTCAATTGCTATTCCAGCCAAACTTCCAATTCCTGTGGCGAACAGAACAATACCCCCTACAGAACATGAAGCTGAAACTGCACCAATAGCCATAGAAGTGTTTTGAACAGAATTAAATACTGACTTATACCTCCTTTTGCACCGTGAGTACTTAGCCTCTTCACTTTCCAAATATTTCAAAGCTTCTGTAATATTATTTAATCTGAATGCGTCTGCCTGTAATGTTTTATCTGAAGCAATTGGCACAGCTGTCACCTGTGTTTCAGGCGCAAGTGTTGTTTTAGTCGTCACATTTGTTTCAGTCGGCTCAAGCGTCGGTAGTTGCGGATAGAAGTTTACCATTTTTTTTATTGACAAATATTTTTTTAAAATTTAATCAGCAATTACATTTTGCAACTCTTCAAAAGTATACAATTTGTTAGCATAATAAAATGCAACAAGATCAATGTGTTCAAGGTTTATGTAAGTTAGATGAACAAAAGTTGCTTTGTCGACCACCACCTTGACAGCTGGAACACTGCTCGAAACATTAATAACATCATTATTTTTTGTAATAGCAATAAAGACCTTTGATGACTCTGCCACTGTGTCATTCCTTGTAAGTTTAATTCCTTGTGCAATTTGAGCCTCTTTAGCAGTAGTTACTGATCTCATGATAATTTCAAATACTATTGTCGCTTCTCTTGCGATGGGAAAGTTTATTGGTGCAAACACGACCTTCGCATCAGACCTACCCTTCCTATGTGTAAGAAGATATCTTCGTCTCTCATAATTTTCAACTTTCAGTTTTTCTCTGCTATTGTCGTCTGGGGCAAAGCTTGGAACAAGACTTACAATAAGCGGCCCCGAGTTAACAACCTTCCTAAACACTAAGGCGCCTTCATCATCAGTGTATACATAAGGACTAATAAATTCAATCTTTATGTCCCAGTCAATTGTGGGTGGTGGAACAGGTACAGGTGAAAGAACCCACTTACTACCCACATGTATTAAGTTGTTGGGCGAATTATTTACAGGTGGAGTAGGTACAGTAACATCACGCAGCTGTCCAAGTTTAGGAATCTGTTTTTCACCGTCTTTCATGT
>BTPG01000006.1:13435783-13465783 GCA_036245525.1 Semisulcospira habei
CTTGTCTGTTTTTAACAGAAAATGAGACATCTGTATAGTCAGGTAGTACAATATCTCACAACATGTCAGATGCCTCTGGTGATGACAGAAGAAGACAAACTAAAATTTGATACAGCTGAGACGTGTTGGATTTGTGAACAACCTTTAGGGGGTGATAAAGTTCGTGACCACGACCACATAACTGGGCGTTACAGAGGCGCTGCACATAACAATTGTAACTTATTATTAAAAACAGATCCCAAGACATACAAGTTACCAATCTTTTTTCCACAATCTCAAAGGATATGATTCACACATTATCATGCAGGCTGTAGATGAGTCGTACAAAAACATTAGTTGTATTGCCCAGACAACTGAAAAGTACTTGACTTTTAGGTTAGACAAATTAGCATTTTATGACTCCATGCAACATTTGTCTTTAGGTCTTGCTAGTCTGGCAGAAGGACTGACTGAGTATCCAATAACGAGTAAATATTTTGAGCCAGACTTGATTAAGAAAGGTGTGTATCCCTATGAGTACATTGATCACTGGGTTGTGTTTGAAGAAACAAGACTGCCACCAAAAGAGAAATTTTATTGTACACTAACTGGAAAAGGCATTTCTGACTCTGAATATCAACACGCTCTTGATGCGTGGGGGAAGTTGGGGTGTCAGACGATTGGTGACTATCATGACCAGTACTTGAAAGCTGACGTTTGCTTGCTAGCAGACGTATTTGAAAGTTACCGTGAAAAGGGTTTGTTACACTACAGTCTTGACCCAGCCTGTTACATAACTAGTCCTGGCATGACATGGGATGCATTTTTGAAATCTAGTAAGATATTTATAGACCTGTTGTCTGATCGTACAATGGGTGAAATGGTGGAACGTGGATTGAGGGGTGGGATAAGTATTGCAGCAAATAATTATGCCAGAGCCAACAATAAATATATGGACGCCCATGGTGACCTTGGGTTTGACCCCTCAAGGTCAAGGTCATTCATTACGTACTTGGACGCTAATAACCTTTATGGCTGGGCAATGTGTGAGTTATTGCCCTTGAAAAACTTTTGTCTGTATGATTTGTCACAGTATGATGTAACAGAGTCCGGGTTAACTAACAATATTATGAATCTTGACCGAAACGACGCGAAGGGTTGGATCTTTGAAGTAGACCTGGAGTATCCACACCACCTACACGATTACCATAATGATTATCCCTTAGCAGTTGAGAAAATGAGTATGACCGGGAAAAAAGAAGACACTAAACTTGTACCGAATCTGAATGACAAATTCAATTACGTTTGTCACTATCGCTTGCTGCAGTTTTACATCAGACATGGGTTGGTACTAAAGAAAGTTCACAGAGGAATTCAATTTGATCAGAGTGCTTTCATGAAAGATTACATAATGAAGAACACAACCCTCCGTGCCAGAGACGGCAAAACTGCATTTGACAAAGACTTCTTTAAGCTTATGAACAATGCCTGTTTTGGGAAGACGATGGAAAATCCTCATCACAGAAAAGATGTGAGACTTGTCACAACTGAATCAGGTGCAATTAAACTTACAGGTAAGCCACAGTACACTGGGTACAAAGAGTTTCATTCATCATTGTATGCAGTGTCACTCAAAAAAAGATTGTCAAACTGGACAAGCCAGTATTCATTGGTATGGCAATTCTTGAGTTGTCAAAACTGCTGATGCTTGAATTTTATTATGATTACTTCAAACCAAAGTATCCTGAGTGTCGATTGTTATACACTGACACTGACTCTATGATCATTGACGTGTGTACTGAAGACTTTTATGAAGACATGAAAACAGAGTTACACATGTATGACACATCTGACTATCCTAAAGATCATCCACTGTTTAGCACACAAAACAAGAAAGTGCCTGGGAAGTTTAAAGATGAACTAAATGGTGTGCCAATAGTTGAGTACGTTGGACTGAGATCAAAAATGTATTCTATACTGCACCAAAAGGGAAGTCAGTCGAAAGCCAAAGGAATTAAAAAAACAGCAATAAAAAATAAAGACATTCGTCATGAACATTACAAGCAAGTGTTAGATGGTGCATTGATGCCTGATTATCCAAACAAGTCACTGAGATCAAACAAACATAATCTTGAAATGATTCAAACACACAAAAAGTCACTTGCAGTTGGTGACACGAAACGTGTGTTTCACAGTAAGGAAAAAGCTTATGCACCAGGTCATTACAGGCTCAAGTTATCTGAAGACATTTGTGATGAACTGGTTGATGAATTAATTGATGACTTAGTTACTGAAATGAGTAACGGTGTCTGGGGGAATAATCTGTAATTCTTCTCTGACAAATGCCCTCTGGGGTGCAGGGCCATACAGATAATATATTGTTGCGTCAGGACCGTCAGGACCGGGAATTATTTTTTTTATATTATGAACGGATGTGGACCAGATGGGGTCTGTTGCCCTGCGTCTGTCGTCGTTCTCAGCCTCCCCTGGTTGATATAAATATCTTACCTGTTTAGTAAATAAACTTGTGTCTGGTGCGGGGGTTGGGGTTGGTCCTGTTTTTGGGTCTGTAATTGTTTTCAATTTAATAGCATCAGCAGGTTTAGGGTGACCTTCATTGTTCATTGCTTTTATCACATGTGGTAATCTCTTTACCCACTCAGTGTTACGTGTGTCATGCATGAGTTCCTTTGAATACTGGTAACTGAAAAGTCTCTCTGATAACTGTTTGTTAAAGTTCTCTACAATTGCCTGTGATCTGTGCACACCTGGAATACCACGTCTGACCAGTACGCCATGCTTAGCAAATAACTGATTAACTGCACCTTTAAATTCTGATCCGTCATCAACCTGCACTAGTCTGGGGTATCTTAAAGGGCCTCTTTTATAGATACTAGATAAAGCAGTCGCAACAGTGTTAGCAGTTTTGTCAGATATGGGTTCAGCGTCTTTGTACCTTGAAGCAATATCTACAACAGTCAGTGCATACTTGTATCGTTTCTTTCTTATTGTATCGTGTGGTAGGAACAGGAGGTCCATTTGGTTCGTGTGATTAGGTGATGTGTTCTCAAAATGAGGCCTTGTTATTTTTCTTGAAGCAGGGAGATATATCTGCCAAATTGCCTGTCTCTGTAACCATTGCTTGACTTGATTGAGTGTTATATCTCCGCCCACAGCGGCATGTAATTTCTGAATAGCTGTTTGCCCTTTCCAATAGCCTGATGGAGAGTAATATATTTTCGATAGTTTATTTTCGGCTGCCATTTTTTCTAGCAATGAAAACTCCTGTAAAATAAACAAATGTCATTCCCACTAGAACAAAGATTATCTCTCCGTTTCTTTGTTCTGTACTCGGTTTGTAATAGTCACTTAGTTTCGGTTTTGGGATAGACATGTCTTCACCCGTGACAAGAAAATATTCCCTGATTGCTTCGTCTGTATTTGAAAATGTATGTTGTGCGTGGCCTTCAAGCCTCAATCTTTCATTAATGAAATCAAGTTTCTCAATTCTTTGTTTTTCATACGCCTGTTCTGCCTGTGCTAATTTTTCTGACGCTTCATTATGACGTTTCATTTCTTCTGCAGATTCATCTCTACCCATTTTAGAAAAGAGATAATTAGAGCCACTAAACGCGAGGGCGTTGACCATCGCTCCTCCTATCATAATAGCTATCGTCGCCATATTATTTTTATTTACATAGAAACATTTTCGGGAATAATTCCTTGCATGACAAGAAAATCTTTTGTCGCAATCGACGCTGTAACAACTACAATTAGCTTAGCTCTGTCTTCAAAATCGAGTCTACTCAAGTCTGCTGATTTCATTTTGAGTAGACTTTTTCCCAGCATAGAATAAGCTACTGCTAATCCACTGATTATGGCAGAGTGATAGACAAGGTTCATCATGTTCTTTGTGTCATTCATTTCTTAGGCAAGAAAAATTAAAATAATATTTTTATTTACTGCATATAAAATGGGTCAACGGCTTTGGATATTGTTGGTAATGTGGAGACTTCTGGTTTTGTTTTTGGAGTGTCTGATTTTTTGGCCACTGTACGAGTCTGTGGTTTGTATTTTTTGTATAATTGATAACCTACGTAACCAAATCCGACAACAAATCCGGCAATTATATATTTTGTTGATTGAGGTTCGGGGTCAGGGTTAGACTGGGTTGTTTGTCTCTCACTTTGATGAGGGAGTGACGGCCCTGACGGTATTGACACAGGTGCTGACGGTGGATCAGTTACATGAGTCTTTTCTGTTTGTGCTTGAAGCTGTAATTTTTTCTGCCTGTTCCATTCAGCTAATCTTTATCCTGCATCAACGCGGCCTGGACTTTTAGCCTTAGTCACAGTTTGAACCTGTGTCAAAACAGGGTCGGGGTTCTGTTGTGTAGTCATCTTGTTCTCGTCCATTTGATCCTTCTTTTTCTTTCTCTAGAAAATTTATTTTTGAAAAATCAATGTGACTCCCAGTGACAAGCAATGTTACGACAGGTGCAAGGTAATTTCCGAACTTGTAAAACATGATGCATGCTAATTTGCCTATTGAACTTGAAACAATAGGATTGCTTTCATGGTCGTGTGAAAGACTGTCACTATCCACAGGTAGAAAGTGACTCACTGCTTTTGTGTATAGACATACAAGTGATCGACTTAAATCACGTGTCATTAGTGAAGCAATGTGGTTCTCATATTTTAAATGAAGCTTGATTAGTTCGTCAGAGGTTAAAGATTCAATATCCTCTGTCATGTATTGTTTTCCGAGATAAGTCTTTGACTTGCCTGAGACAATTACAGAAAGAAGACGCTGTTTTTTCGAGTCTAAGTCTTTGTTTTCTACAGCATTGATATCATTCAATAGAAGTAATTCGTCTTGGTTCATTTATAATGTAATTAAATTTTTTTTATATAAAATCAAAATTGCAGGCAACTTTAAAATTGTTATCAAGCAAAATCATGTTTCTCTAGGAAGTTACACTGAACAGTAACTTTATACGTTTGCACCACTCCAGCAATATTGCCAATAGTTTTTGAGTTTACCCCAGACAAGATTTGCCCTGTACTATATTCTCTCTCATTGAGCTTATCAATAACATGCTTCACAGATTTCAATTGTAGTGTCATGTACAATAATCCTGTCCTTTAAAGCAAACATATCTGACACAGTATTTAGCGATTATTGGCTTTGCAGTAAATTATAAATCATACCCTGGTCAAGTGAGAGCCAAATGAAACATCTAGACAGTAACATAGACAGTAACTTGTTAATTTTACCCATGACTTGAGCACCAGAAAAGGAAGGAATCACCCCTGTTCAATAACAAAATTTTCAGATTACTTTTTCCTTTGTTTGAGTACAGGTTTATACAAGGGAAGTAATTTTGTAAAAATTTCAGCAAGACAAAAAAAGTTACTTCCCTTGCTCTATTAAATTATGCTTTAATTCTTGACTAAAGTACATATTTTGTCAAAAGTAAATAACAAAATGTGCAAATAATTACAATAGATAATAGAATAAAGATGTTGTTATTTGATTTTGTTAAAACAATGAGTGATTTATTTTTTAACAAAACCAAATTATACATTATTTTGTAATTACTTTTGTCACTTTAACACCTGCTTAAATGTTTTTACAAGTGCGTGCACACACTCGCTAATAGCCGTGTTTTTAGGGTATTGACTCAGAAATAATGGTATAGATAGACTTCAAATGGCTTTTTTCTTAAAGCCTGAGGCTAACTAGCGTGGATTGTGTACTTGAGTGATTTTAATGAGGGCTCTCAAGTCTCAGTCACAGGTGGGTTTACTAGTGTTTGTCAGTTGTCATAAGCACAGACATAAAACAGAGCGGGGTAAAGGTGTATGATTACTGTCTTTATGCCGGGCCTCTCTCTGTGTGAAGAGCTCATAGGGGATTATGTGGGCGAGTGTTTTCCCATTCACTGTTCAAAACCAATTAGCATTTTGTGGGGGACTCCATATCGATAATGAAAAATAAGACATACCTTGGCGTGCTTAGACATAACATGGTGTTTTCCCATGAATACCCTGTTAGTGCGATGAATATCGTTCTGCTCGAAAAACTTTTTGGAAACGTGAAAAGGTTTTGAAGACCTTCTCTGAACTAAAGGCAATATGTAAATTACCTTAGAGGTACAGTCATGACGTGAAAAATGTTTGCAGTTAAACCCTGTCAACTTACTCATAAAGAAAGATAGTGAGTAAAATTATGTGGAAAGAGAGAGAGCTATTGTGTGTGTCCGAGGTATTCCCGTGTGTCTGTACATGTGTGTGTGTGTGAGTGTGTGTGTGTGTTCATGTGTTTGTGTGTGTGTACGTGTATGTTTATTCATGTGTTTGTGCGTGTGTGTGTGTGTTTGCGTGTGTGTGTCTGTATGCGTGTGTGCAACTTGGTGTTGTTTCAGTGTGTCAGTGTGTATGTATGTGTGTATTTGTGTATCAGGCATACTCAGCCATGCAAACAGAACCTTAGAATGAACCAGTAACTCAATGTTAAACAAGCCTCTCAAACCTACTCATAATGAGAAATCAAACACTATAAATAACTGAAAATGTTGTAAAGCGGGGCTCATGTGACTCTATTTACTCAGTACAAGCCTTTATGTTGGTGAAGCCCTATTCAGTCACACCGGGCCGGTGTACAATTTCTAAAGGTCTTTTTAAGCGCGGCCTGTAAATGGGCGCCCTGAAAGCATGTCCACACCTCATTGAAAGGGGGTTTGTCATTGAGTCTTGTCATGCGTGAACTGAAATGTTATGTGCGGGACAGAGCATGTGAGTTCGGAAATCGACTCTGGCAGTATAGAGAGACAATGGAGAGTAATTTTCTAATTATTGGGTGTGCAAAAGTCATTAGTTTATTATAGTGTGCACTAACAGGATTTTGGTTTGATTTGAGAGAAACGGCAGTGTGGAAGTTAATAACCGTAATTAGTAATTAATTAAGGTCATTAGGTGTTGACAGAGACAATAGTTATAGAGAAAGTCAATATGAGTCCCGATAGATAATTAGATCAATAATGCCGCATCAGTCATGCTTGTCAGTTTTAAAAATCAAAGGGTTGATTTGGAAATAACGGGGTGTAATAGTTAGTCAAATTTTTGATATTAAAAATAACGTAATTTAATGACTGATGCGGCTTTATTGAATTCATTGTCTATCGGGACTCATATTGACTTTCTCTCACATATGTTGGCGTAAAACTATAAACCATGCGCAGTACCTGATCTCGACTGCCCCCAAAACGTCGTGCGCCTAGCAGAAGTTAGAAGACGTGCCCAGTGTGCCGCAAGTCTTTTTTTCGCGCGAACATTTGATTAAGCCCCTTTTGTTGGGGTCCGGCAAGCATGAACATCGGTTGTTTTGCCGTAGTTCCGTTTGGCACTCAGCAGCACATGGTGCTACAGCGTTCTGATTGTTCAAGAAGCGAACGCGAGGCAAGTTGATTGATATTTCAATTCAGGAATGGGTCGGTCCGCAAGTATCTGGTATACGGGGGTATTTTAACCCTTTCACTGCCAATGGACGCAGATTATGCTTCTGTTCAGTTCAGTCCTCTCTGCGCCGTCTGGTGCTTGAGGCGACTTATGCTTCTGACATCTTCGTTAATTTAACTCCAAAAATGTCCCAGCTGTTCAAGGACCATGGGTACAAAGTGGACTCAGCAAGAGGCATAGATCCTCATGTGCCCCGGTGAATGCAGGGCACATGAGGATCTATGCCTCTTGCAGTTGAATCTTGTTTAGCTTTTCTTGGCAGTGAAGGGGTTAATTGTCACGGCGCAGCGGCCGCAAGAGCTCATGAAAATTGACGCCTCTTGGTAGCAAGAAACTGCCGCATTTTGATAATTATAGGCCTTCTGTAGTTTGTGTGGAGGACGCGTGACGCAGGGATCGCTAACATCCATCGAAACAGTAACTGTTTGGACGCCCTCACTATAAAAGGACACTACCTGTATAGTCCTCGACTTTTTTCTTGATTCTTCATAATAATGGCAAAAGTCAGTATGTCCGGTTTTGTTGTTGTTGATAAAAACGAAATTTCTCAGGGTATAAAAATAACACAAATCTAGCTTTCCACAAACACGGACATAATTATCTTGTACTGGATTTTGCAATATAACGGCAGAACTCATATTCTTTCTTGTGCCGTTGTAGATACGAGTTCGTGGCGGCCCCAGCCGGTACCCATTGGTACCACTCCCACTCCGGCGTGCAGCTCGGGGACGGAGCTTACGGTGCCCTCATCGTCAGACAGCCGGAAACAGCCGATCCCCACTCGGCACTTTACGATCACGATCGATCGGACCACGTCATGTTCGTCTCCGACTGGATGTCTGTGACATCATTTGAACGGTAATAGAAATAGTGAGCAAAATAAATGAATATTCAAACTTACCGTTAATTTCACACACCTGCTGCACGGGTGTGAAACTGTTGTTTTAAACCAGTCGCATGATCCCTGCTGCCGACGGAGCGGTGCATTCACTCATTCAGCCCGGACGCACCACAGCAAGACATGGATCGAGCATGAAATTTCAAGTGTGGGTGCCAAGCTATTCTGGCACCACCCTTGTACTATGCTCGATCTGTCTCTACAATTGCCATACATTCCTTCAGAGGGTAACTTCAAAATTTGGGGATTTTGTTCCTGGGGTAGAATGTGTTACATCTGCAGCAAGAGACGATTTCTTGCTTGTCTGCCTTTGCAAGCTGCCTTGGCTCATGGGGAAAGTGTCATGCCACGTTCAGACTAGTAGTGACAGTTGATGAAGTATTTTGCAATACAGATTTTGTTTGTGTGTAATAAATTGTTATCAGAACGATCTAAAAAATAATGACTAGAGAGGCTCAAGCGTACAGCTGATCATATTTAATAAAGACGCTTTTTCAAGAACGCATGGTCGGCAAAGTATGTAAAATGCAAGAAAATGTATTTGTGTTCTATATATGTAGCACTACATTCATGCACAATTTTAAGTAGTTCGGGTAATAAATGTGGATATTACAAAAAAATGTAGAGAGTGATGATTTGTCTAATTTGGACACGCACTGATAAAACAGCACATGTACCAAATAACATGGGTACGATGCGGTTTCAGTAAGAGGCATACATCTTCAGGAGCCTATGCCTCTTACTGCAACCACACCGTGTCAATGGATTAACCCTGCTAGTCTCAATGTACGCCTCACAGATATATTCATCTGATGCATGACGCGTACATCGTGCCTGAGATGTCGGCCCTGGTGAACGGGCGGGGCAGGAAACACGCGGTGCCCAACACCCACAACACGTCCGGGTCACCGCTGGCACGTGCCCACACGCCACTGGCCCAGTTTCATGTGCAGCAGGGCGGCAGATACCGGTTCAGGCTGGTCGGGTCCATGCAGGATTGCTATTTTAGAATGTTTATCGACAACCATACAATGCAGGTATACAATTATGGATTGAAGTCGATTTCATCCTTATTGAAGAGCTATAAATACGGCGTATCTTGAATGCTAGGTTCATTTGCTGCGTACTTGTTTGTGATGCTATTTGGATGAGTCCACAAATGTTTGCTGAATAGCCGAAAACATGTCTTTCTTTGTCATCTATTGTTTGTTACACAGTGTGCTCATTTGCAACATGTTAAAATAAAACAAGGTGGGATGAACCATAACCCACAAAGTCCCTTCTATATGAGAGTTGTTTTCGATGTCCATGGTCTCTACCTTTTGTCTTTGACCTGATTCTGATGTTGAAATATCTCCTATTGAAATAAATCTCGCAGATCTGCCAATGCTCAGTGAGCTTTATAAGGGGAGCAGGACATACGCGTTATTGGTTTGTCAAACGTCATTTGTCATGACGTAAGTTTTATTTTTTACGTAATTTTATATTTTAAGTGATATGTCTTTTTAAATCCCTTCCTTCCCTAGACAGTATTTTAATAATCCTTTAGATGTTAGGAGCTGTTTTTGTCACGCTGATTCCTGCAGAAATCATCGCGAAAAAAGAAGACCCTCTACCGACAAACAAAAGGTTAGTGCAGTCTTAAAATTCAGCCCAAAGTCGTGGACATGCATGCATGCAGTTTTTAGGCAAGCTAAACCTCTAACAATTGAAGTAACACGATAAAAATTACGTCATGTCTAGTTATGCTAACCTCGCTGCTGAACGTACATTTGGCGCGAAGCGCCGTGTGTGCGTATGTATGTATGTATGTGTGTGAGTATGTATGTAAACAAAAGTGTCTCCGATATTTCTGTACACACAAGCTTGAAACTTGGCGAAATGCTTTATGAGTGAGTGGCTAAGAGGGCCTCCGAGCATAATGTAATTGAATGTGTCCATGAAGACATAAACAACAGTTTCAAGGAAGTTGCTTGACCCAGATTAGAGTCCGTCATTTTTGTCATAGTTACTTGAAGTTTTGCATATAGCTAGTTTGGAGAAAGACATTAAAAGAGTTTGTTAGCCAGCTTTGTATCCTTTCAACTTCTTTAGTAAAAATTAATTTTTTACAGAAAATAATTAAAACAGTAAAAAAGACTGGAATTCCAGAGAAAGTCACACAGTGCCGGTGACGTAAAAAAAGTAACTTCCTCACCACGCAGAATATGTCGTAATTCTCTCTCTCTCTCTCTCTCTCTCTCTCTCTCTCTCTCTCTCTCTCTCTCTCTCTCTCTCTCTCTCTCTCTCTCTCTCTCTCTCTCACACACACATATGCGCGCATCTCCAATAGGCATATATCCTCATGTGCCCGAATGGGCACATGAACATCTGTGCCTCTTGAGGATGATTGAAGTGAGCGCATGCACTCACGCACACGCATTCACATACACACACATCGACGCGCTTTCAGAAGAGCATGCAGTTGTACTTAGTACAGCATATAGCTAGGTAAAGTCAACTTGATTTCATACAATTTATATCAAGAATGAAATTATACCGTGAAATTCTAGTTTTGTCACCATTTTTGCAAGTCTTGAATCGAAAGCGAAACTCATATCGCTTTAAATATAAAATTACGTAAAAACAACAACAACAACAACAAATTACGTGATGACAAATGACGTTTGACAAACCAATGATACATATGCGCTTCTCCAAGCGGCATAGATCCTCAAGTGCCTGGAGGGTGTATGGACATGTATACCTCATGAGGATGTTTGCAGCGCGCGTTTGCACGCACGCACGCACACGCACACGCATACACACACATCGACGCGCTTTCAGAATAAATTGCAGGTGTACTTAGTATAGCATGTCAACCTGATTTCACACAAATTATAGCAAGACTGAAATTGTACCGTGAACATGGTTTTGTCACCATATTCCCAAGTCTTGAAACGAAAAAAAAAAAAAAAAAAAATCCCCGTCATGACAAATGACGTTTGACAAACCAATGACGCGTATCCACTGCGCGCTCCCCTTATAGAGTCCACTATGACGCAAGGCTTTTTCAAAAGGAGATATTTCGTCATCAGGATCAAGTCAAAGACAAAAGGTAGAGACCCTTGACAGCGAAGACAGCTCTCATATAGAAGGGACTTTGTAAATTTAGGTTCATCCCATCTTGTCTTTTTTGTTGTTGTTTTTATATTTTTGTTTTGTGGTATGTGTGCGTTAATGTGTGTGTGTGTGTGTGTGTGAGTGTGTGTGTGTGTGTGTGTGTGTGTGTGTGTGTGTGTGTGTGTGTGTGTGTGTGTGTGTGTGTGTGTGTGTGTGTGTGTCCAAAGGTTTAGACTGTACAAGTTGTTTTACTCGACATATCCGTGAAACTGTTGCCTGTGACTGAGATTCTATAATACGTTCCAGATCATTGCGTCTGATGGCATGCCTGTCTCACCCGTCACAGTGGACAACCTCATCCTCTCACCGGGTAGGATTTTGTGGTCCTGAGTATACAAACTGTACTCCCCAGATTGACCCACTTTGATGTACGCAGCAAGTACAATGGAATGCGTGAACCCATTTAGCAGCAAGGCCGCATCTCCAAATGTTGGGAGGGTCACATAATAACTGTGTACAGTTGCAGGAGATGGATCGATCATGATAATTCAAAGGTAGTGCCAGATTAGCTTGACGCCCGATGGCACAAAGCTAATCTGACACTACTTTTGAATTATCATGGTCGATCCCTCTCCTCTTGTAGTTTATCAGGGCGAAATGGATTCTGGTCATCGGAATAACGTCATCTTTAGCTGTAGGCCGCCTCATGACTTCAAGCTCATCGCTTAATCCTTATCATTCGGAACACAGAGTGTGAAATAAGTTTGACTAAACTAGTTCAAGGGTAGTACCAGAATAGCTTGGCGCCTCTAGGCGCCAAGCTATTCTATCATCACCTTCGAACTAAAGCCATAGGTCTATATCCTTATCTGTAATCTGTAAGTACTCTCTCTGTCAGAAACCCCCTCCCTCCTTCTTCCAGTCCGCCCTCAAAACTCACCTCTTTCAACAGTTCTAGCACTCTAACGCCACCACACCCCATGCCCAGCTGACCGTCGTAACGTATTTGTGGTATGTAAGTCATTGTTAAAAGCGTGCACATGCGTGCGGGAGTTGTGCACGCTTTGAGTTATAATTATTATAAGCTGAGAGCATTATAAATACCATAATTATTATTTATTATTATTATTACTACAATGTATCTTGCATATGACATTGTACAAATTGGAAGCTTTTAGCCTCAGTATGATATGGGTTAACACTTGCATTTATTGTAATCGATCAGAAATATATTTGTGTGAGTACAAGATATGCCGTGCGGTAGTTTATCTATCTATCACGTAGTCTTGCCGACCAGTTCCTTTTATTCCACTCTGTTCTCTGCCATTCTTAGTGTGTCGCTCAGCTTCAGTCCTGTCCACTCTGAGATAATTATTGTCCTCCCGTCGTTTCCTCTGTCTTCCTCTCCTTCTCGTGCGGTTATGTTGGGAAAAAAAACCATGTTACCCGACTAGCTGACACAGTTTGCAGCTACATACATTTCTGCGTAGACAGTGTTGTGCCGAAAAAAAGCTGTTAAAATCTATTTCAACAACAAACCTTGGGTCACTGAGCACACCAAGGAGGTCTAAAACAGAATGAAGAAATCTTTTGAAGACAAGAACAAAGAACAGTTACAGAAAGTACAAAAGGAACTAAAATGGGAGCCTACGAAGGGGAAGGAAGAATATCGAAACAAGATAGAAAAACAGTTTGAGACGGGTAACATGAAACGGGTGTGGGAGTATGAATCTGATGGGTGGGAACAAGAAGCAAGTAGCTGTTCCGGGTTTGCGCAAAACTACGGACAATGCAAACGATATAAATAAGTTTTATGCAAGATTTGATTGTCATGATTTTAAGCATGAGAACAGTCAAAGTGAAGTGATAATAATGACTGAGGAGGAGGTGCTTAGAGTACTTAAAAATACCAACCCAAACAAAGCGTCTGTGACAGATGGTGTTAGATCAAATGTGTTAAAATTATGCGCTGAACAACTGTACAAAATTCTTAACTATATTTTTAACATGTCACTTACCCAATGTGTCGCGCCTTTTCGTGGAAGGACTCTTGCATTATCCGCGTGCCCAATAAGCTAATTGTACATGTGATGAATGATTAAAGACCAGTTGCTCTTACCTCATGTGTCATGAATAGATTCGAGAGGGATGTTCTTACACATTGTCAAATACAGGTTTCTGATTTTATGGACCCCTTTCAGTTTGCTTACAGAAGGCAAAGAAGTGTTGATGATGTCATTTTGCATGTTGTAAACATCATCTACTCTCATTTAGAAAAAAAAAAAAAACAGGAGCCTCCATTCGACTGATGTTTTATATTTTTTCGTCTGTTTTTAACACCTTCAGTCACACATACTCGCTTACAAACTAGTTCACATGAACATGCATGCCTCTACCATTCTTTGGGTTTTGGACTATCTTACTAACCTCCAACAATATGTCAGAATTAGTTCGGATCTAATCTCAGATGCAATTTTTATCAACACCGGTGCACCACAAGGGACTGTCCTGTCGCCTTTTTGTTTTCTTTGTACACAACAGACTGTAGAGCCAGTCATGACGACTGTGTCATGGACAAATACGCTGACGATACGGCACTGACAGGAAAGATTATAGATGAGGACGACAGACACTATCGCCTACTACTACTAAGTCAGGTTTACTGTCCCTGGGACACCAAAGTGTATAGGGGACTAGCTTGTTTGTCGTGATTTATGGAAAGGGGGTGGGGGGGGGGGAGGGGAAGTGGTGAAGTGGGGAACTTCCGGTCAAATAGGTTGTAGAGGGCCGACAAGGACAAAGCCATGCGGCAGTCTGGCCATGCTAGGTTGGTCCGGGGGCACCAAGACCGACACAAAACACCAAAACTCCACGATCCTTTTATTTAATAAAAAAATGGATAAGATATATTATGTATACGACAATATCGATAAGAGATCGACGATTTTGTAGAGTGGTGCGATAGAAAATATCTTGAATTACATGCTGGCAAAACAAGAGAGATGGTCATAGATTTCAGGAAAAAAAAACATTATCCCAATCCTGTTGTCATCAAGGAAACAGAAGTCGAGCGTGTAGAGTCGTACAAGTATTTAGGTGTTTCTTTTTGACAACGCGCTCAACTGGAAACAAAACACAGAGGCTATTTTGAAAACAGCGCATTCCCGTCTTTACTGTTTGAGAAAACTCAGATCATTTTAATGTAAGTACTCAGCTTTTACATATGTTTACTGCTCCAGTATTATTAATGTTCTAACTTTTGTACTGACGTGCTGGGGTAAGAAGAATTTTTGTAAAAGAGACCAAGATCGTCTTAACAAAGTAATCGGAAAATCGGGCGGGGTGATTGGTAGAGCACAAGATACTTTGGACACACTGTACAACAGACGGATTACGAACAAACCGGCTGACATTATTGATGACAAAACACATCCACTTAGATATGAATTTGACAGCAAACGTATCGAACGAAGTGGCAGACTTTGAATACCCAAAAGAGGTACATCACGTTATGCCAACTCTTTTGTCCCTCAGGCTGTTACCCTTTTCAGCAGTAATATCAGAAGATAGTGTCTGTCAACATTCTTTAGTACTAGCCAATTATTCAGTAGTTCACTGCAACATTGCTGACACTAGAATCACAAGGGTCATAAACCATGCGTGTTTTTGATGCCAAGAGTGTTACAAAGGTAACAGTATATCTGTTACAGTTCATCTCTTTCACTGAGAGTTATAGGTTATTTAATTAATTCAATGAGTGACTGATGATGCCATGTGATGTATGGGCATACAGTGAATTTCCCCATGAGGGATTAATAAAGTAGTATTGTATTGTATTGTATTGTATTACTACATGCAATAGTCCTCCTCCCGGCCTCCATCCCACGCCTTAACAAAACAAGATTAATCGGGCACTTCTTATTCTAATATGGTGTTAATTTTCCTATCGAAAAGAATGTTCTGCCTGGAGTTTCTGCAGGAGCAATTCCCTTGTGTTTTACAACAATACTACACTACCAATTACTCCTCCGTCTGAGGCACAACACAGCCACTTGTGAAAATTGTGATACTGCTCTATACACCAACAAACCTCTTCCATATTAGGAACACAGAATCAGATCACAGAAATAGTCATGATCACCTATAGTGTATACCTCTTAAGGCCTCGCCACACATGATGATTTTGAGGCCGATTCTCGAGCAGTTTCCAGAACCGTTTCAATCGGAGTGTGATCGGGCCGGACTACAAAAACGTGTGCACCTGCCACACATTTCCGACTTAGCCGACCGGATTGAACGGAAGATCAAGGTCGTAACAGCTTCCTGGTCAGCAAAATGGCTGCTAGTTTTGACAGTGATGACGATGTGCTTGCATTAACAGAAGTTTTGCATCATATTCGGAAGGTACGGGCAAAACATCTTACGCCATTTGCACACTGAAACGACGTGCTTCGCGAGACGCGCTCTGATTGGTTGAAGCTTACAATCGGAGCCGATTAGTGTTGTAAAAATAGAACACGCTGTAAACACAAGATTCCCAGCCGATTGGGATCGGATCGGATGCATTGAGGCATTCTGACGTCATCCGCTCGTAATCGGATTTGGAATCGGCTACAAAATCGGGGCACAATCGGCATGTGTGGAGGGGCCTTTACACTCGTTGGCGATTACTTAAAGGGTTAGTTAGTGATCAACATCAAGACATTTCACGCCTTTCCTCTGGTGACACGTACCAATGACTACATAGCTACCCTGATGGGCACTGGTGTATGTCTATGGACACTACCTCCAAAAACAAAGCTAACCAGAGTGAGACTGGAGACCCACTGTGCTCAGAGAGTGGTGTGTGACGGGATTAAGGGATTAGCAACCACTTGTGACACCCCGGCTAGTCGGATGCTCAGCGCGGGGAGAGACACTAACAGCTCAGTTGATTTCTCGCTTTCTGATCACAGTTGGCATGTCCACAGTCGTAGTCTTGAACCTAGATGACTGCCACTTATGATGATACAATGGGAAGGGTATCGCACAGAAATAGGTAATGCTTCTCATGAGCCCCTGTAACTGAAGAGGCACGTGAAACTCTATGGTTGACTGATGGACTGAGTTGGGCCCCTTATCAACCAAGTTTGGACACTTTCCCACGGCTGGGGTTGACCAGCATCATGGCTTGACTTCGCGAACGAAGATTCTATAGGGCTTGCCCACGTCGTCTGCAAGCATTTTCGTGACTGCGGAGGCCAATCCGGGACAAGCAGGTTCGACCGCAGTGGCTGCAGGGAAGGTCTGGTCAGGGTTCTGAGTTACGACAACTTTGTTTTTTCTCCTGAGCCGCTTGTCCTTGAGGTTAGCTCTGCGAGAGTCCTCAAAGGAGACGGCTGCCTTGTGAATGGTGCAGCGCCAGGTGTCACGGTCCGCAGCAAGCGAAGACCACTGGCGGTGATCGATTTGGCAGGCACTAAGTGACTTTTTGAGACCGTCTTTGTATCTCTTCTTTGGTGCCCCTCTGTCTCGGTGTCCAGTGGCGAGCTCGCCGAACAGAGTGATCTTGGGTAGGCGATGATCCTCCATCCTGGAGATGTGCCCCGCCCAGCGAAGCTGTGTCCGCAGCAGCAAAGCCTCGATGCTCAAAGTTCCCGCCTGTTCAAGGACCTCGACGTTGGTGACATAGTCACTCCAGTGAATGCTGAGGATGGTTCGCAGGCAGCGCTGGTGAAAGCGTTCGAGGAGTCGTAGTTGGATGCGGTAGAGGGCCCAGGACTCGGAACCGTATAGCAGGGTGGTGAGGACGACAGCTCTGTACACGCTGATCTTGGTGCCTTTTTTTCAGCTGTTGATTGTGCCACACCCGCTTAAATAGTCGCCCGAAAGCACTGTTCGCTTTTGGCAGCCTGTTGTCCAGCTCCTTGTCCAGCTTGGCGTCTGACGTGATGATGCAGCCGAGGTAGGTAAACTGGTGTACAGACTTCAGTTCGGACTCGCCGATGGTGATGTGGGGAGGTCGATGATCTTCCTTGGGTGGTGGCTGATGAAGGGCCTCTGTCTTTTTCAGACTGACCTCAAGTCCAAAGAGCTGGGCGGCATCTGCGAAGCAGGACGTAATGCGCTGCAAGGCTCTCTCTGTGTGAGCAACGAGGGCAGCGTCATCAGCAAAGAGCAGCTCACAAATCAGTTGGTCTAGGGTTTTCGTGTGGGCCTTCAGTCGTCTGAGGTTGAACAGGCTGCCATCGAGACGATACCTGATGTACACTGCGTCGTCATTGTTGAGGTCCACTGTGGCCTGCTTCAACATCATGCTGAAGAAGATGGTGAAGAGGGTCGGTGCCAGCACGCAGCCTTGCTTCACGCCGTTGCGAATGGGGAATGGTTCTGAGAGGTCCCTGTTTAGTCTGACCTGGCCTTGCTGGTCCTCGTGGAGCTGGACGGTCATGTTGAGGAACTTTGGGGGACAGCCTAGTTGCTCCAGGATCTGCCACATACCTTGCCTGCTCACAGTGTCAAACGCTTTTGTTAGGTCGACAAACGTTAAGTACAGCCCTTTGTTCTGCTCGCGGCACTTCTCCTGAAGCACAAAGACCATGTCGGTGGTACTCCTGTTGGCTCTGAAGCCACACTGGCCCTCTGGGAGGTGGTCTTCAGCGATTGCAGGTACCAGCCGATTTAGGAGCAACCTTGCGAGGATTTTCCCGGCAATGGACAGCAGGGTAATTCCACGATAATTAGAGCAGGCAGACATCTCTCCTTTGTTCTTATACAGGGTGATGATGACTGCATCACGGAGATCCTTTGGTAGTGTTCCTTTTTCCCAGCAGCATACAAAGAGGTCGTGGAGCTTGTTGTGCAGTGCTGGGCCTCCATGTTTCCATATCTCTGGCGGGATTCCGTCAATGCCTGCTGCTTTGCCACTCTTGAGCTGGTGGATGGCTGTGAGGGTCTCTTCGGCGGTGGGCGGTTCGTCCAATTCAACCTTTAGTGGAAGGTGTGGGATTTGGAGGATGACTGTTTCTTGAACAGTGCGCTCAGCGCCGAAGAGGTCCTGAAAATATTCCGACCAGCGGTTCAAGATGGAGGTATTATCTGTGAGGAGTGCCTGTCCATCAGCGCTTCGCAGGGGACTTTGTACCAGGTGCCTAAGGCCATACACTGCTTTCAGTGCTTCGTAGAAGCCCCTGTAGTCACCGTTGTCAGCGCAGAGCTGGGTCCTCTGTGCGAGTCTGGACCACCACTCGTTCTGGAGTTCTCTAAGCTTGAGCTGGAGACTGCTGCAGATGAGGCGGAAGGCAGATTTCTTCACAGGGCAGGAAGGCTGGGCTAGGTGGGCCTGGTGGGTGGCTCTTTTGTTTGCTAGAAGTTCCTGGATCTCTACGTCGTTTTCGTCTTTGTTCCTCTTTCTAGCAAAGCCCAAGACTTCCACAGAAGATTTTACAATAGCAGTTTTCAGTTGTTCCCAGAGTGTTTCAGGGGAGGAGTCTGCTGGATCAACTGTGTCTTTGAGCATGCGCTGTAAATCGGCCTGAATGGCAGCTTTCTTGTCGTCACGCTGAAGGCTGACAACATCAAGCTTTTTCTTGGGGTGGGGGGGGGGGGGGGGGCTTTCTTGGGTTTCAGCTTGAGGCGGAGCCTGAGTGTGCAGCGAACAAGGCGGTGGTCAGTGTGGCACTCTGCGCTGGGCATCACTCTGGTGAGGAGGACGTCACTGCGGTCCCTCTGACGCACTAGGACATAGTTGATAAGGTGCCAGTGCTTGGAGCGAGGATGCATCCAGGTGGTCTGTCCTTTTGCTGGAAAGTAGTGTTGGTGATGACAAGTTGCTGCTCTGCACAGAGCTCCAACAGTAGGCTACCATTGTCATTGCAGTTCCCAACGCCATGCTTGCCGAGGACTCCTTTCCAGGCTTCAGAGTCTTGGCCCACTCTGGCGTTGAAGTCGTTTTCTAGGCCCCTCTCCGTGTGGAGCAAGCAGTGCTGTCCCTAGAGAAGGCTGCTTGGTCGTTCAGGGTGTGCCGAGTGACGTTGTCATCCCCAGGTCAACATTAGGCGACCAATATCCTGAACCGCCTGCATGCAGGTTTGAGACTGCGGCTTCCAGTGACATCTTTCACCTGCCCCTTGCCCATCGCTACAGGACTTGGAAAGTTCAGTGTCATAGTCCGTGGGCGTTTCCTAAAGCCTGCGCGGTGGAGCTTTTTGTGTGCGCAGTACTGGCCCTACCCTTTAAACCCTTGGTTCGTTTGCCAAGGCCTAGCAAGCTGGGACAGTGGCATCGAGGTCCTCAGGTCGTAGGTTTTATATCAGACTGTCCTTGCCTTAGTCTCTGGCTCAAAAACCTTCCCCGGAGACACGGTGGCTTTGATGTCAGGGGTTTCCTCCCTTAGCCTTTCCGCAGCCAAGCGGCCAGGCCTGCAAGTCAGCAGGGGACTCGTGGGGGCCGGGGTCGTCTATGTCCCGTGCAGATGTGAACATCTGCCCACTGCCCAGACGGTGACACTTACCAGAGGAGAAAAATCCAACGCCGGAACCCGGTATCGAACCTCGCACCTTTGGCATTGGAGGCAGACGCCTTAACCACTGCGCCACTTCCCCGCCTGGGGTTGACCAGCAGTCAGCGGCTTATTGCCATATGGCTTCCTCAGTCTGAGGATGCAATGAGGGTTGTATCGCGCAACAAGAAGCACTGATTTACATGACCCCCTGTGAGTGCAGGGGTACATGACACTCTATGTCTGGGTGAAGTACTGTGACAGGTGCAGGTCAGCAGTGCCAAGTGAGGATATCTGACTATAGGTCCGTGAACATACTAGGCCCACCCACCGATCCCGTGAGATAATTGTGAAATACACAGTTCAAGAAAAGAAGAACCATAGAATAGTAAAACATAACTTCCACAATAACCATCCAAAAATAATTTCGAGGGGGGGGGGGGGGTCTGGTGTGAGGGGGTGGTGGGTTGTGTGTGTGTGTGTGTGTGTGGGGGGGGGGGGGGTCAGGGCTGATTGTAGGGGGGGCTTCCCCCTCCCACCCCCCACCCCCCGGATCCGCCACTGAATTCTGGTTGATATGATAATGTCCAAGCCCTGCCTTTATGATGTAAATTTGACATGTTTTGGATAGCAATGAATGAGATCGAAGGCACATTTATCACAAAGGCGTAATCAAATCTTTGACCAACCAGAAACGTGTTTCAGGCGAGCGTTATGACGTTGTGATATCAGCTGACCAGCCCGTGGGCAACTATTGGGTACGCGGCGTCGGGTTGCGGGATTGTTACAAGAAGAGCACCGCGTACGCAATATTGAAATACGAAGGATCTGAGGAGGCAGACGAAAGCGCCGATCCCGGCCCTTACAGCGACGGAACCGTGAGATTTCTTTAAATTTTATTTTATTTTATTTTATTTTTGTTTATTTATTTTTTAAATTTTATTTGTTATTTTATTTTATTACTTTTTAAATTTTTTTATTGGTTTATTATTTATTTATTTATTTATTATTTATTATCATTTTAATTAATTTATTATCTATTTTTTTACTTATTTATTTATTATTTTTTCATTTTAATTTATTTATTTACTATATTTTAATTTATTTATAATTTATTATAATTTATTTATTTATTATTATTATTACTTTATTTGTTTTTTAATTATTTTTATTTATTTATTTATTATTTTATTATTCATTTTATTTTATTTCATTTTATTTAATTATGTATTTATTTTTTATTTGGGGTGTGGGGGTGTGGATGGGGATGTGGGGGGGGGGGGGGGGTTGTTAGTCTATTTATTATGGGCGACCATTGCCCTATCTACAGAACGGTGGGACTGATAGCATGAGTTTTCACTGAAACAAAATCAACTTAACCCATTTAATCCCAAGGCCTCATTTCCCAAATTGTTGAGGTGTCACGTAACGACTGTGTACCAATGGCACAAGATAGATATTTATAATAATTCAAGGATAGTGCCCGATTAGCTTGGCGCCATCAGGCGACAAGCTAATCGGGCACTACTCTTGAATTATTGTGGTTAATCTGGTGTAGTGCATCGGGGCTGAATGAGTTAAAGGAAACGACGCAACGGGCCAATGGCTCCAGCCTGATCCTACGACAAGAGCAAAGAATCATCAGGTAAACGAAAGACCTGCCGGCCAACGTCAGCCTTAGCTTCCCCGCGCACGTCAGTGGGGCCAGCTAAGGCTGACGTTTGCCTGAGGACCATTTGCTAGCTGGGCACTCTGTCACTGACCTGCATGTATCAGCTGTGCGACCGGCACCTCGGCAAACTGGTGCTGATGATCCTGAGACTGGTGTGTCCTTTACAGATGTTCGGGTCGCAGAATAACGCGCTGGACAGACCCTACTACAGCAGCAACGGGTATCCCACCGTGACCTTGACCCAGCTAAACTCCACCGGAAATGTCAATCTAGCTGACCAGCCACCGGATGTGACTCACTACATGGGTGAGCGGTGAAATTCGAGATCCGTAGTTATATCATTTTCACATGCACGGAAACGTTTTTGAATGTATGCACGACATTTAAAAAGAAGTGGGGCCCTAAAACGCACGGTGTTTACACATTTTTTTGCATTCAGCCAGCCTGCTTTATGAGTAGCTGTAGTCTCTAGAGAAGCATTCTTTTCACGAGCAAGGAGCGGTCTCATTTGTATCGCATGATCTCGCCAAGAGTTGTGAACTCATTCTGCCCGCGACACACCAAAGCAAAATGTGGCTCGACCATGATAGTTCAGGGTGGTGGCAGAATAGCTTGGCGCCTGTAGGCGCCAAGCTATTCTGCCACCATCCTTGAACTATCATGGTCGATCTGTCTCCTAAAATGTTATGCGGTCCTCATAGGATAACTCAAAAATGTGGTATTTCGTAACTCGGGCACAAGGAGTTGAAGTTGTGTGACTGTTGAGAGAACTATTGACGCTGCGATCGAGATGT
Source organism: Semisulcospira habei (assembly GCA_036245525.1). Classification (NCBI taxonomy): domain Eukaryota; kingdom Metazoa; phylum Mollusca; class Gastropoda; family Semisulcospiridae; genus Semisulcospira; species Semisulcospira habei. The sequence continues at coordinate 13,458,228 of BTPG01000006.1, forward strand.
CCAAAGGGGATTGCTTGGAAAAGTGGACCACTTTTTAATGGGGCACGCCAGACCTTTTTTAAGGCTTCAGTTCGGACAAAGCTTTTACTGGGATTCAGTATACATACCCACTTAGACAGTGACCACCCTATTGTTCCACCAAATGCTTTCTTTCGTCCGTTCAAAGCGAAAAGATGCCCTCCGGAATCTTTCGACGGATGCGTGAAAAGATTCATTCTGATACGCGATAGTGGCTGACTTCATGACTATTTTATACGACGTTAGGTCATCTGCATAATTATAACCAATCAGAGGCAAGATGGCGGATGAACCAGCGAAGAAAAAAGAAAGTATCATTGACAGACTCTGAATTGAAAAGAAGAAAGAGGAAGAGAGACAAGATCCACCCAAGTAGAACTGACATCGAACAAGGGAATATGGACATGTGACAACGGGTAATGCAAGAGCTTGGCTTGACCGCACACCCAAACTTTGTCGCTTTCCTGCTGAATCAGTAAGTAATCTACGGTCTTTGTCGATCTTCCTATAGTTCCGCGAGCGCTAGTGATTTCCAGAATTCCTGACCTTAAGTAGAATTTATCTCTTACTGATTTCGCAAGATTTAAAACCTGTTTTATCATATAGTTACGATCTAGTTAACACATTTTATGCTGCAAAGATTCGAAAACTACCGTGCGTCAAAGTTGCACCTCGCTGGTTTTAACACGTTTTTGTGCGGGTTCTCATTTACTTGATTCAGAGAGGTAATGTTCATGCTGCGATGGTGCATTTGTCGATTCCAAAGATGATTTCAGTTACGTAGACTTAGATGTGTGAGATGTGAAATTGACTGAAGTGCAGAAAGTGGGTATAAATAGCAATGTTCTGTTTCATTGACGGAAGACTGTGCTTGTTTCTGATGGGTATAGGATCAAAGGTCAAACTAGGCACGGTGGATTCGTTTTGCATGCACGCCCACGGTGCACTACTGTACGCACGATCGTTACTAGTAAATACTAGGAGGTCGAGCGGAACCCGCATTGTGATTTTGACAGCATAGTGAGTTTGGAAGGTTTATTCTACTTTATCGTGAAAAAGTACGTCAAAGGAATGCCGGAGTACTCCAGTACACGTGAACACTGACACGTGTGTACACCACACCGATGACCTCGTGACCTGTAGTATTGCGATACACTGACAGTCGGCCGGGTTCTGCCTTGTGACTTAGGCTCATAAATATAAATATTAATTCAAAAAGAGGCCGATGCAGACAATAAATCCGCGACTCGGGTACTAAAACAATACACCCTCCAAACGATGAATTTTGACATTTGGCATTGTACTTACATCATAAAGCTCTAAGATAGTACACAAAGGACTCATACACATATTGTCAGCAGTATCTGTTGCAGACAGTTTTTTGACTGGCGTGGAGATGCTTGATCCTGTGGAATATAACTTTAAAGTAATGAACTCGGGTTATTTTTCTTTGAATATGTGCAAATTCTTTTTTATTTACTTTCCTCACCAGCCATGACCTTTCTTAACAATGACAACTCCAAGTTCAACAACAGGGACCTTTACAACGTAAAGGACCTTCCTGGTTACAAGCGCCATCTCACTCCCGTCATGAACAACGTATCCTTTACTGCTAGTGTTCACGAATTTCCCGTCTGACTCGAGTCCGAGCTGACCGACATTCGCGTGAAGAACACGAATGTAAATACGACCAAAGTAGGCATAAAGAACATACGAATGGCTTTTCAGATAATGTCAGACCAATTTGTTTTGTTGTATGTATTCACTTTAACCCTTTATGCCCCGGGAGCCTGCAGCAGGAGATGGAGTGATCATGATAATTCAAGTGTAGTACCAGATGAGCTTGGGGCCTGAAGGTGCCAAGCTCATATGGCACTAACCTTGAATTATTATAATCAATCCATCTCCTACAACTGGTACATAGTCGTGAGGCAACACATGCAAAATTTAAGAAATGGGACCTTGGGACTAAAATGGTTAAGAACACTATCTCCGGTAAGTCATGGCGAAATAAATTTGTATCAAGCGTTTTCAAAATGACAGCATTTTTTGGGAACGCCGCTTTTGGACACTGCCTCAAGACATGGCCCTAAAACTTGACGTTTTCCATATCTGATTTTTAAGCCTTTGTACAGAACGTGCAGCACATATGCCGAACATATGCGGTGCAGGTACTAGCCGATTGGCATGAGAAAGGGGAAAGTGCAAAAAGACGAAATTTGTAATAAAAAGTTAACTCCTCGCAGTCGTCGATGCAGACCCCAGATTTAGTCTTACAGAGTTAGATACAGCCAGATCTGCACGCGTTGGACCTCGCATGTTTTGACACTTGACAAGAGGGGGGTAGGGTGCATTATGCCAAAAATAGACCACAAAAGTTCAAACAGTATGACACAAGACGCTTAAATGAGATTCCCTGGTAGCAAGATGTCTTCGGGCCCACGACGGCTGCAGTGGGCCCGCGCACAGTCGTGCGCGGGCCCACTGCGGCCGTCGTGGGCCCAAGGGTTTTTGCTTACTTGTACATGCAATTAGCTTTGCAGGTATAATTTTGAGCCCCACCGAAAAGTCCAGAATAAGGCCAGGGTGCACAAAGAAGGACCTTCTAGAATTGCAAGAAGACGTCACTCCTAAAGGAAAGTTGTGTACACTGTCTTTTTCGATACTGAAGGAGCTGTTCTAGAATTACCGTACAAGACGGAGGACACCAGCAATACGAAGCACTACACAAACTATATACTTGCTTTAGTGAACTGACTCTCGAACAATGCAAAAACAAACACCAGGATGCATTGTCCACACAGCCGTGTGGCGGGCCCACTGCGGCTTACTAGCATTTTGCGTACTGGGAAGGCCAATAATCGGCACCACGTCGGTCACATTCGCAGTTGTCACGATGGCCTTTCTGTGTTTTTGTATTCTTGTCATGAACACCGTATCCTTTTACGAATTTGCTTTGCTTAATTATGATTTGCGCAGGTGTGTGTCGCGCCGCGCTTTAGGATGTAAGGACCAGAATCAGGAGCACACACAACTAGCCTGTTCACGGCCGCGAAAGGTTGAGCACCACCCAACTGCACGAGACATACATCCTCATGATCCCCCGCTGTTGCGGTGTAAATGAGGATCTATGCTTCCTGCTGAAACCACTTTGTATCATGTACCTTTGACGGCCGGGATCTTTGGGGTTGAATTTATCATGATTCCAAAACACAGTCTGCGTGCACGAAACTAAACAGCGGAGTAGTGGGGTTGGGGTGGGTGAGGGTGGGGGGTTGGGTGGGGGGTGAGGGGTGGGGTTGGGGGTGGAAAGGGGAGTTGAGGGGGGTGGGGGGGGGGTGCTTACGTGAGCGCCGAGTTCGACTCCGCAAAGGACGCAGGATCATTATTTTGCCTTGTTTGCCATGTTCTTCAATACATTTTATAAACATCTCATAAGCGGCAACATGTTAGCGTGCATTATAGCAGGAAGGTTGTTGTGTGACATATTGTCATAATAACGTCCATGCTTATATGCACGATTTATTTGAAACTATTAAGCCCTGAGGCGATACAACAGTAATGAGGAACTTAGCTGATTGCTGCTGCCGCTAGGTGGCGTAAACACAGTAGGGGCTAAACCCGACATTCTCAGTGTTTTAGTTGATCCCCGTCCGTGCACATTATCTTGGGTCCTCGCGACATACTACATGCCACGGGTATGTCGTTTTTATGTTCACAGGCTTTCGCTTTCATCTGGTATATCGCACAGTAGGATTAGTTAACGTGGTTTTCTGCGCTTAGCGTGTCAGGATTCTATGTCATCCAATCGCGTACCGAGTTTAGGAGCGTTACACCTGCGGCCTGTAGTGTAGCGCGAGTACTGAAGCCTATGCACACGAACAGCAATCACCTACGTAATACACCGAGAATAGTGACTTTTCCCCGTTAAAAGAGCAGCGACACCACACGGCAGCAGGAAAAGACAATTGCAGCTAAGTCGACCGATCGTCATATTTCAAGGGTATTGTCAGAATAGCTTGGCACCTGTAAGCGCCAAGCTATTCTGACATCACCCTTGAACTATCATAGTCAATCTGCAGCCAAAACTGTGACGTAGATCTCAGAGAATATCGCCAAAGTTTTATAATCGTGTTTTCAAGACTTAATAGATTAATAATAGATAAACAAACTTGACGGAAGTTCAGATCACATTCCAGTTCCCTCCCGTGCCGCTGTTGAGCCAACCGGAAGACGTGCAGGAGGCTTGGTTCTGTAACGCGTCCACGATAGACCACAGTCTCTGTCAGAAAGACCTCTGTAGATGCATACACAGGATCAAAGTCAACACGGGACAGGTGATGTGAATATCTGTGTAAACTTATTCAAGGTTCCCCGCATCAATAGCTGCGAAAGTGTTGTATAGTTTTGCCGGCCGGCAACGTTGTACGACACACCCGCAGCTATTGACGCGGAAAGCTTTGAATGAGTTAGTCCTCACCACTGCTGGGACTCAGCAGACAAACCGACATTTTTGAGACATAGATCCTCGCGAGTCCCCGCAGACGTGCCCCGCATCAATAGCCGCGAAAGTGTATAACGTTGCCGACATTTTTGCAGCTACGGATGCGGGGCACCTTGAATGAGTTCATTCCCTCCACTGCTGAAACGCAGCAGACAAACACAAGTGCTTGGGATATACATAAAAAAAAAGTGAGTTGAATATTGTATCAATGTCTGTATGTCTATATTAAAAAGAAAAGGATTAAAATGACAAGGAGTATTGTGCTTGCCCTTTATAAGCTTTCCTCTTTGGCCGTATTTCTCGTCATAATCACTCACGTTTATTTATACGAGGACCCAGCCGGCGTTGTAGTGTTTTGATACTAATAGTGTTGACATTTAATTGTCCTTGTCTCCCAGATGGTGGAGATGGTACTTGTGGACCTTAATCGGCAAAGTGGCGGTCATCCCATGCATCTCCATGGTTACACATTCTACGTCCTGGGTATGGAGGAGGTGAGCTTTTTTTACATGTAAAGGGTCGGATCCCGAAGGAAGACCTTTCGGTAAAGCCGCAGCGCGGGCGGCTTCTATGCTATCGCGCTGACTGCTGTATGTGAAATGACCCGTTCCCAGTAAGAAAAGTTCTTTTGGCAGACCTCGGCCTCAGTGGGCCCGCGCACGACTGGCCTATACGCCGACCGATGCGTTTAAGAGTCCTTTCATTGAAAAAAACAATTTGGTAAATAACTGTGTGTTCAAAACCGCCTCAAATTCGACGCCAAATAAACTCATCCGAAAAAACAACAACAACAACAACAAAGTAACACAACATACAAACAAACAAAAAAGACGTAACCGTGGCCACTGCCCATCAAGAGGCATAGATCCTCATGAGCCCCCACAACAGCGGGTGCTCATGAGGTTATAAGCGTCTTGCAGTCGGGTGATGTTCGTGTTTTCAAAACAAGGAGGGAAGAAGTTGACTTTTTTGCTTGTGGTCCCATCATGCAGTTCCCGGAACCCTACACATTAGAGCACGTCCAGGAGATGGATCGACAGGGGTTGCTGGCCAGGAAGCTGATCAACCCTCCTCTAAAGGACACCGTCATGGTTCCCAACCACAACTACGTCATCATCCGCTTCCGGGCAGACAACCCAGGTTAGCTACGAGTTGTCCGACTTTGCTGGCAATACGATCACAGCATTTATAGTAAACTCCTGATATAACACACCGCCAGGGGACCCGATTTTTCTTGTTGTTATACCCTTGTTATATCCGACTTCTGTAATATCTGACCTTGTTACAAACAAAGTAGACTGTAAGTGGTTTTGAAAAAAAAACCACTTAAGTTCAATCCAGTTCATTTCCAACAGCTTTACCTTTACTCATTCTACCCTAACACCGAAATCCCCAAATGTTGCCGTTGTCCTCTTTAAACTGCACTCTAGTGCACGACACAGATCGACCATGATAGTTCAAGGGTGATGCCAGAATAGCTTGGCACCCATAGGTGCCAAGCTATTCTGGCATCACCCTTGAACTATCATGGTCGATCCTTATCTTGCTGTGGTGGTATATGGGGTAGAATGAGTTAAGAGGCAATTGCAATCTTGTGGACATTCGAACTGGTAAACGGTAAAATTTAAAGTTATTTTAACAGTTATTTAACCGCCTCTGGCACAGCGGGCGCAAAATATTCTGTCTTTGAAAACAGCACATATTTTACTCCGAAGAATCCCACCAAATCCAAGGAACACGTTCATGACGAGAAAGGACTAGTTCATGAACCCCAGCATATGTGGGGTGGCTCATGAGGTTCTTTGTCTCTTGCAGTCGGGTGATGTTTGTATTTTCCGGCAGTAAAGGGTTCATTTATCACTGTAACATAATTCATATTTTTCGCAAAGAAACTGAAACAAACAGAACACGTCTGAAATTACTTAGGAAATACTATTTTTTAATTTGCAGTTACTTAGATACATATATACCCAAATTAACCCATTTAATCTCGAGACACTACATCAGGAACTGAATCTACCATGCTCATTCAAAGGTGATGCCAGATTAGCTTGGCCCCTCATGGCGCCAAACTAATCTGGCACTGCTCACAAACCAGATAGGTGAGGATAGCGCTGGCAGAACTGTACACATACCAAGGGGAAATACTCATCGCTGGACAGAGAAACAGTTAGATCCCCTGTCGCCGCCTATCAGGCACCCAATCGCCAGCACACAGAAAAATACGCAGGTATAGATCAAGACGATCATATACATCCCTAAAAAGGATGCATCAGGTCAAGCCTATAACCCTTGTCTTTTCTGGAACTTAGGAAACAATCTGGCACTACCCTTGAATTATGATGGTAGATTCATCTGCTAAAAGTGATACAAGTCATGGTCGTTGGGTGACACGTCCAATGTTTGGAAAATATGGCTGTGGGGTTAAATTGGTTAAACTCATGAGAACATTATATTATGACAGTGTCCAACTTGATGCTAGCCCCTCAAACGCTATGCTAACGTCCATCTCCCGCTTCTTGTACAAAGTCTTTATAGACGTGCTCCAAATTTGAGAACAATTTGCGTTAGGTGTGAATGAGTTAACTCTTTCACTCCCAGAACTTCATGACTTACATGTCATACATTGAAATTCGTTTTTATGCTGGAAATTAAAAAAAAAATCAATTTGGACTGTAATTTTCCAAGACGACTCTTGCAGGAATCTGGTATTTCCACTGCCACATCGAGAGCCACCTGATGCAAGGGAAAGCAATTGTGTTTCAAGACGGAAACTATGAGGACTTCCCTCCACTACCCGATGTCTTCCCGAGGTGTGGCGGGTTTGGGACGAGCAACGCTGATCGTCGCAAAAACCATGCACATCCGAATTGTGGATCAGAACCTTTGATTGGATGAGGAATTGTTAAACGCTTCTTAAATGTCTAAAGGATTGTTAAACACTTCTTGATTAGCGTATTTTGAGAACGGAACGATTGGCTAAGGGATTTGTGAGAACGCTTCTTGATTGGCTGCCATTACGGACGGGCCTCGT
>BTPG01000006.1:13473283-13565783 GCA_036245525.1 Semisulcospira habei
TGGAAAAAAAATGGGTTTTTACCCAAAAAGTGGGTGCCTCTCACACAAAACTGGGATTACAGTGAAAATACCTCACTAAAGATACCTTTGGTTGATTTTACTATTATGATTGTTTGAGTGGGGTTGTAAGGGGGTTGGGGGAGGGGAGGGGAAGAAGTGTGTGTGTGTGGGGGGGGGGGAGAGGGGGTCATCACTTTTGGTTTATAGAGCTGCTCAATGTGCTCTTATGAATGAACGATTTTCATTATCAGTGGAATCAGTAGGTCATTTCAGAGGCGCACACTGAGTTGCACGTCGAACCACTCACAAATACTCATTTGGAGTGCACCAGATGGATCCAGTTGGCAAAGTCCCACATTCCACACTATAGGACAGCTAAGACTGAAAAGCAATCCCGGCGTTTATGGCGCGGTACAAGGTTTAAAACTAAGAAAATGTTGTTTTTAGAAGCGTGTCGGGCAAAGGTTTTTATGAAAACTGTTTTAAAACCTCTTTTAACTCAACTTTTCTTAATGTTAAAAGTGTTTTATTGTACATTACTTTAACGTCCCGACAGCAACAAGGCTTTCTCAGGACGTGCCTGCACTGCTTGTGAAAAAACAACAACTAAACAGAACATTGAATGTATGTCGCCAGCCGGTCAAATACATTAAATAAACCTAACACATGGGGCCTACATAAAGCTAAGACCATTTAGCAACACACATCCAATATCAAGAGCTACAGGCAGTGCAGACAGTAGGGAGAGTTTTAAAAAGGCAAATACAGGTAAATGGACAAAGGGCCGACAGAGACACATGCCCCAGAATAGAGAGAAAAACCCACCCTGTGGGGCTGACCAGGGTGCCCCTGGGAAATAAAAAGTAGTTAACCCCACCCAAGTCCCCCAGGGCAGACCCGGGTGGGGTTAAAAGTGTTTTAATTTACAAGCATGTCGTAACTGATATGCATCTATTCCAACATATAGTGCTGGATATTTTTCCCATCCTCGCCTTCTCTCGGGCTTCGCTCAACACTCGACTTTCCAGTCCTTCCCTGAAACACCCCCAACCGGTCTGCCCTCAACACTCGACTTTCCAGTCCTTCCTTCAAACACCCCCAACCGGGTCTGCCCTGGGGGACTTTTTAGTTCCCAGGGGCACCCTGGTCAGCCCCACAGGGTGGGTTTTTCTCTATATTCCGGGGGCATGTGTTTCTATCTACCCTTGGTCCATTCACCTGCATTTTCCTTTTTTAAACTCTCCCTACTGTCTGCGCTGCCTGTGGCTCTTGATATTCGATGTGTGTTGCTAAATGGTCTTAGCTTTATTTAGGCCCCATGTCCGAGTAGGTTTTATTTAACGTATTGGACCGGCTGGCGACATACATTCAATATTCTGTTGAGTTTTTGTCACTAGCAGTGCAGGCACGTCCTGAGAAAGTCTTGTTGCTGTCGGGACGTTAAGCAATGTACAATCAATCAACCTTCCTTCAAACGGACAGCATTCACACAAATAATACTTTACTATTACATCAGAAAATGGCCCATCCAAGCCTGCACTCTTTTAACTGCACTAAACGACTGACTGTAGCAGACGACGCATGAAACGACGCTGACTCTGTGACGTCATTTCCATTCAATCAATTTGTGCATACAATCCAAAAGGAGATGCGGCATTGATAACATCGACAAACCTACAAAATAAAGCAACAGGTTCAACCAAAAGGTCGGGCAGGACAAAAGACAACAGCAGCCTCACCCAAAGTCTAAACGTCCTCTCTTACAATGCTCACTCATACAATCACTTCACTTCTTAGCAACCGGCGCACGAATATAATTATAGGCTAAGTCAAACTAAAACAGAAGATAGTGGGCGGAAAACCCTTTAAAATAGAAACAAAGAACGACGTTTCAGATCAAATATTCTTCATCTGACATGGAAACAAACGTAGAAAACATATAGGCTAAGTCCCTGGTGAACGTATACATGAATCTCAAATCTGTCACTAGACATGACCTTTCTCCACATCACCCCGGAAGTACATTACAACTCAACACTTTTTTTAAACAAAACAACCACACCCTCAAATAACAAACCTAATTTTGTAGAAACATAAACTATTTACTCCCTCAAACAACAAAATATCCCCCCTGACCCATATCAGCTATGAAGTTATTTATAGCTGAGAAGGGTGGTGTAATACAATACACGCTCATTTTCAGGGTTCTGTGTGCACAACACACATTGCTGGGAGGGACAAGTTTTCAAACACACTACCGGCGTGTCTGTTAAACACAAAAGTGTATGTGTTAACGCCAAAATGAGAAAAACGGATTTTTTAACTTTATATGAATCTTTACCGCAAGACAATGCAGAAACAACCCTCAGAAAAAATGGGTGTCTGACTTGGGAACCCAGAATTATACACACCCCCATTTTCCATAAGGATGGTAAAGACAGTTACCCATTTTAGCTCTTTCGTCTACACACACACACACACACACACACACACACACACACACACACACACACACACACACACACACACACACACACACACACACACACACACACACACACACACACACACACGATCACACACCCATACGCACGAATGCACACAGGCACACACACACACACACACACACACACACACACACACACACACACACACATACTCACGCATGCGCATGCCAGTACATCAAAGCAGGTATTACTTGTGAGACATGGAGTCAATTATATACACTGAAAACCTACAGTTTCCGCATGTAAAGCTGAATTAGAGAGTGCGTTCCGCGCTCGGCGACTATGCACCAAACAGTTGCAGAAGTATCAGCCGCTCGGTCTGTCTAGAAATGATAGTATACCGACACTAAACTTCTGTGTTTTATAGAACCTTTCACAAACGCAGAATAGCGATGTAGGTCAGTCGAAGACATCTTTTGTACAGGAGCGACGCATTTATTTTTGTAAATAGAACACAATAACTCCAACTCAACAGGTGAATCAGCAAATAAAATTCGTAAATAATTTCCATTTCGCACAACTACACAAATAGGATGAGATTTTCGCTTGCAACATATAAAACAACACAGTGTAGTATCTGTAAACCGAAATCTACATTACAATGCAAATGTGAAGTTGTTTCCCTTGTTACTTACAGCTCGCATTCTTGTGGTATTTCGGTATGTAGACCTCTAACGTACTCTGCGCGATCTAAACTTCCGATTTCGAAATAATTTTCGGATTGTGCGCGGCCTTTCAACGTGTAAGAAGTGAGCTTTAGCCATTCAAATGTGGAATGTGTGTATGTTACACACTCTAGCTTGCGAACTGCCTTATGTTCACCTTGCGCTCCCAGGCTGAGGATATATGGTGTGGGGTGTTTCCTATATAAAAGTGGTCTTGAAAGCTTCATAGGTCTATTGATACATAGGACTATCGATACTAAGATTACCTGCCAAAGGACTATCGATAGGTAGGGATATTGCTGCGTAGGACTATCCAGACACCGCAAAGACGTTGACAATACAACATCCAGCATCGACAGAAAGATACGTTGTGAGTACTGTGTACATGTTTAAATCGTTGCTGTTGTTTCTGCTGTTCGGATTTTCGCGTTCATGGGCTTATAACTCTCCCGCAAAAATCACCAAGCAGGGCCAGAGAATTGCGTCTTTGCCTTCCTTTGATCACTCTTTCGTACATTTTAATAATAATAATAATAATAATAATAATAATAATAATAATAATAATAATAATAATAATAATAATAATAATAAATAATAATAATATAATAATAATAATATAATAATAATAATAATAATAATAATAATAATATATTTTTTCCGACAAAATCCAAACTCTGCGCTACACACTCGACACTCTGCCTTCTCCGCCTTGCTCTCCCGACACCCCCTTTTCCGGCACCCCCCTCTCGTCCTTCCAGCCCGTCTCTCAGGTTGAAGTCCTCAAGACCATAAAGTCCATGCCTCTCAAAACCTGCGAACTAGACCCTCTCCCAACTTCTTTCTACCGGGATGGCCTTCCAAAACTTCTGCCATTCATTACCGACATCATCAACACATCTCTAGAGAACGGCTCCGTCCCCGATATTTTCAAGTCCGCCATCGCCGGCCCTCTCCTCAAAAAACACAACCTCGACCCAAACTAACTAAAAACTATCGCCCAGTCTCCAATCTATCTTTCCTGTCCAAGCTTCTTGAGAAGGTCGTTCTCAACCAGCTCAACCTCCACCTCGCCGACAACAACCTCCTCAGTCCCTTCCAGTCTGCCCATCGCAAACATCACAGCACTGAAACAGCACTTCTACATATCTTAAACGACCTGCTTCTCTCGACCGACTCGGGCAACATATCCCTTTTTACGCTACTCGACCTCTCTGTCGCCTTCGACACTATAGACCACTCTATCCTCCTCCACCGCCTTCACCATTCCTTTGGCATCACTGACTCTGCTCACTCCTGGTTTCTCTCTTACCTCTCCAACAGACAGCAGTCGTCACCATCGACGGTGTCTCCTCCAACCCAGTCACGCTCTCCTGCGGAGTTCCACAGTGGTCCGTCCTGGGCCCGGTCCTTTTCACACTCTACACGTCTCCCATGTCCAACATCATCCAGTCTCACCACATACACCACCACCTCTACGCTGACGACTCACAACTACTAGACAAAGACAAACTCGACAACACTCAGTCACTACTGACTCGCACGGCTGACTGCTACGAAGACGTAAAAAAATGGATGACAGAAAACAAGCTTAAACTGAATAACGACAAAACGGAAGCCATGCTGGTAGGCACTCGCCAGAAACTTTTCCAGCTCCCTCCCTCCCTCCACCTTCAACTCGACAGCACCCCCATCTTCGTATCTCACTCGGCCAAAAACCTCGGCGTTATCCTCGATTCCTCTCTTTCCATGACCAGCTCTGTTTCCGCCACGGCCCAGGCATACTACTTCCACCTCCGCCGCATCAGTCAGATCAGAAAATACCTCACTACCGAAGCTGCCACCAAACTTGCTGTCTCTCTCATCCTATCTCGCATCGACTACTGCAACTCTCTCCTTTCGGCCTCCCTCACTCCACCACTTTCACTCTCCAGCGCGTCCAGAACAATGCTGCCCGCCTCGTCCTCAGAAAGAAAAAATCCGACCACATCACTCCCCTGCTCAAACTCCTTCACTGGCTTCCCATCCCCCAACGCATCCAATACAAGATTCTGTCTCTCAGCTACAAATCCCTGAACAACTGCGCTCCCGCCTATCTCTCAAACTTACCTCACCCTTACACTCCTACCCGCTCCCTCCGCTCCGCCTCCGATCCTCTCCGCCTCCACATCCCCCGCACCAAACTCAGCACTTTCGGCCTCCGCTCCTTCTCAGAATACGGTCCATCCATCTGGAACACTCTTCCACTCTCTCTCCGTCAGAAACACTCTCTCTTCTCCTTCCAGTCCGCCCTCAAAACTCACCTCTTTCAACAGTTCTAGCACTATACCACCACACTCCCCACCCTAAGCAGACTGTCGTAATGTATTTCACTATTTGTGGTTCGTGAGTCATTGTCTAAAGCGTGCGCATACGTGCGCGAGTTATGAGTGCGCGCTTAGAGTTATAATTATTATAAGATAAGCGCATTATAAATACCGTAATTATTATTATTATTATTATTATTATTATTATTATTATTATTATTATTATTATTTATTATTATTATTATAATGATTTATTTGGCGCCTAATCTCAGGTAGAGCTCTAGGCGCCTTATAAATTTCAAAAATACAATTGCAAAAACTACACGCAGACACACACAGACACACACACACACACACACACACACACACACACACACACACACACACACACACACACACACACACACACACACACACATTCCAGGCACCACAGCAAAACTACAACAGAACCCTCAGCAGTCAATGCTAATAAGTGGGGTAATGGAGTTGGAAAATGTGTGTTTTTAGCGCAGTTTTAAAACGTCTTTTGAAGCACTGAACTGTCTTGAGGGAGTGTACAGCTGTAGGAGAGAGGACAGGTACGAATGACCAATACACAAAGGTTATTGGGCCAAAGTCAGCCGCAGTGGGCCCGCACACTGTCGTGTCATAGTGTAATACACTGTCGTGCGCGGACCCACTGCGGCCGACTTCGGCCCGATAGCCTTTGTGCACTGTGTCACCACCGACGTCTGAGGATTTGACGCATGTTTTTGTTCGCGAGAAGGAAAGCTGGTGTGACTGAAATCATCACCGACTTCGTGCCACATAACCCAAGGCAAGAAATAGTACTGCTTTGTTTGGTTGGTTTGGTTTAATTGCGACGAACGAATCCAACTACGAACGCGAGCGAAGTCATGGTGGATATATAGCCAGCGTTTACGGTAAGCATGGACAACACTCCCAACATATCCAACAGAGAGAGATACTAAGAGAGGACTAAGAATCAAATTTCAATAAGGCCGCACCGATCTATAAATCTCGCCTTTATTGATATTAAAATCTATTGCATCTTATTACCTCTCTATTATCACATAATCACCCTTTTATTTTTTGAAAAAGTGGCGACCATGAATAGTGCGGCCTTATTGAAATTTGATACATTAGTCCTCTCTTAGTATCTCTCTCTATAACTATTGTCTCTGACAACACTTAAACATGTACTGTTAATTTGTTTTAATGTTTATGAACTTTACCCTAAAGCTCTAAACCCATAACTACAGTAAACACTGAACAAGGAAGTATAATTCGATTACAGACTAAAATCCCCAGAAGCTGACTGCCTTGCACCGAGTATATGGGATTTTACAGAGTCTAAGATCCTCACGAGGCTAGATTTTTATAAGTTGACACAGGTCAGATCCTCAAGAGTCTCGGACTCCAGGCATAACCCATGTTTACAACTATTAGTCTACTTTTGTTTGTTAGCTCTCTCCTAGCGAGTATGTTGGCGGGTCTTATCTAATATTATTTTACTGCAGTACAATTTCTGAAACGGTGACTGCCGTGTTTGTACAACACTGTCAGTACAACTCGACCGTTTTATTATAAACAGTACTGACACACGCACGTACACGCGCACGCACGCGCACGCACTCACACACACACTCACGCACACACACACACACACACACGCACGGACACACTCAGACACACACACACACAGGGCCCGCACGCACGCACACACACACACACACAGATTGTAAGATATTTCTTTTGGGTGCATAACTGATGCCTGACTCGAGCTATAGTTCACGCGCCCGTGGGTGGTGTACATGTTTTAGTCTGTAACTACGCTTTCAAGCTGAAAATAGACACATTACTCTCTGCTTTATACAGTCACCTGACTGAGTACATAAACAACAGATCCTCAAGAGCCGCCAAGACTCCAGGCTTGACTTCCGTTGTAAAACGTTTCAGTCAGCTGTACTCTCAGGGCCCTCATTATGAGTAGACTGAGGGTCTTGACTGTGATCATTTGCCACGAGCAACGTATAGATTAGCATTTCAGTTTCGAATACTCTGCCCAACTCATGGAGGCTCCAAGATTTATGAATAATTGTAACGACGTAATTTTTAAGTGATGTTTGTCGTCGCTCCTGTCGTCTGCTTACTAATGTTTGTGTTGTTACCCTTGGTACCGTCTGTAGGTAACATACATGTCTCATAGTCACCCAACACAGAGAGAGGCCTGATTTAAAAGTCTATATAGATGTGTGTGCTATTACATGTCTTGTTTAAATCTGTGTACATTTAACATAGAAAAGCTGTCATCTTGTTTACCAGCAATGAGTCACGATCACCTGCTTGTTTGCACCGAAATCAGCCTAGTCACACACACACACACACACACACACACACACACACACACACACACACACACAGGGCCCGCACGCACGCACACACACACGCACACACGCGCGCACACGCACGCACACACACGCACACACAGACACACGCGCACAATGGTATCATAACACACTTTTCTCAATCATGCCGTCCTAATGTTTACCCGGAATATGTTTACACCACACAGCCTTCAATGCCTAGGCCATACAAAGTCTTTGTGGCACTCCACCATTGCCAGCTGACAGCCCTGAATAGACGTCATGTTCTAACTGATATACTTGTGTGTACACACCACCCATTACATTCACCCCTGTATGGGCGAACAGGTTTTGTTTACCGGCGTTCTCAGCGATGTGGGACTATTGACACTACCCACGTTTCAATTCCAGTGCCATGTGTGTCAACTGTCACTTTGAAAACATGCTATTTGAGCCAAACAGGTTTTGTTAGAGGTACATAACACACATACACACTCACTGACACACAGACAAACACACGCACGCACGCACACACACACACACACACTGACACACACACGCACACAGAACATGTATACACAAAACACCTACACGCCAGTGTACAGCAATACACAGCTCAACGCTCAGTTCAGTTATTTTAGGGTTCGGTTCACAGTGTCTTTTGTATAACTGAGTGACGCTATGAATCGTTCTACTTTACCGAATCCCTTTTATGAGAACATAAATAACACATGTTTTATTATACATTTTCAGTAGCCCACTCGATCACAGATTCTTATGAGCATGGCGAGATTCTCAAGAGCCACTGTTTTTTATTGGGTTTGAGTCAACTGTAAAGATTTCTGAATCTCTGCATAATCCAATGACACACACACACGAAACATGACACTGAGCTAAGCCTACAAATGTACATACCTGTACCCTTGCTACACACAAACAGGAACAATATCCTCAATGAGTACTCCATTGCAACACACTCACTCACAAATCAGTGTCACAAGGTCATTCTTGGGTATGCCACATATAGTCTATGGGAGACAACTCTGTATAGTGGTTAAATCTTCTAATGATTACGTCCCTTATGTCATTGACTATAAGCAGGAAATACATGCTGATTGGTGCAAACGTAAAATATTACTGTTCAGTGTAATTTCCTAGAAAACATGATTTTGCTTGATAACAATTATTCTTTTGTTTGTCTAATAAAAATGACAGACGGACAAACCCAAGTGTTTGATGTTACAGAATGCTTCAAAGATGTTAAGTGTTTTTATGACTTAAAAACACGTGTGTTTGGACCCAGCTTTAAACTCTCAACACCGTCAATAAGGATATACACGACATATAACGTTACTTTGGAATATTCAGATGGATTACCACGTTATGATTATGAGACTGTTGATCTTAAGACAAATGCTTTTAAAGTTTATAATGCTAACAGTGGTCACTTGCGTTGGTTTGAGGTATTGTGTAATGACATATTTGTTCAATTAAGAAAACTACATTGTTATATTGAAAGTGTTACGTTCAATAAAGTGATATTACACCTGCAGGACAAGACTTCAAGACAAACACCAGGAAAGTAGTTGACTTGTTTATCATAACTACAGATAATACAGTATTACATATGGTGTGACAATGGTAATTTTTTTTATTTTATTATTTTGTCGGTCAAATAAAAATGACGGACAATTCTCAAAGCCCTGGCCCATCAAGCCCTGGCCCACCAAGTTTAAGAAACGTGTTTCACACAACAAACTTACCCATATCCAATACTAATAATGTTTATGAATCAATAGAAAACTCTTTTTCTGTCATACAACAAAATCTTATCACAGGCAGTGTTAAGATTCAGATTGTTGCGAAAATCGAATTCACTAGAATGGGCGGTGAGATAATTGTATCGTATATATCAACAAGACAACACACAGTTAACACAAGAAGAGAATTGGAAAACGTGTTTAGAGACAGACTATTACCAGACTTTCTACAGGCAATTGACAGTGCAAAAATGAAAGGGTCTGGCTGGCACGAAGGACATGTACATGAACTACAACTAAAGCAGTCTAGGTATCATCCTATATTAGGTAAATCATGGTTGCCACTGCCAACTGAGGTTGCAAACAAAAAGGCTGTCGTCAACATACAGAACAATGACAACTATTGTTTCATGTGGTGTGTGCTTGCTAAACTACACTTTGTAAAGTCAAAACCTGAACGTGTATCTAACTACACCAAATTTGTAAATGAACTCAACTTCAGTGGCATTGAGTTCCCTGTTAAAATAGAGGACATAGACTTGTTTGAAAAACTAAATCCTGGTATATCTGTAAATGTGTATGTGTGGGATAATGAATCTGAGAACAAGTTACAACCAATTAGAGTGTCCCCACTGGCACCAACCTATGGTCAGTCAGAA
This sequence comes from Semisulcospira habei, assembly GCA_036245525.1. Taxonomy (NCBI): domain Eukaryota; kingdom Metazoa; phylum Mollusca; class Gastropoda; family Semisulcospiridae; genus Semisulcospira; species Semisulcospira habei. The sequence goes on from BTPG01000006.1 coordinate 13,483,544, forward strand.
GATAAGCATGTTGACATGTTGCTAATCGGCCCTACCGGTGATGACAATAACTTTCACTACACAATTATCAGAAATATGTCACGTCTAATTCATGGACATACAACAAAACACAATGGGAAACAGGAAGTTTGTAAAAGATGTTTACAAAGATTCTCTTCTATTGCAGTGGCACACAAACATGTTTTACACTGCAGGTCACCTGATGATATACAGACTGTACTTAAGTATCCAGATCCTGGTAGCCAAGTGTATTTTAAGAACTATGGGAATCAGCAAAAGTTGCCGTTTGTAGTGTATGCAGATTTTGAATCATTAGTTGTTCAATATGAAGGTCCTGTTCCAGAATCATTACCAAAGACTATAAAACTAAGTGACCAAGTGTTACACTACCGCAGCCACACGCAAGGTGTTGTAGATGGAAGACGCAGCCAGACAAGAGTGTTTCCAGAAGAGTCTTTTATTTCTTGGTCATCGTGGGTCTAAGAGGTTGGGCACAACCAACCTACTAGCATGGCATACTAAAATGGCGAAAATACCGGAGCTCGGTCTCTCGCTTCTCAGCTCCCTCTATCTATCTATCTCACTCTCTTCGTTGTGTACTCTCTATCTATCTCGTTCCCTTCGTTGTGAGCTCTCTCGTTCTGGTCATTGTGCGAGCTCTCTCTCTATCTCGTTTTCTTCGTTGTGAGCTCTCCTGTTCTGGTGTTTACCCCCAATATATATACCCGTTCTGGCCGAGGGCATCGCCCCTTTGTCTCAACCAGTCAAAGGGGCTATTACTGTCACCCATATTATTCCACATCTATCATGGTGGCCAGCGTCTCCTGACCCTATCTGTCAAAGGAGCTATTACTGTCGCCCATAATCTATCCCCCATCTGCTCTGGTGGATAGCGCCCTCTGATCCTAGCTGACCAGGGACCCATTACTGTCTCTCATAATTATTCCACATCTATTATGCTGGTCAGCGTCCTCTGATCCTAGCTATCAAAGGAACTCATTACTGTCTCTCCTAATTATTCCACATCTATTATGGTGGCCAGCGTCCTCTGATCCTAGCTATCAAAGGAACCCATTACTGTCTCTCATAATTATTCCACATCTATTATGGTGGCCAGCGTCCTCTGATCTTAGCTGACCAGGGACCCATTACTGTCTCTCCTAATTATTCCACATCTATTATGGTGGCCAGCGTCCTCTGATCTTAGCTGACCAGGGACCCATTACTGTCTCTCCTAATTATTCCACCTCTATTATGGTGGCCAGCGTCCTCTGATCTTAGCTGACCAGTAACCTATTACTGACTCTCATAATTATTCTTTGTCAGCAGGAGTCTGTGTTCCTCACTACTAACGAGGGCTCATTATTTATTCATTAGTCCCAGCTTAGTAGGGCCGGCCACTTGTCAACTCCACGTGAGCCCGTGGTACTAATTAAACCCTCGTTATTTTCATATCAAGGGAAATTATAAAATTACCCGACCGTGATATTGGCCGTATACACTTATAGTGTAACATTCCTCCCAAACCTACCCGAAAAAAAAGGAATCTTAATTCACAAGATTCGTTTTTTTTTTCATTACACAATATTCAAACCACAAAATCATTTCAAACAATTAAACATGTTATCCAAAAAATACATCATTTTTCGGAATGACCGCTTATTTAAATCGATCACTCCTTATTAAAAATTATTATTGTCCGGCGTAATCACGCCAATAAATGTTCACATCAAAATCGTCGACTCAGTTATGTCTTTGCACATGTGTTCGTTATTCTTCACGATCCTTCCTGGATCGCAACAGCGTTGATCCTTGGTTACCCCAACGACAGGTAAAACTTGACAACGTTCGAGGCGGGGAGTAACTGCACTCCTCCCTCCATCATCGGCGTAGAGTCCTTCGCTCTTGCGACGTCATTCACGTCTGCTGATTGCACAGCCGCCGAAATCAACGTAGGCACAGTGACCTCACGTTCACCCTTCCTGAGTCGTGATAGTATGGAGCCAAACCATGCGCTAGTTTTCTTTTTTATATCGTATACACCCTACCCGAATTATGATCACTACAACTGTCCCTACGATAGAACCAATGATGATCTGTTTCCATATCGCCCATTCTTGTTTTGGCTTAACGAAGCGCTCTGAAGTCGAGCAATTAGATGATCCATTGGCATTTCCTTAATTTCATCTAACTCTTTGGGCAAAGAGATGTGATCGTAGTCTGGTAAAGCGCTATGAAATGGTTTCCATAACGTTATATTGGAAAATGCATAGTTTTCCATCTATCCTATCAATTGTATCTTTTTGGACAGAATGTCGTTAAAAGTTCTATGGAAACGTTCGACCTTAGCATTGGACTGTGGATGATAAAGACTGGTCGTGACATGATCTATGTTTAGTTCTGCCAGCGTTTCTGCCATAACCCTATTCACATTCTCAGATCCATTGTCTGATACTATCTGCAATGGACAGCCATGTCTGGGTAGAATTTCTTCTACGAGCAGCTGTACCACTGACTGCGGCGTTTTATCTGGTACAGGGAACGCCTCTACCCAACCTGTCAGATGACAGATGAATGCTATGACATAGCGATTCCCGCTAAGAGAGCGGTCAAACGGACCTGCCAAGTCCAATGACAACTTAGCGAATGGGTATGGAGGAATGTCCATTTCCTGTACGGGGGCCCTTTTCTTTTGTAACACTCTAGACTGACAGATGACACACCCACTAACATATTCATACAGTTGTTTGTACATGTTAGGCCAGTAATACTTTCTGCTGACTGTGTCATGCGTCTTGTCTATTCCTAAGTGACCATTTTCGTCATGGTACTGTCTGACTACGTACTCTACCAAGTGAGACGGAACATACAATCTGGCTACTGGTTCATCATCAGGATGAGACAAGAAATATAGAACATCCTCTATCAGCATGTATCTCCTATTGACTGTCATGGTTCCTTGTTCACTAATCAATAAGTCCTTTAAGCGCACTATTTCAGAATCCTTCTCCTGTTCCTCAATAATATCAAACCCTGGAAGATCAACTTTTTCCAGCTTCTCGTCACACCCTGCCCTTATTGTACAACTAGCAAACTGCTTGGGTGTGAAATGGTTGGAGTTTATGACTCCAATGACAAAAGCATTGTCATTGACCTCTCTGGTTAACTCTTCTTCTTCCTCATGCTCTGGCATGTGAGTACCACTCGGCATTCTGGATAGTAAGTCTGCCAAAACATTTTGAGGACCTGGGATATATTCAATAGTACAGTTATATCCCGAAATGCCTAGGGCCCACATCTGCACCTTCTTATTCTGCATTGGTGAATTAAGCAAATACTTAAGAGGCATGTGATCCGTGCGGATGACAAACTCCGCATTATGCAAGTAGTGATTTAGCTTTTGAAGCGCATAATGGATCGCAAAAGCCTCTTTCTCTATTGTCGACCATTTCCTCTGACTGGTACTAAGTTTATGGGATAGAAAGTAAATAGGTCTTTCTACCTTTGAACCTGGGGAAATGTCTGAATCCTCATCGCATTTTTGCGCGAGACATGCCCCCACGCATGTGTCGCTGGCATCCGTGTAAAGGATGTACGGACGCTGTGTATCTGGATAGGCTAACACTGGTGCTACAGCTAACGTTTCCTTCATCAAATCAAACGCTTTCTGGCATTCCTCTGTCCAACTGAATCTCGCATACTTTCGTGTCAGTGCTATGATTGGTTCAGCCATCTGGGAGAAATTAGGAATCATTTTCCTGTAAAACCCAATCATACCAATGAACGAACGGCACTCTCTGACACAGGTCGGAGCCGCCATAGCTTTAATGACTTTTACCTTTTCCTCATCCGGTTTTATCCCCTGGCTACTAATGACAAACCCTAAGTATTTGGTTTCTTCCGCAAAGAACTGACACTTCTTGAGTTTCAGCTTCAGGTCATGCTGTCTCAATCGATCAAAGACTGTCTGGAGGTGACACAGATGGTCTTCTATTGTTTCTGAGAAGATCAAAATGTCATCGAGATAGGCACAGGCAAAACCTTCTAAACCGGCTAGCATGATATTCATAAGCATCATGAACAATCCCGGTGCTCCCACCAAACCAAAAGGCATTTTCGTGAATTCGAATAATCCCTTGTGGCATGCAAATGCTACTCTATCCCTACTCTCCTGATCCGCCATCTTGACCTGCCAGTATCCCGACTTAAGGTCCAGACTGGTAAAATACTTGGCCTTTCCAAGCAGTGACAAAATGTCATCTATCAGCGGTAGTGGGTATGATGTTTTCTTTGTAACCTCATTCAGTTTTCTAAAGTCAACACATAAACGTTTCGACCCATCCTTCTTGGATACAATCACTAAACTAAAAGACCATGGGGACTGAGAACGTCTTATCACACCTGCCTGTAACATCTCTTCTAGAGCCTTATCAACAATCTCTCTATCTTGAAGCGGGATTCTATACGGTTTTATCCTAATGGGAGGATGATCGCCGGTATCTAGTTTCATCGTGACAGTGTCAGTAGCCCCTAAATCAAGGTCGCTATTCGCGAACAAGTCTTGATTGTTCGTAATGAGCTCTGACACTACACCTTTCATATTCTCCGGCGCAGTGACTTCCGTCAAGTCGACTGCCGATACCTGCCGATCAACCGACCCTATCTGTACTTCATGTACTTCTTGAACTGATGTTACCTTCCCTACAACACAACCCCTTCTAACTCTATACGTCTTGTTTGTGTTGTTTACTATCAGTATGGGATACGTCTGGTGATTATTTTGCCTGACTACCGTGCTTGTCACTAACAGTCCCGGTTCTTGTGCTATAAATCCCTTGTCTGTTTCCGAAATCTCTAAGAGTGTCTCTCTTGCAAAATACGGAGCATTCTTCATCCGTACCTGGAGTACTTCTGCCGTCTGAGGTTTTATCACTTTCGTCTTAGTCACTCTGACCAAAGACGAAATGTGGATGTCCTGTTCATAGGGCACATAAACACTTCCGACTCTGAGTTTCTTCAAGTCAAAATAAATCCTCACCCCGTTTTTGTCTAACCAGTCATTTCCCAAAATAAAGTTCCTGTTGAGCCCTGATACCACGTAGAACTTATGTTTAAACTTTTGTCCCGCTACCGTAAATTCTAATTCTGAACTCCCCAATACTTGTAAAGCTTCTCCACTAACTGACTGTAACGACACATCTCCCTTTCCTAACTTTGGCTTATGACTGAGTTTATCGTAAGCCCCCTTGCTAATCAAAGACACCTCTGCTCCCGTATCGATCAAGCTACGAAATCGTTGCTTCCCAATTTTGAAGACTATGCACTTAGGGCTACCCGCTACATTAATGCTAAACAACTGACTCTTTCTACTTTTCCGGTCCTGCGTAACGGCTTCGTGTGCCGCAGAACCTTCTAGTTTTCCTGCCTGGACGGAAACCTTCTTTGACCTTGTGGCCGTCTGTTTCCGGCCTTTCTACATTCCCGCTGAATGTGACCTCGTTCCCTACACTTCCAGCATTGAATCGGGGGACGCATTGTTTGCTGACCAACCGTCCCTATCACTCGGCAATTTCGTGCCTGGTGCCCTACTCTCCCGCATTTAAAACAATTACGGTGACGAGCATGGTCTACTTCAATAGTCTCTTCTCCACCCCTAGCTGTCGCTCTCGGCTGACTAACTGGCCGATTGTTTATCGTGCGTAGCTCAAACCTATGGCGAAGGTTTTCCTCTTGCATGGCCACCTGCACGGCCCTATCTAACGTATTTGAGTTGTCCCTCAGGACTTTCATCTTAAGAAAGTCGTGCGCCAATCCGTCAACAAAGAAATTTATTAGTTGCCGTTGTACCACAGCAGCGCCCATCTGACTCGGGAAGGCTTCGCCGGCCAGAGTCATTAGTCGCTCTGCGTACAGAGGCACACTTTCCCTCGGGTTTTGTTTCACCCGCTGTAGCAACGCAAAAGCATGATTTTCATCGGCGATTTCGCCGAACCTTACGGTTAGCTGCCTTTTCAGTTCATCCCAATCCCCTGCCGCTTCCGTTTGTAAGAATCGATGGATAAAATCACTCACCACCCCCGAGCTTGCTTGATAAGCAATGACGGGGCGCCTGTTGAGGGCTTTATTTAGCACTGCATATTTGTCAATTTCTAGCCGACACAGTTTGCAGCTACATACATTTCTGCGTAGACAGTGTTGTGCCGAAAAAAAAGCTGTTAAAATCTATTCCAACAACAAACCTTGGGTCACTGAGCACATCAAGAAGGTCTTAAACAGAATGAAGAAAACGTTTGAAGACAAGAACACATGTGAACAGTTACGGAAAGTACAAAAGAAACTAAAATTGGAGCCTGGGAATGGGAAGGAAGAATATCGAAAAATGATAGAAAAACAGTTTGAGACGGGTAACATGAAACGGGTGTGGGAGGGTATAAATCTGATGGGTGGGAACAAGAAGCAAATAGCTGTTCCGTCGGGGGTTCTTTATCTGGGTACTCCGGTTCTTCCAACCCCCCCCCCCACCCCCACCCCCCCCCAACCCCCCACACTTTGGTACCGGTTTCAGGCCACTTTACAAATTTCAAATACAAGCGATCAAAAATCTCTGTAACTTCAGTATCTGAACTAGCCCTTCGTCTGTCTTGTACTGTGTTTGTCTTAAATGGCGTAAATCCGTGTCTGTTACGTGAGTGTGCGTGTTGGGTTTCAGTTCGCGGCGCTTTGAGTCGATTTGCCCAAAAATTGAGAAAAAGCGCCTATATAATAACGGTATTATTATTATTATTATTATTATTATTATTATTATTATTATTATTATTATTATTATTATTATTGTTCCGGTATTGCGCAAAACTACGGACAATGCAAACGACATAAATAAGTTTAATGCACGATTTGATTGTCATGATTTTGAGCATGAGAACAGGCAAAGTGAAGTGATAATTATTAGTGACTGAGAAGGAGGTGCTTAGAGGATTTAAAAATACCAACCAAACAAAGCGTCTGTGACAGATGGTGTTAGATCAAATGTGTTAAATTTATGCGCTAAACAAACTGCTATATTTTTGCTATATTTTTAACATGTCACTTATCCAGTGTGTCGCCCCCTGTTCGTGGAAGGATTCGTGCATTATCCCCGTGCCCAAAAAGCTAATTGTACCTGTGATGAATGCTCTTACTTCATGTGTCATGAATGTTTTCGAAAGGGCTGTTCTTTCACATTTTCAAATACAGGTTTCTGATTTTATGGACCACTTTCAGTTTGCTTACAGAAGGCAAGGAAGTGTTGATGATGTCATTTTGCATGTTATAAACATCATCTACTCTCATTTAGAAAAAAATCAGGAGCCTCCACTCGACTGATGTTTTATATTTGTTCGTCTGCGTTTAACCCCTTTAGTCACACATACTCGCTTACAAAATAGTTCATATGAACATACATGCCTCTACCATTCTTTGGGTTTTTGACTATTTTACTAACCGCCCACAATATGTCAGAATTAGTTCGGATCTAATCTCAGATGCACTTTTTATCAACACCGGTGCACCACAAGGGACCGTCCTGTCGCCTTTTTTGTTTACTTACTACACAGCAGAGTGTAGAACCAGTCATGACGACTGTGTCATGGTCAAATACGCCGGCGAAACGGCACTAACAGGACAGATTACAGATGAGGACGACAGACACTATCGCCTGCTACTACTGTCAGGTTTACTGTCCCTGGGACACCAAAGTGTATAGGGCACTAGCTTGTTTGTCATGATCTCTGGAAAAGAAGGGGGGAGGGGGGGGGGGGAGGTCGCATAGGTTGTAGAGGGACGGCAAGGACAAAGCCATGCGGTAGTCTGGCCATGCTAGATTGGTCCTGGGGCACCAAGGCCGACCCAACACCAAAACTCCACGATCCTTTTATTTAATAAAAAAAATGGATAAGATTTATTATGTAAACGACACTATCGATAAGAAATCAACGACTTTGTAGAGTGGTGCGATAGAAACTATCTTGAATTACATGCTGGCAAAACAAGAGAGATGGTCATAGATTTCAGGAAAAACAAACACCATCCCGATCCTGTTGTCATCAAGGGTACAGAAGTTGAGCGTGTAGAGTCCTACAAATATTTAGGTGTTTCTTTTTGACAACGCGCTCAACTGGAAACAAAACAAAGAGGCTATTGTGGAAAAAGCTCATTCCCGTCTTTACTGTTTGAGAAAACTCAGATCATTTAATGTAAGCACTCATTTTTTTTTACAGATGTTTACTGCTCCAGTATTGTTAGCGTTCTAACTTTTGTACTGACGTGATGGGGTAGAAGACATTTTGTAAAAGAGATCAAGATCGTCTTAACAAAGTAATCAGAAAATCGGGTGGGGTGATTAGCAGAGCACAAGATACTTTGGACACACTGTACAACCGACGAATTACGAACAAATTGGCTGACATTATTGATGACAAAACACATCCACTTAGATATGAATTTGACAGCAGACGTATCGAACGAAGTGGCTGTTACGTGTTGAGATATGGTCGTAGTATGATAAACACAAAAGACGCACGCACGTAAGGTTCTTTTAAGTAAACTTCACTCAGCTGCAACCCATTACACGAGGCTTAAGGATGTAGACTACACTGGAGCAACAGTTCCAACAATATTTTATTTCAGCGATGCGACCTCCACACAATGCATTCCCAAATGCACCAACACTGATACAACGTCTCCTCTGCAAATGTCAACACTGGCGACACAATGCGTTTCTTTTACAACGTACACCACCGTTACGCTGCGTCTCTCACAATGTACACCCTATACGGGCCACGTACCTACGATAAACTGTGTGTCCCTACAACTGACAATGCATGACAATGTACCCACGTGCTTCCTAGCACCAACTTTTATAGTCGAACAACTTTCCAGAATAATCTAACGAAATCACAACGCAACCAATCAGAACGGAACACGTAACTGAAACCCATAATACTAATAAAAGAAGAACTTTCTAGAATAACTACAATAGTATACAAAAATTCGACTGCTCATTTCAACCCCAAATCCCAATGTATAATGACGTCACATAAAAGTATGGCAGACCATTCACGACATTTCATAACACGCAAAGAACGGCCGCTAATTTCACGCTCACAGAAAACAACTATACCTAAAAATAGAGCAGCTTTACTACCGCTGTTCTCCGTGCGACTTTGCTAGAATCTTCCGGACTAAACTTAGCGTATCATAACAAAACCAGTTCCGCTATCTGTGCAAACGATAGAGAATCTTACTGAAAAGGTACGTACACAAACCAAGAGGAATCACCCAGTGATTCGTAACCATGATAGCTCAAATAAATATCAGATCGTTCCCTACGATTAACACATGCATGCTCTCACAGAACACAACCACAATCGTAACTGGCAGACTTTGAATACCCAAAAGTAGTACATCACGTTATGCCAACTCTTTTGTCCCTCAGGCTGTTACCCTTGTCAAAAATAATATCAGTAGATATTGTCTGTCAACATTGTTTAGTACTAGCCAATTATTCAGGTGTTCACTGCAACATTGCTGACACTAGAAGCACAGGGGTCATAAACCATACGTGTTCCTGATTCCAAGAGTGTTACAAAGGTACATCTGTTACAGTTCATGTCTTTAACTGAGAGTTATAGGTTATTTAATTAATTCAATGACTGAATGATGATGCCATGTGATGTATGGGCAGACAGTGAATTTCCGCACGAGGGATTAAAAATGTATTATTGTATTGTATTGTATTGTATTGTATTGTATATCTACATGCAATAGTCCTCCTCCCGGCCTCCATCCCACCCCTTAACAAAACAAGATTAGTCGGGCACTTCTGATTCTAATATGGTGTTAATTTTGCTATTGAAAAGAATGTTCTGCCTGGAGTTTCTGCAGGTGCAATTACCTTGTGTTTGACAACAATATTACACTACCAATTACTCCTCCGTCTGAGGCACAACACAGCCACTTGTGAAAATTGTGATACTGCTCTATACACCCACAAACCTCCTCCATATGAGGAACACAGAATCAGATCACAGAAATAGTCATGATCACCTATAATATATACCTCTTACGGCCCCGCCACACATGCCGATTTTGAGGCCGATTCTCGAGCAGTTTCCAGAACCGTTTCAATCGGAGTGTGATCGGGCCGGACTACAAAAACGTGTGCACCTGCCACACGTTCCCGAAGAGTCTGAAATAGCTCAGGCGGTTAAGCGTCGGAGCAGGAGAGGGAAGGGAATCGCCGGTTCAGTTCGAATCCCGTCCGGCCCGGTAGCTATCCAGGGGGAAAATACGGGCTTGTTCAATAGCATATCCGTTGAAAGGTCCTTGTAAATCAAAGTGGCACAGTTGGAGTGCGCCTGAGTTGATCAGTGTTCAGGTCGTACTCCATAGGGAATAGATTTCCCTGTCCCCCATAACCCGTCCATCAGGGCCGTGCATTATCACTTCGGTGCTGTGGACGTTAAACCCCGAACTAACTAACTAACTAACTAACTAACTCGTTCCCGACTTAGCCGACCGGTTTGAACCGAAGATCAAGGTCGTAACAGCTTCCTGTTCTGCAAAACGGCTGCTAGTTTTGACAGTGATGATGATGTGCTTGCATTAGCAGCAGTTTTGCATCATATTCGGAAGAGACGGGCGAAACATCCGCAACGAAGGTGGTATCTTCCGCCATTTTCACACTGAAACGACGTGCTTCGTGAGACGGGCTCTGATTGGTTGAATCTTACAATCGGGGCCGATTCGTGTTGCAAAAATAGGACAGGCTCTAAACACAAGATTCCCAGCCGATTGGGATCGGATCGGATGCATTGAGGCATTCTGACGTCATCCGCTCGCAATCGGGTTGGAATCGGCTACAAAATCGGGGCACAATCGGCATGTGTGGCGGGGCCTTTACACTGGCTGGCAGTGACGATTACTTAATGGGTCAGTTAGTGATCAACATCAAGACATTTCACGCCTTTCCTCTGGTGACACGCATCAATGACTACATAGTTACCTTGATGGGCACTGGTGCATGTCTACGGACACTACCTCAAAAGACAAAGCTACGCAGAGTGAGACTGGAGACCCAATGTGCTCAGAGAGTGATGTGTGATGGGATTAGGGGATGAGCAATCACTTGTGACACCCGGGCTAGTCGGCTGTTCAGCCCGGGGAGAGACACTAACAGCGCAGTTGATTTCTCGTTTTCTGATCACAGTTGGCAGGTCCACAGTCGTAGACTTAAACCTAGATGACTGCCACTTATGATGATGCAAAAATTCTATGGTTGATTGAGGGACTGAGTTGGGCCCCAGAACAACCAAGTTTGGACACTTTCCCACTGCTGGGGTTGACCAGCAGTCAGCGGCTTATTGACAGATGGCTGCCTCAGTCTGAGGATGCAATGAGGATTGTATCGCGCAACAAGAGGCACTGATTTACATGAGCCCCTGTGAGTGCAGGGATACATGGCATTTTGTGTCTGAGTGAAGTACTGTGACAGGTGCAGGTCAGCAGTGCCAAAGTGAGGATATTTGACTATTGGTCCATGAACACACTAGGCCCACCCACCGATCCCGTGAGATAACTGTGAAATACACCGTTCAAGAAAAAGAAAAAACAAAACAAAACAAAAAAACATTGAATAGTAAAACACAACTTCCACAATAACCATCCAAAAATAATTTCGGGGGGGGGGGGGGGGTCAGTGCTGATTGGAAAGGGGGGGGGGGACCCTGCCCCTTCCACCTCCCCCCTCCGGATCCGCCACTGAATTCTGGTTGATATGATAATGTCCAAGCCCTGCCTTTATTAGGTAAATTTGACATGTTTTTGATAGCAATGAATTAGATCGAAGACACATTTATCGCAAAGGCGTAATCAAATGTTTGACCAACCATAAACGTGTTTTAGGTGAGCGTTATGACGTGGTGATATCAGCTGACCAGCCCGTGGGCAACTATTGGATACGCGGCGTCGGGTTGCGGGACTGTTACAACAAGAGCACCGCGTACGCCATCTTGAAATACGAAGGATCTGAGGAAGCAGACGAAAGCGCCGATCCCGGCCCTTACAGCGACGGAACGGTGAGATTTCTTAAAAATTTTATTTTATTTTATTTTATTTTTATTTGTTGCATTTTGTTTATTTATTATTAATTATTATTTTGTATTTTGTTTATTTATTTTGTTAAATTGTATTTTATCATTTTATTGTACTTTTTACAAAGTTTTTTTTTATAGATTGATTTATTATTTATATATATATATATTTATTTATTTGTTATTATTATTATAATTTAATTTATTTGTTTTTTATTTAATTTTAACTTATTTATTTATCATTTTTTTTCAAATTTATTTATTTATTATATTTAAATTTAATTAAAGAATTAATTAATTATTAATGTTATTCTATCATTTTTATTTTTATTATTTTATTTATTTATTTATTATTATTATTTTATTTCATTTATTTATTTATTTATTTATTTAATTTTATTCGGGGGTGGGGGAGGGGGGGGCGGTGGGGCGGGGGGGGGGGGGGGTAGTCTATGTGGGCGACCATTGCCATATCTACAGAACTGTGAGACTGATAGCATGAGTTTTCACTGAAACAAAATCAACTTAACCCATATAACCCCAAGGCCGCATTTCCCAAATTGTTGAGGCGTCACCTAACGACTGTGTACCAATGGCACAAGATGGATATTAATAGTAATTCAAGGATAGTGCCCGGTTAGCTTCGCGCCATCAGGCGACAAGCTATTCGGGCACTACCCTTGAATTATCATGGTAGATCCATCTCCTGGTGTAGCGCGTCGGGGCTGCGTGAGTTAAAGAAAACGACGCAACGGGCCAATGGCTCCAGCCTGATCCTACCACAAGAGCAAAGAATCATCAGGTAAACGAAAGACCTGCCGGCCGACGTCAGCCTTAGCTTCCCCGCGCACGTCAGTGGGGCCAGCTAAGGCTGACGTTTGCCTGAGGACGTTTTGCTCACTGGGCACTCTGTCACTGACCTGCGTGTATCAGCTGTGCGACCGGCACCTCGGCAAACTGGTGCTGATGATCCTGAGACTTGCTTGTCCTTTACAGATGTTTGGGCCGCTGAATAACGCGCAGGACAGACCCTACTACAGCAGCAACGGGCATCCCACCGTGACCTTGACCCAGCTGAACTCCACCGGAAATGTCAATCTAACTGACCAGCCACCGGATGTGACTCACTACATGGGTGAGCGGTGAACATTCGAGACCCGCAGTTATATCATTTTCACATTCACGGAAGCGTTTCCGAATGTATGCACGACATTTAAAAAGAGGTGGGGCCCCAAATCGCACGGTGTTTACACATTTTTCGTATTCAGCCAGCGTGCTTTAAAAGTAGCTGTAGTCTCTAGAGAAGCATTGTTTTCACTAGCAAGGAGAGGTCTCATTTGTATCCCATGATCTTGCCAAGGGTTGTGAACTTATTCTGCCCGCGACACAACACAGCAAAATGTGGCACGACCATGATAGTTCAAGGTGGTGGCAGAATAGCTTGGCGCCAAGCGATGCTGCCACCATCCTTGAACTATCATTGTCGATCTGTCTCCTGAAATGTGATGCGGTCCTCAGATGATAACTCCAAAATGTGGTATTTCGTAACTCGGGCACAAGGAGTTGAAGTTGTGCGACTGTTGAGAGGACTATTGACGCTGCGATCGAGACGTCCAAAGGGGATTGCTTGGAAAAGTGGACCACTTTTCAAAGGGGCGCGCCAGACCTTTTTTTAATGCTTCAGTTCGCATAAAGATTTTACTGTAATTCAGTATGCATACCCACTTAGACAGTGACCGCCCTATTGTTCCACCAAATGCTTACTTTCGTCCGTTCAAAGCAAAAAGAGGTCCACCGGAATCTTTCGACGGATGCGTGAAAAGATTCCTACTGATACGCGATGGTGGCTGACTTCATGACTATTCTATACGACCTTAGGTCATCTGCATAATTATAACCAATCAGAGACAAGATAGCGGATGAACCAGCGAAGAAAAAAGAAAGTATCATTGACAGACTCGGAATTGAAGAGAAGAAAGAGGAAGAGAGACAAGATCCACCTAAATAGAATTGACATCGAAAAGGGAATAAAGTCATGTGACAACGGGTAATGCAAGAGCTTGGCTTGACCGCCCGCATAAAACTTGTCGCTTTCCTGCTGAATCAGTAAGTAATCTACGGTCTTTGTCGATCTTCCTATAGTTTCGCGATCGCTAGTGATTTTCAAAATTCCTGATCTTAAGTATAATTTATCTCCTACTGATTTCGCAAGATTTAAAACCTGTTTTATCATATAGTTACGAGCTAGTTATCATATTTTATGCTGCAAAGATTCGAAAACTACGGTGTGTGTCAAAGTTGCACCTCGCTGGTTTTAACACGTTCTTGTCTGTGCGGGCTCTCATTCACTTGATTCAGAGAGGCAATGTTTCTGTTGCGATGGTGCATTTGTCGATTCCAGTGATGTTTTCAATTACGTAGACTTCGATGTGTGAGATGTGAAATTGACAGAACGTGCAGAAAGTGGGTTGATTGATTGATTGTACATTGATTAACGTCCCGACAGCAACAAGACTTTCTCAGGACGTGCCTGCACTGCTTGTGAAAAAAAAAAAAAAAAACTAAACAGAATATTGAATGTATGTCGTCAGCCGGTCCAATACGTTAAATAAACCTACGACACGGGGCCTAAATGAAGCCAAGACCATTTAGCAACACACATCCAATATCAAGAGCTACAGGCAGCTCAGACAGTAGGGAGAGTTTAAAAAAGGAAAATACAGGTGAATGGACCAAGGGTAGACAGAAACACATGCCCCGGAAAAGAGGGGAAAACCCACCCTGAGGGGCTGACCAGGGTGACCCTGGGAACTAAAAAGTAGTTAACCCCACCCAAGTCCCCCAGGGCAGATCCGGTGGTGTCAAAAAGTGGGTATAAAAACCAATGTTCTGTTTCAGTGATGGAAGACTGTGCTTGTTTCTGATGGGTATAGGATCAAAGGTCAAACTAGGGACGGTGGATTCGTTTTGCATGCACGCCCTCGGTGCACTACTGTACACACGATCGTTATTAGTAAATACTAGCAGGTCGAGCGGAACCCGCATTGTGATTTTCACAGCATAGTGAGTATGGCAGGTTTATTCTAATTTCTCGTCAAAAATTACGTCAAAGGAATGTCGGAGAACACTGACACGTGTGTACACCACACCGATGACCTCGTGACCTGCAGTATTGCGATGCACTGATAGTCGGCCGGAATCTGCCTTGTGACTTAGGCTCATAAATATAAATATTAATTCAAAACGAGGCCGATGCAGACAATAAATCCGTGACTCGGGTACTAAAACAATACACCCTCCAAACGATGAATTTTGACATTTGGCATTGTACTTACATCATAAAGCTCTAAGATAGTACACAAAGGAATCATGCAATACTGTCAGCAGTATCTGTTGCAGACAGTGTTTTTGACTGTTGTTGAGATGCTTGATCCTGTGGAATATAACTTTAAAGTAATGAACTCGTTTTTTTGTTTCTTTGAATATGTGCAAACTCTTTTTATTTACATTTCTCACCAGCCATGATCTTTCTTAACAACGACAACTCCAAGTTCAACAACAGGGACCTTTACAACGTGAAGGACCTGCCTGGTTACAAGCGCCATCTCACTCCCGTCATGAACAACGTATCCTTTACTGCTAGTGTTTACGAATTTCCCGTCTGACTCGAGTCCGAGCTGAACGGCATTCGCGTAAAGAACACGAATGTAAATACGACCAAAGTAGGCATAAAAAACATACGAAGGGCTTTTCAGATAATTTGAGACCAATTTGTTTTGTTGTATGGATATCACTTTAACCCTTTCAGCCCCGGGAGCCTGCGGCAGGAGATTGAGTGATCATGATAAATCAAGGGTAGTGCCAAATGAGAAAGGGGAAAGTGCAAAAAGACGAAATGTATAATAAAACGTTAACTCCTCGCAGTCGTCTATGCAGACTACAGATTTAGCCTTACAGAGATAGATACAGCAAGGTTTGCACGCGTTGGACCTCGCATTTTTTGACACTTGACAAGAGGGGTAGGGTGCATTTTGCCAAAACTAGACCGCAAAAGTTCACTGTGACCCAAGACGTTTAAATGAGATTCCCTAGTAGCTGTCTTCGGGCCCACGACTGCTGCAGTGGGCCCGCGCACAGTAGTGCGCGGGCCCACTGCGGTCCTCGTGGGCCCAAAGGCCTTAGCTTACCGGTACATGCACTTAGCTTTGAAGGTATAATTTTGAACCCCACCGAAAAGTCTAGAATAAGGTCAGGGTGCACAAAGGAGGACGTTCTAGAATTGCAAGAAGACGTCACTCTTAAAGGAAAGTTGTGTACACTGTCTTTTTCGATACTGAAGGAGCTGTTCTAGAATTACCGTACAAGACGGAAGACACATGCAATACGAAGCACTACACACACTGTATACTTGCTTTAGTGAACAGATTCTAGAACAATGCAAAAACAAACACCGGGATGCATTGTCCTCACAGGCGCGTACGGGCCCACTGCGGCTTACTAGCATTTTGCGTACTGGGAAGGCCATTAATCGGCACCACGTCGGTCACATTCGCGGTTGTCACGATGGCCTTTCTGTGTTTTTGTATTCTTGTCATGAACACCGTATCCTTTTACGAATTTGCTTTGCTTAATTATGATTTGCGCAGGTGTGTGTCGCGGCGCCCTGTAGGCCGTAAGGACCAGAATCACGAACCAGCACACACAATTAGCCTGTTCACGGCCGCGAAAAGTTGATCACCACCCAACTGCACGAGACATACATCCTCATGATCCCCAGCTGTTGCGAGGGAAATGAGGATCTATGCTTCCTACTGAAACGACTTTGTATCCATGTACCTTTGACGGCCGGGATCTTTGGGGTTGAATTTATAATGATTTCAAAACACAGTCTGCGTGCACGAAACTAAAAAGCAGAGTAGCGGGGTTGGGGTGGGTGGAAAGGGGATTTGAGGGGCGCGGGGGTGAGGGTGGGGGTGGGGGGGGGGGGTGCTTACCTGAGCGCCGAGTTCGACTCCGCAAAGGACGCAGGATCAGTATTTTAAAGTAAAAGGAAAATGCAGTATCTGCCGTGTTTGCCATTTTCGTCAATACATTTTATAAACATCTCATAAGCTGCAACATTTTAGCGTGCATTAATAATAATAATAATAATAATAATAATAATAATAATAATAGTATTTATATGGCGCATTTCTCATATTTATGACATTACAGCAGAAAGGTTGTTGTGTGACATATTGTCATATCTTCATATAAAGTCCATACTTATAGACACGATTTATTGGGACATACGAAGCCCTGATGCGATACAACAGTAATGAGCGACTTAGCTGACTGCTGCTGCCGCTAGGTGGCGTAAACACAGTAGGGGCTAAACCCGACATTCTCAGTGTTTTAGTTGATCCCCGTCCGTGCACATTATCTTTGGTCCTCGCGACACACTACATGCCACGGGTATGTCGTTTTTCTGTTCACACGCTTCCGTTTTCATATGGTATATCGCACAGTAGGATTAGTTAATGTGGTTTTCTGCGCTTAGTGTGTCCAATCGGGTACCGAGTTTAGGAGCGATATACCTGCGGCCTGTAGTGTAGCGCGAGTACTGAAGCCTATGCACACGAACAACTATCACCTCAGTAAGACTACGAGAATAGTGACTTTTCCCCTCAAACAGCAGCGACACCGCACGGCAGCAAGAGAAGACAATTTCAGCTAAGTCGACCGATCGTCATATTTCAAGGGTGATGTCAGAATAGCTTGGCACCTGTAGGCGCCAAGCTATTCTGACATCATCCTTGAACTATCATAGTCAATCTGCAGCCAGAACTGACGTAGATCTCACAGAATATCGCCAAAGTTTGATAATCGTGTTTAGAAGGCTTAATAGATTAATAATAAAAAACAAACTTGACGGAAGCTCAGATCACATTCCAGTTCCCTCCCGTGCCGCTGTTGAGCCAACCGGAAGACCTGCAGGAGGCTTGGTTCTGTAACGCGTCCACGATAGACCACAGTCTCTGTCAGCAAGACCTCTGTAGATGCATACACAGGATCAAAATCAACACAGGACAGGTGATGTGTACATCAGTGTAAACTCATTCAAGGTTCCGCGCATCAATAGCTGCAAAAGTGTTGTATAGTATTGCCGGCCGGCAACGTTGTCCGACACACCCGAAGCTATTTATGCGGAAAGCTTTGAGTGAGTTAGTTCCCACCATTGCTGGGACTTAGCAGTGAAACCGACATTTTTGAGACATAGATCATCGCGAGTCCCCGCAGACGTGCCCCGAATCAATAGTCGCGAAAGTGTATAACGTTGCCGACATTTTCGCAGCTACGGATGCGGGGCGCCTTGAATGAGTTCATCCCCTCCACTGCTGAAAGGCAGCAGACAAACACAAGTGCTTGAGATATCGATTTTAAAAAGGTGAGTTGAATATTGTATCAATGTATGTATGTCTATATTAAAAAGGAAAAGATTAAAATGACAAGCAGTATTGTGCATGCCCTTTCTAAGCTTTCCTCTTTGGCCGTATTTCTCGTCATAATCACTAACGTTTATTAATACGAGGGCCAAGCCGGCGTTGTAGTGTTTTGATACAATTAACGTCCTTTTTTCCCAGATGGTGGAGATGGTACTTGTGGACCTTAATCAAAAAGGTGGCGGTCATCCCATGCATCTCCATGGTTACACATTCTACGTCCTGGGTATGGAGGAGGTGAGCTTTGTTTACATTTAAAGGGTTGGATCCCGAGGGTACACTTTCCGCTACAGCCGCAGCGCGGGCGGCTTCTATGCTATCGTGCTGACTGCTGTGAGTAAACAGCGGCTGACGTCAGCCCCAGGGTCTTTTGCTTACTGCGCAAGTGTTTTTTTTAACGCCGACCGATGCTTTTAAGAGTTCTTTCATTGAAAAAAACAATCTGGGAAATAACCGTGTATTCACAATCGCCTCAAATTCGACGCCAGATAAACTCATCCGAAAAAACAACAACAAAGTAAAGAAGTACCCAACGGAGAAAGAAACACGAGAGAGAGAGAGAAGGAGAGAGAGAGAGAGAGAGAGAGAGAGAGAGAGAGAGAGAGAGAGAGAGAGAGAGAGAGAGAGAGAGAGAGAGAGAGAGAGAGAGAGAGAGAGAGAGAGAGAGAGAGAGAGAGACACACACACAGCGAGACGGAGAGAGAGAAAGAGAGAGAACGAACGGGGAGTACCCTTGGGCACGAAGTAGGCTGAATGTCTAATACACAAAGCCTGCTAAACACCAACCCGAAGGCAAACTTTATATCACCTTCAAGTTGAGGACTACCTCGGGGAAAAAACGGGAGGACCCCGGGATAAAACCCCCAGCATTTAGCACGGTACACAAGTAATAAGTCATTGAAACAAAGCAAATAATCAAATTCAGTAAGAGAATTTTGGTATAAGTGGAGAGTAGGTAGTTGTGAAACCGTCTTCAAGGGCAACTAAAAAAACAATCAAAAACAAACAAACAAACAAACTATAAGGGGGTTGAAGAGAGAGAGAGAGAGAGAGAGAGAGAGAGAGAGAGAGAGAGAGAGAGAGAGAGAGAGAGAGAGAGACAGACAGACAGACAGACAGACAGACAGACAGACAGACAGACAGACAGACAGACAGACATACAGACAGAGAGAGAGATGATGATGATGATGATGATGATGAAACTTTATTTATCAACGGTAAAACGTTTTGACAGAAACAAATCGTCATTTTACAAACTTGCCGTTGCTATCATCTACATCATAAAATAGATTAAAAGATAATAATAATAATAATAATATAATAATAACGAATTATATTTACACATATTATTTCATGCAACAATAAAATAAAAAATAAAAAAATTACACAAAATAATAATAACACTCAACATTCATCTTATACCACACACACACACACACACACACACACACACACACACACACACACACACACACACACACACACACACACAAACAATATAAATAAATGCATATATTACATGAAAGCATTAACCATCAGGTTTTGTTTAAATGCCCAGTGTTGTTATGTTTGGCTCATCAGGTAATCGAAAAGTGTCGTTTTAAAGTTTCCAAGCGAGGCTTCAGAGAGAAAGAGGGCTAGAGAGAAGTGTTAAAGGGGGGGGGGGGGGAGAGAGAGAGAGAGAAAGAGGGAGAGAGATAGAGAGAGAGAAGAAAAAAAAAAGGGGGGGGGGGAGCGGAAGCCAACCAGCCAGAGCCACCAGCCCCACCCAACAGACTCCCACCAACCCACAGAAAAACACACAGGCGCGCAACAAGACGACCACATACATCCCCAAGGGATGCACACGATCGCCCCGCCCCAAAACCGCGTATAACTTCGTGGGCCGGAGACCGAGCGCCCGACAGGGAAGGGCAAGGGATCCAACTAAACGTTCGGCCAGCGCTGAGAAAGTCCCGAAGGGATGTGTACATATCAAACAGCGCCAGCCTCACCTATCTGGTTAATGAGTAGCAAAACAGAAGCGGCACATTGAGGTAAAAGGTACATTTAGCAGACACAAGCAAGGTTAAAGAAAAAGTTAATCTTTCATATTCATCCCGAGTGGCGCCACAGTGCCCAGTTTATTAATCAGAAATTTTTCACGGTCTTTCCTGGCCCAGACATTACTGGCTTGCATAAGCCAGAGGCCTTTAACCCGAATGTCCGAGACGGAGTGGTCGGCCTGATTGAAATGTCGTCCGACCGGTCTGTTGTATTGGTACTTGACAGACTGAAGATGTTCTTTGAAACGGTCGTTGATGGTTCTTTCCGTCTCTCCAACATAGAGTTGGCCGCATTTCACACATGAGATGACATAAATCACGTTGGTGGTTTGACACGTGAAGTATCTGTCTATGTTGAATTTGTAACGTGGACCATTCACCACGGTGGAAGGGCAAATAAAAGGACACGTCTTGCAATTAGGAACATTGCACGGAGTGGAGCCGGAGGGTCTGGTGGTATGACGAGGCTTGAGAGTAGAGCGAACAAGCATGTCCCGCAAAATTAATATCCCTCTTGAAAGCTACCAACGGAGGTTCAGAAAAGATAGCAGCAGATTCTTGACTGGATGACAAAAGACCCCAGTTAGAAAGAAGGATTTTACGAACCGGATTGGCGTGGGGATGGTAGATCATGGTAACGATAGGCCTGTCACTATCAGCGGTAGGTTTAGTCTGCAGTATACTCGCGCGACTAAGTTTTTGTACCGTTTGGAGACAATCTTGAACAACAGTATATGGGTAATGTCTGTCGATGAAAATTCCAGCCATTTCTTTGGATTGAACATCAAAATCTGATTCTTCGGAACATATTTTTTTTAGCCGAAGAAACTGGGAATATGGGATGCTGTTTTTAGTTTTGGGGTTGTGAGAAGATCTGTAGTCGAGGTAGGAATGTGAGTCGGTAGGTTTGTAATGTATTGAAGTTTTCAACATTCCACAGTCAATCCTGATGTTCATGTCCAGAAAGTCGACTGAAGTAGCTGATATAGTGTATGTAAACTTGATGGATGGGTGGAAGTCCTGCACGAAGTGAATGAAGTCTATAAGTGCAGCTTGGGTCATGTGTGTAGCTCCTAAACCGTCATCGATGTAGCGTTTATACATCTCAGGGACAGGCCCGGTGTATTGCTGAAGTATTTGTTGCTCAAGGAAACCCATGAAAAGGCAAGTGCTTGCACACACTCTTGTCTCTCGTGTTCAGGTTCTCTCCGAGTCTCTCTCTAATGATTTTTCGTTGACGTCATTTTTTACTTTTTCGGCACTTTTGTTCTTCCTTTTCTTTTATTTTTATTTTACGTCACCTCCTTCAGTTGCCACATTCCTCCTGCCAATGAAGATAAGTAGCGGCTAATCTCTCTGTTTGTTTGTTTGTCTATTTTGACAAAGGGTATTTAACCGAAATATTAATAAATTGTGTTGCACCCGTCTTTTCTAAGTACTTCTTTGCATATTACACGCTTGGCAGTCACCTTTTTGGTCCTGATTTATTAACAACAAAGTAACCAACCAACCAAACAAACAAACAAAAAGACGTAACCGTGGCCACTGCCCAGCAAGAGGCATAGATCCTCATGAGCCCCCACAACAGCACGGACTCATGATGATCCAAGCCTCTTGCAGTCGGGTGATGTTCGTGTTTTCAATACAAGGAGGAAAGAATTGACTTTTTTGCTTGTGGTCCCATAATGCAGTTCCCGGAACCCTACACCTTAGAGCACGTCGAGGAGATGGATCGACAGGGGTTGCTGGCCAGGAAGCTGATCAACCCCCCTCTAAAGGACACCGTCATGGTTCCCAACCACCACTACGCCATCATCCGCTTCCGGGCAGACAACCCAGGTTAGCTCCGAGTTGTCCGACTTTGCTGGCAATACGATCACAGCATTTATAGTAAACTCCGGATATAACACACCGCCAGGGGACCCGATTTTTCTCGTTGTTATACCCTTGTTATATCCGACTTCTGTAATAGCTGACCTTGTTACAGAGTAGACTGTACGTGGTTTTGGAAAAGAAATCACTTAAGTTCAATCCAGTTAATTTCCAACAGCTTTATTTATACCTTTATAGGCAATTGCTATTTTGTGGACAATCGAACAGGTAACTGGTAAAATTGAAAGTTATTTTAGCAGTTATTTAACATCATCTGACCCAGCGGGCCCAAAATATTCTGTCTTTGAAAACAGCATATATTTTACTCCGAAGAATGTCACCAAATCCAAGGAACACGTTTATGACGAGAAAGGACTAGTTCATGAACCCCAGCATCTGTGGGGTGGCTCATGAGGTTCTTTGTCTCTTGCAGTCGGGTGACGTTTGTATTGTCCGGCAGTAAGGGGTTCATTTATTACTGTGACATAATTTATATTTTTCGCAAAGAAACTGAAACAAAACAGAACACTTCTGAAATTAAGAAATACTATTTTTAATTTGCATTTACTTAGATACATATATACCCAAATAAACCCATTTAATCTCGATCGATTGATTGATTGTACATTGCTTAACGTCCCGACAGCAGCAAGGCTTTCTCAGGACGTGCCTGCACTGATTGTGAAAAAAATAAATAAATAAACAGAACATTGAATGTATGTCGCCAGCCGGTCAAATACGTTAAATAAACCTAAAAAATGGGACCTAAATAAAGCTAAGACCATTTAGCAACACGCATCCAATATCAAGAGCTACAGGCAGTGCAGACAGTGGGGAGAGTTTAAAAAAGGCAAATACAGGTGAATGGACCTCGGGTAGACAGAAACACATGCTCCAGAATAGAGAGGAAAACCCACCCTGTGGCGCTGTGACCCTGGGAACTAAAAAGTAGTCAACCCCACCCAAGTCCCCCAAGGCAGACCCGGGTGGGGGACATTTAATCTCGAGACACTACATCAGGAACTGAATCTACCACGATCATTCAAGGGTAATGCCAGATTGGCTTGGCGCCTGATGGCGCCAAGCTAATCTGGCATTACTCACAAACCAGATAGGTGAGTCTAGCGCTGACAGAACTGTACACATACCAAGGGGAATTACTCAGCGCTGGACAGAGAAACAGTTAGATCCCCTGTCGCCGCCTATCAGTCACCCAATCGCCAGCACACAGAACAATACGCAGGTATAGAACAAGACGATCATATACATCCCTAAAAAGGATGCATCAGGTCAAGCCTATAACCCATGTCTTTTTCTGGAACTTAGGAAATAATCTGGCACTACCCTTGAATTATCATGGTAGATTCATCTGTTAAAAGTCATACATGGTCGTTGGGTGACACGTCCAATGTTTGGAAAATATGGCTGTGGGGTTAAAAAAGTTAAACTCATATATTATGACAGTGTCCAACTTGATGCTAATCCCCTGAAACGCTATGCTAACGTCCATCTCCCGCTTCTTGTACAAAGTCTTTATAGAGGCGTGCTCCAAATTTGAGAACAATTTGAATTAGGTGTGAATGAGTTAACTCCTTCATACCAGAACTTCATGACTTACATGTCATACATTGAAACTCGTTTTTATGCTGGAAATTAAAAAAAAAATTCCCATTTGGACTAATTTTCCTTGACGACTCTCGCAGGAATCTGGTATTTCCACTGCCACATCGAGAGCCACCTGATGCAAGGGAAAGCAATTGTGTTTCAAGACGGAAACTATGAGGACTTCCCTCCCCTACCCGATGTCTTCCCGAGGTGTGGCGGGTTTGGGACGAGCAACGCTGATCGTCGCAATGACCATGCACATCCGAATTGTGGATCAGAACCTTTGATTGGATGAGGAATTGTTAAACGCTTCTTAAATGTCTCAGTAAAGGGTTGTTAAACACTTCTTGATTGGCGTAGTGTGAGAACGCCGGAAACGATTGGCTAAGGGATTTGTGAGAACACTTCTTGATTGGCTGCCATTACGGACGGGCCTCGTTATAATGGATCGGTTGGACTTAAACGTAATAGTCGCCGATCACTAATGTGCCGATGGATTCTAAACTGAAATAAGTCAATCAGGTGAAATCAGACAAAGCGCATTCACAGTGATCTTGTATCGTCACCTTAACCCATTTAGCCCCCAGTCCCTACAGCAGGAGATAGATTGACTGTGATAATTCAAGGGCAGTGCCAGATTAGCTTGGCGCCTGACCATGATAACTTTAAGGGTAGTGCCAGATTTGCTTGGCGCCTGAAGGAGTCAAACTAATCTGGCACTACCCCCATGAATTATCATGGTCTATCCATCCCTTGCAACTGGAACAGCCATCAGGCAACACTTCCGAACTTTGAGAAATGGGAACTTGGGCATAAAAAGGTTAACCTAGTTGGTTGGTTGTACGTAGCCTGGTCTGTTTAGCCCCGACGCACAGCAGCAGAAGTTGGAACGATGATAATTCTAGTGTAGCGCCAGAGCGTAGTTTGGCGCCCTCAGGCCGCCAAAACAATCTGGAGCTACCCTTGAACTGGTGCGTATGTTTCAAATGACACCTCTAAAATTTGGGGTTAATTGGAGTTAACTCATTCAGCCCGGCGCACGTATTTCCCAAATTTTGGAGGCGTCATCTAACGACTACCCATCCGTTTCAAGAGATGGATCGGCGCCAAGCTAATCTGGCACTACCCTTGAATTATCATGGTCGACCCATCTCCTGCTGAATGGGTTAACGTCTAACGTATTTACCCCTGTTGCAAAGTACGTTATCGCCTGTGTCCGCATGCAGCCTCGTAATTGACTCTGCGGCATGTGCCTCACGAGGTTTGACCCCTTCCCTGTCAATATACGTACATTGTTCTTTCTGAAATCTTTGTTCATTCAACGACCAAAACGCCCTAGAAACATGGATGCAACTTATCAATGAGTATTATTTTGTTACCGATTTTGCAATAGCATGTTAAAACAGCAGCTGCTTGTGGATATGTGTGTGTGTGCGCGTGTGTGCGTGTGAGTGCGTGTGAATGTTTGTATGTGTGTGTGTGTGTGTGTGTGAGCGTGTGGGTGCGTATGTGTGTGCGAGTTTGTGTGTGTGTGTGTGTGTGTGTGTGTGTGTGTGTGTGTGTGTGTGTGTGTGTGTGTGTGTGTGTGTGTGTGTGTGTGTGTGTGTGTGTGTGCGAGCGAGTGTTGTGTCCGTGTGTGTATGCATGTTTGCGTGCGTGTGTGCATGCGCACGTCTAATGTTCACGTATGCGTTTTTATGTGTGTTCGTGTGCGCCTACTTGCATAGGTGCATGCTGTAGTGTGTATCGCATGTACGTATACGCGTGCGCGACGTGATCGCCTGAAACCTGATGATTCTGTTTTACTTGTTTTAACTCATTCAGCCCGACGGCCGTATTTCCCAAATTTTGGAGGGGTCATCTAATGACTATACACCAGCTGCAGGTGATAGATCGATGTCACGACTAGGGAATGATAGACGAGAGAAAGAGGAGGAAGAGGTAGAATGACAGACGAGGGAAAGATGAAGAGCCCTAGTGTCTTGCCTCAAGACGGGTCGCAACTCAGCGGCACAAGCAACACAAACAATTCCTATTCGAATACATGCTTTATTCCCTTTGACGTCCCTTATCCCCTTCGTTTAACCCTTCCTTCTATCCTACCCCTCCCTCCCTCAATAATAAGTGGAAACAAAATAATACGATACCACTACGATCAGGTTAACACTTCCCGCCGAGTGGAGGAACTAAGCGATTCCTCGCACCAGGCGAATACACTCAAGTCAACAACCGCAAGGAAGAAAACAAAAGAGAGAAAAGAAAACAGTTCAATAGTCTCTAGCGCCGTCCACTAAAACAGTTCACAACTCGATTGTTCATGCACGACTCCCTCGCGCCGTCTACTGCACAGTTCCTATTACTAAAAAAAAAAAAAAAAAAAAAAAAAAAAAAAAAAAAAAAAAAAAAAAAAAAACACCTACACCAATACACCAAGACAGGACGAGTGGGGGAGGATAAGTGAATAAGGGTGGGACCACCGTGGTAAGAAGATGCGCGCTGGCGACTCCTTCCCATCCGGCTCCCCTCCTTCGGGCATGTCGGTCCCTTGCCCTTCGACGCGCTTCCCTGGTTTGGGGCTGTCGGCGATAGCGGTCGGGCGAACGTGACGCTGTAGGCGACCGTGCGTGTCCCACTCCGGCCCGGCGAAGAGCGTGGTTGGCCCAGGTCAGCCCTCGAGTCCAACTGGTCCGAGCCCCGGAACCGTGTAAAGCAAACAAAAGCCTAAATGCAACGTAAGTATCGTAACTGGTTGGTCCAAATACCTCCCCTCCAAAGCCCATCCCGCCTGGTTTACACTAGTACCAACAATTACTGTGCGGGCGCTTGGCATACCCCCCTCAACACGTGTTGCCAAATCCTTGCAACCCAGCCCGTGAAACCCCCATACATTCCGCTTCCATACTAACCAATAAAGCACACAATTCAACAGCCAACCATAAGCACAAACCATTCTAACATAATCCACAACTCAAATACCCCTACGCAACTTACCCCTTAAAGCTGAGAAACAGTCAAAAAACTCCGCCCCGCACGTGTTTTAAAAAAAAACTTTGCAGGACCCAGCGAGGGCCCTGTCTTCGTGAACGTTCGGCTAACTTCGGCAAACCGGTTTGCAACTGACTCAGTTGACCGAGTTTTCAACTGCGTTTGTCGTGCTGGCAAAACTCCCGTGAAAAAGACAGGCCACTTCCTGTTTGCAGCGAGTGGGCACCGCGATCACTGATCTAAACCAGCGATATTTTTACTGATATCAACAGTAGCAGACGACACTCGACCACCCGACGGACAGAGCAGGCCATTTGTGCCTTGCCTGGACGCACACTGGATATGGACCAGGCCGAGCTATCCGTAAGTTACACAGTACAGCCTGAAGCTTATATGATATCGGAAGGGTGAGGAAGGAGGGGTTATTTGTCGTTTAGTGTTTGTTGTTATATTTTTTCATCTGGAGTGGCCTACAGCAAATATTTTCTCCATACGAAGGGCAGCTACTAAAATTCAGCTTGACCCATGGCGACTATCTTTTGGCATCTATGTAAACAGTCGATTCTCTCTCGCGCTCTCGCGCTCTCTCGCTCTCTCGCTCTCTCATCCAATTTACTGTATTGGTTGTACATCACAATGCTTCTTTATTTATTTATATTAGCCTATATTGGACTGGAGATACGTGTTGAAAAAATTCGTTCACAACTACAAAGTGTCAGGAGTCATACTTACAGCATGTACAGCCGTACATTCTGCCATCATAGTCCCCAGCGCGTAAAATCCGTGGCTGTCGGTCAGTTTCAAAGTGTCACAGAATCGTCTGCTGTTGTCCGATCTGCTAATCGCGATGATTTCCGTGCAACAGGAAGTGGTCTGTCGTTTTCCGAGAGTTTTGCAAGCTCGGGATACGCAGTTGCCCACTCCGTCAACTGAGTTACGAACCGATTTGACCCACTTAGGGGCAGGGCCCAAGCGGGGTCCTGTAGTCTTTTTAAAACACGCGCTGGGCGGGTTTTTCTCATTGCACCTCAGCTTTAATCCCCGGTTCTCTCCCATCCCCTCTCCCCCGCTAACTCTAACACATAGTCAGTACACACGTAACAATTCTAACATAACGAATGCACGCGGAAGCTTTTGGTACTTACCTCCTCTGAGACTCACTATACTCGTCGCCACCCGCAGGCAAAACTAACCCCAGTCTCCGGCCTCCAACGACCCGGCGACTGAATCGGCGTTATTCGCTGACACCCATGACACTTCCAACAGCCAGCAAATAGGGACGACCTGGTCCCGCCGAGTACAGCTGCTAACTAAACTAAAGCCGCGAACTCCCAGCCGTGACCACGCCGCTGCGTGTTACTCCCATGCCCCGCGCGTGCAACACACAAACACTCATCCGACTCTGCTAACTCACAACAAGCCCTAGTATAGTCCCTACCTGACCGGTGCTACGGTACTTTCGACTACTCCTACGCGAAACGGTCTCCATCCGTGACAATCGACCACCATAATTCAAGGGCAGTGCCAGATTAGCTTGGCACCGACAGGCGCCAAGTTAATCTGGCACTACCCTTGAAATACCATGGTCGACCCATCTCCTGCTGTAGTGCGTCAGGATTGAATGGGTTAACACAGACAATAATGTCTTCTTGATTACATTCTTATGGAGTAATCCTGTCCTGGCTACCGTGCACACCCCCCCCCCTCCCCCCAGTACTTAATAAGATGGGTTTCAAAGTGTACCTTAGTATGTCATGAGATGTTTAAGCCATGATTCCTTAAAATCCTTAGGAACACACCAGAGATATAACCGATGGCGCAAGGGTACCCCCATTTACGCTCTTCGCGGATGCTAAAATGAGGTTGAGAAACATTTTCCTCTAAATAAATCAGAATTCATTCCAGAAGCCCAAGTCAGGCAATATTATGTTAAGGCACACCTTCTGCGTCCTCTGCAAACACACAAAAAAACAACAACAAAAAAAAACAAAAAACGGAATGAAAACATATGGCTCACAGTGAAGGTATTTGTGTGCACCCAGTAAACGGCCATTTCCGTGAAATCGCAAAGAAAGACAAAAATAATGTGTCAGATGCCTTCAGACATTTTCTATAGCTCTAGCAGTCCATTTTCAGGTTTAAATCATTAAAACAGGATGTCACAATTATTATAAACTTGACTAGGTGAAGCTGTGATCACTGTGAGTGCCGCAGTGGTTGATTTTGTATCCCTACCCGAACGTTGTAAACATCGGCTATATCTCTGGTGTGTTCCGAAGGATTTTAGCGGAACATGGCTTAAACATATCAGGACATACTAAGGTACACTTTGAAACCCATCTTATTGAGTATGAGTACTGGGGGGGGGGGGGAGGGGGGAAGGGTGCACGGTAGACCGGGCGAGCTTATGGACTATTAATTCTTGACTAAATGTTTGCATTCGCGCATCAGAAACGTCACTCACCGCGACATGGTTATCTCAAAGCTCTGCATCACGTTGTATGACAACACCGCTTAGCAACCTACAATCAGTTTCGGATAAACACAATCGAGTTTCCGTGACACACTCGAACTGCCGTCAGTTGGCTTCGTATCCAAACCTGCCTCCAGTTGTTCCACACAGTTGGAGTCACCACTACAGGTGAATTGCAGGCAACGAATTATTTAGCTTCTGGAATGTGATGGTTTGACCTTACGGCTTAAAGCATTTCACGGTTTTAGGTCGTGAGGTCGGACATCGCAGACTGGCAAGCCACTATGATCGAAATACTGAAAAACTTTGCAATGCTGATTTGCTGTTGATGACTTATGTCGGCGGTTGACTTGCAGTTGGCTCTCGTACAGATGTGTGGACTGTGCACTTTGCAGTTAACCCATTTAACTCCGCGGCCACAGATTTATGGAGGTGCCACCTAACGAATATGTACCAAATGCAGGAGACGGATCGACCATGATAAATCAAGGGTAGTGCCAGATTAGCTTGGCGCCATCAGGCGCCAAGCTAATCTGGCGCTACCCTTGAATTATCACGGTTACCCCATCTCTTAATGTAGTGGGTCGAGTTTAACTGGGTTGACTCATTCAAGGCGCCTAGCGTCAAAAGCATCCGAAGCTGAAGAAGTGTCCAGTAGCGTTCTCGACAGTAACGCTATACGACACTTTCGCGGCTGTTGATGTGAGTTAAACAATGCGGCTGTGCGCGGGCCAATTTAAGCCCCAGGATCTTGTGCACACTGGTTTTTTTGTGTGTGTCCAGCTGACTGAGGATGGCCCCCGTGCTAATTTTCCTACTTGCCTTTTGCGTTGCGACCGGTGAGTATTGCTTGTTTTCAAGTGTTAAAAAAGCTAACTGTTTAGGAATTTAAGTCTTTTGTCCACCAGAAAGGTGATCCCGAAGACGGGGCACCCAAAAAGGGTGTGAACATATGTTGACCCCAGCTGGGTTCCAAAGAGTTTCTCACGTTTTACCATCTGGGCTACACCCCCCCCCCCCCCACAAACACACCTATTATTATACAAATAACATCGTCTCCACATTTATTTTAATTCTTTATCGATCTCTTTGTTCCGCTTTCCATTGAAAAATATAATAACAACTATAATAATAATAATAAGAAGAAGAAGACGAAGAAGAATGATGATGATGATGATGATGATGATGATGATGATAATGATGATGACGATGACGATGATGATGATGATGACGACGACGATGATGATGATGATAATATTTATGACAACAATAATAATAATTTGTCTCTTGAATTGTCCTATGTTCTTTTGTCCCATTTGCACCAGTAGCATGCAGTCGTTTCTGACGCGAAATTAGTGCAGGGGCGGATCTGGGGGTGGGGGGTGGGGGGTTCCAGTGGTTTTTGGACCCATCTCCCTTTTTCCTGACCCCAAAATATTTAAAATGCTATAACAAAGTCCCTTTTTGGGATGTTTGGACCAACCCCTCCCCCCCCCCCCACCTTCCCCCGCTGTTTGATATTTTGGCGAATGGTGAGATTCTTAACACGCCCGCGCCTCTTCTCACATAGTCAAAATGTAACAACTTGGGGGAATCGCAATTTATTTTTTAACTCATTGGTACGAAATACCCACATTTTGGAGTTATCCTATAAGGACTGCATTACAATTCAGGATACAGATCGACCATGATAGTTCAAGAGTGGTTGCAGAATAGCTATTCTGCCACCACCCTTGAACCATCATGGTCGAGCCATATCTTGCTGTGTGGTGTGTCGCGGGCAGAATGATTAAATTCTGTTCAACACTTGATGTGACGTCAAATCTTAGCTTGACAAGTTTCCTTATCTGACGTATTGACAAAGACAGACACACCTGTCAGGTGACCTTTATATCACTCGACGTCACTGTGTCAAGGGTGAATCGGTAACTCTTTTAATGAGGCCTGATTACAAATACATCTGCATACTTTTCATCTTTGAATTCAAATGACTTCTCGTCTGAATCGGGTCAGTATCTGTTATCATATCAGGGGAGCTGGGTGGCTCGGTGGTAGAGCGTTCGACTCTCGTCCTAAAGGTCGTGGATTCGAACCCAAATGGGGGTCAACATTTGTACAGACCTCTTTTTGGTGCCCCGTCTTTGAAATCACCTTCGTGGTGGACAAAAAACGTTAAGCCCTAAAACGTTTTGTTTTTGTTTTTTGTTATCAAATCGTTGTTTCCATCAACATTTTTTTTTTACAAGTTTGGATTTGAAGACACTTGTGCTGGGCTTTTATTTTGGAACCAACGACCCGAGGCCCTAAGGTCCAAAATCACAAACCAGCAAACATATTGTACTGCTATTCTGATGCATGTACCCATTAACTGCCGGGGTCAGTCGCGAAATGTTTGTCTCATTTACATCCGTGTTTTTCGCGCTAATTACGGTCAATGCGCAGTCCATCGCTTCAGACGCGAAATTCGCCATCACTGGCAAGTAAATGAGTGGGGTTGGAAATATAGAATCTTACATCAGGATAAGGTTCTAAGACCACGAGAGTGAGATTCTCAGTATCACCTAAACACTGATGTAAGAATCTATTTCTTACTGAGGTGTTTTTCCTGTGTATGCATCAGACACGAGTTAGTTTTCGACACACGCAAAGTCACAACACAACCGCCACTATGTCTCGGCAAAAATCAGTCTTGACGTAATTTACTTTGTAATGTGACGTCAATATTTGGGATACCAGACAAATGTTTCTAACAGCGAAATACGTAACGCCAGAGTGCCAGTCGTCGCTGTGAACTGATGTCATTGCGCGTGAGCTGAAAGTAGGTGAAGTTTCAATATCGAGTGTGCCCATACCTTTCGTTGACCAGACTTTTTACAGGACAATGTTGTGCTCACTTGGCCGTTCCCGCAGCACGGCTGTATCACACCCGGGTGTGAGGCTGCTTTTTTGCTCAAAAGCAGCAAAGAAGGAGGTGTTTAAGAATTACATTATTTGTTTTGTCTGTTAAAGCTGCCGAAGGTGACACACCCACCGAGAGTAGCTCAGAGGAAACAACTCCGGAGAATGAAGAGGCTTTGACGGAAGCCTCTGCCACGTCTGCCCCGGAAGACACTGGATCAAATGACAGTGTTAATTCCACCCCCGCCCCCATGGAGCCCAGTTCTACTTCTGCCGAGATCGATGATGTTTCTGTCATACCAGAACCGGAAGGCAATAGTACCGAGTGCGGAGCGAATTGTCCGGGTGAGTATTATCCTGATAAGCGACAGAAATGCGACATTTCTGGAATCATCGGAAACACCTTCGTCTTCTTCTTCTTCTCGAACGCCGTCACACTTGGAGTTTGGCTCTCAAAATGAAATCTGTGGTCTTCTGTAGCGCCTCCACAGGCCCGTACAGTTTCTCTTGTAGAGTGGCGGGCTTCAGCCATATCTCCTCCCTCAGCGGCTGGTGGTTTCCACAGTCCTGGAGGATGTGCTCTGCGGAACACCTTCGTGTTTCCGATGATTCCAGAAATGGTCGCATTTCTTTTGCTCGTCAGTGCATTTTACGCGTTATGCAGTGACACGTTAATGTTTCCGATGATTTGATAAAATGTCGCATTTCTTTTGCTCGTCAGTATTACATCGCACTCTGTGCGTTTGCGGGCAGCAGGCCAAACATATTTCGTTTTCGATGATCGCAAAACGTCTCATTTCTTCTGCTCGTCAGTATTCATCACGCGTAATGCAGTGGCGGGGATCACTATATGACACGGCCAACTCTTTAATGTTTCCCATGACTCCGAGAGTAGTGAAGTTACGTTTTCGCCGAACGATTCCCAGCAACGATTGAGAGCGAAGCCATGGCGGATAATTAGTGAGTGCCAGAAGCATATCCAACATTCAGAACATCTCCAAGAGGCATAGATCCTCATGAGCCCTCAGGGCTCATGAGCATCTATGCCTCTTGGAGATGTTCGAGCTGTTGTCTCTGCTTACGGTACGAGCTAACCTATGGCTTTGCTCTCGTTCGTTGTTGGGAGTTCTTTGGCGTTAACGTTACCTCTTTATTGTCACATTTCTTGCGCTCGTCAGTATACACTACACGTTAAGCAGTGGCCGGGAGCAGGCAAAGGATGGGCCCTACCTCTCCTTGACACTGTGTCTCCTGTTGCGTGGGTTGACCAGTGTGTGTGTGTGTAGGTTTTTTTTAAGGCTCAGTTGAAAACTCACTTCTTCCAGCTTGCTTTCCCTCAGTCGTAGATCCGTGGT
Organism: Semisulcospira habei; assembly: GCA_036245525.1. Lineage (NCBI taxonomy): Eukaryota > Metazoa > Mollusca > Gastropoda > Semisulcospiridae > Semisulcospira > Semisulcospira habei. Next base: position 13,517,387 of record BTPG01000006.1, read on the forward strand.
CCTGTTGTATTTATTTGTAATGTTTCATATCGTCTATGTCATGTTTAAATGCGTGTGTTAGCGCAATGAGTTTTTGCCACAAAATGATTTTGCGCTATACAAGAACCATTTATTATTATTATTATTATTATTATTATTATTATTATTATTATTATTATTATTATTATTATTATTATTATTATTATTATTTAGGGGAGATAGTTCTTTGTTTTACGTACTGTATACCGTTTTATTTGACAGTATACAGAAGCCTTAATATTGCGGCTACAGGGATCATCGCGACAAAAGCCGCCATCGATAGCCAAAGGGTTAGCTATACATTATTGCCTATATATCAATCCAATCACTGCCCAGAATAGCTGAACACCACACGAGTGCAAGAGGTATAGATCCTCATTAGCCCCCGCATTTGCGGGAGCTCATGAGTATCTATGCCACTTGCTGAAACCCCTTTGTATCCACTGACCTATATTTACTTGACCTCTGACTTCAACAATTTTCGCTTTGAGTTCCTTCGCGCATCTTAGCCGCGCACTTTTGCATTGCCCTTTCCGGTACCAATGTGAAAAGACACGTCGAAGTACGAGTGCATACGAAGTTATTTGGACTGTTTTGACTATTTCGGCACGATGTCGAAGCGACAACACGGTGGGAGTCGTTGCAAAAACCATCTTTGTTACTATGTTTAATCAAAAGAAGTTAAAATAATGAGACAGCTGACTAAAAGAAGAGAAGAAATAGCTATCAAATTGAAAGAGAAGTGTATTTATTTGCATATGTGGCTTGAAGCATTCTCAGAAGATTATGAATTAAATTTTATAAAATAGTTTGCGCTTTCATTGATGCTTTAAAATTTATTTTTTAAAGAAGGAAATTTTAAGCAATTAGTTTAGCAGATAATATATTTTAATTTTCCATTGCAACCATTTAGAAACTAATGCATGTATATTATATTTATTACTAATACTATTAAAAAAGAATATCTTAATTTTTAAGTGGTGTAATGGAATGTTGAAATATATTACCTGCTAAAATAAATGCACGTAATTTCCTTCATTAAAAATGAAACATATTCTTTTTCAACACGCTCCATCAGATCTTAATAATAAAAAAAAATGCATCAAGTTAGTGCCAATTTCTGATTACAGCTGTGCGGTATGTAATGTAGTCACAGTGACAGTGGTGACACTCTTTCTTGAATTTTAGATCTACGAACGTTGTTTGTATCGAATAATAACATGAAGAATATCCTTTTCCATTAAAAAAATTTTTTTTGGACAGCCCAGGTTTTTTTTGTGTGCAATTGGGAAACCCTCCATAATCTGCCCCTGACTGTATCTCAATAATGAATATTTTCCTGGATGGCGAATCTCCAAGGAAAAAAAAAATTAAGTGTTTGTTACAGCTATTATGTCATGACAATTTTGGGTACTTTGGTATTTGAATGTGTTTGTTTAGGGGTTTTGTTAATTTTTTTTTCCTTTTCATTCCTAATTTAAAGCTAAGGTTAGATGATTTGGCCCCAAAAAGCTTGTTTGAGGTTATTCAACCCACCATATTTTTTATTGTGGTCCCTACGCCTTTTTGTGCAGTGGGCTGGAAAGGGTTTTTTTCCCCCTTTTTTAAGCCCACATTTATCCAGTTTCGGAGATGTACAAACATATTTTTATAAATTTCTGACCTGTACGTACATATTTTCCCAGATATCTGGAGATATACACATATAGCCCTCATATTTTCTTTTCAGCTCAGTGAACATTGTTTTTCTTACTATGTTCTAAGCGCTAACACTGTACCACATAAAAGTTTTTCGATATGAAAACTCTGTTAGATGTCAAACAAGTTCATTTAGCGTTGATATAAAAGAAAACCGAAGACCTTACCTCGACGATTGAATAAAAAATGCCCGTTTCAAACGGGATACACGCATTCCTTTCTCTGTCTTCCATGATAGTCGAAATGCAACCGGAAAAACCTAGGCAAAATCGCAAGCCGGCGCATGCGCACAAACCCGAAGCGAACTTCGCAATAGGCTTTGAGAAGGTACACGCGCTCAGTCAGACATCCAGTAATGTAGTATCCATGTTTGTATCCACGTACCTTTGACGGCTGGGGTTCTTCGACGTTGGATTACGAAAGATTAAAAAAAAAAAAACAATCTTGCGTCCATTCGCAATGAAGGGTTTATAGGTCCTAAATTACTACAAAACGCATCAAAAGGGTTACAAAAATATTTAAAGTCCACCTGTGTAAAAAGGTTAAAAAAAACATATTCAGAGTACACTTGTGCAGAAGCACAATAATAACTCCTTCACTGCCGAGAAAATACTGAACACCGCCCATAATTATACAAGAGGTATAGATCCTCATGAGCCCCCGCAGTCGCGGGGGCTCATGAGGATCTATACCTCTTGCTGAAACCAGTTTGTATCTATGTTCCTATGACGGCTGGGGATGTTTGAAGTTGAATAAGGCAGATTTTAACAACACAGCCTCGCCAAAAGTGCCTGTTGCGTTGATCACTTCCTGTCGCGGTCCTCCGTGAGTTCTGCAGTCAGCTTTTACGAGCATAAAGTGTAACCTGCTGAAACGACAGGATTTTTGTCTGGTGCTAACCCTTTTTATCCCAAGGTCCCGTTTCTCAAAATGTTGGAGGCGTTGTCTAACGACTCTGTACCACTTGTAGGAGATGGATTGATCATGAGAGTTCAAGGGTAGTGCCAGGTGAGCTTGGCGCCTGAAGGCGCCCAGCTCACCTGACACTACCCTTTTATTTATCATGATCAGTCCATCTCCTGCTGCAGGGTCCCGGGGCTAAAAGGATTAAAGAAGTTCAGAAGCGATGGCCAAAGAAACGCTCACAGCAAGGGCGAATCAGTTATCTGGGAAAAGGGGTGAGGGGTGGGGGGGTGGTGATGGGGTGGGGGGGGGGGGGCAACGTCAACCTCACACCAAAGGCATCCCGACGCAAGACCTTGCCTCCCTGTCGCTGAAAGATTAAAAAAAAACCAAAAAAACTGGGGTGTAGGGGGGGGGGGGGGCGAGGGAGACGAGTCAAGCGTTTGTAAGCACCTCGTGCACATACTTAACAGCAGCCAAAATATCGAAAAGAGGGAGGGGGGGTGGGGGTGAGGGGTGGGGTGGGGGTGAGGGTAGGCGCGGCAAGCATGTCAGAACGTGGAACGGAAGGGGGACAGGGGGGGGGGGAGGGGAAAGGCGGGAGGGGGATAGATTTCCGTTGGTCGGATTCGTGTAGTTAGGTAGATTTAGTCCTTAATTTAGCGAAGTCGATCTCTTCAGCACTAGTCTGCCTGTGTGCAAAAATGAATTCCGCATTTTTTAACTTAAAAAAAAAAAAAAATAAATAAAAATTCCTGCAGAAATCTGACATGGTTGTGTAATGAATAGCTCAGCTGATGTGATATCCAATTTACTAGAAAATAATACACCCACGGACTCAGTATTTGCCGTAACAAACTCTGCATCGGTTCGTTTGCTACAGCAAAAATTGAATCCACTCGCGTTTCATTTTCTGTTAAACAATTGGTTATTGGTTATTGGGGTTAAACGCCGAGCAGGCGACTAAGGCCATCTCACGGCGGTTCTGGTAAACAACTCCATCATATCAGTTAGAGGTTGATGTAATGTATGATAACAAATGAATGCTAATGAAGTGGAACGTGGCCTCGTGGTGTACGTGGCCTCATCTATGACGTTTTTTTAATATATTTATTTAATGAAGTGTCGTTTCTGCGAATCCTGTTTTCCGAGATTTCCTTTAACAACTTCGCAGAAAAGAACTACAGTGCTGACCTTTGTATGGGTTGGAGGGGTGCTTGTACAATGCTTCTTCTTGATAATGTCAGAGAAACAAACTTCTTCTATTTTGTAACCTCTCACTGCCGACAAAAAAAGTGAACACCATTCATCTGCAAGAGGCATAGATCCGCATGAGCCCCCGCGACTGCGGGGGCTCATGAGGATCTATGCCTCTTGCTGAGACCAATTTGTGTCCATGTTTCTTGGACGGTGTTGGCTTTTGAATGAAGACAATTTTCTGAAACAAAAATGTACGTGCAGTGGCCGGTAAGGGGTTCGCCTTGTCCGCAGATTGCCTGCAGCAATTTGCACACTGACGAGCAAAAGAAATGCGAAATCATTGGAGTCGTCGGAAGTCACTGAAGTGTTTCCGATGACTCGAAGGATGTCGCTTTTATTTCCTCGTCAGTATATGCCAGACTGCCTGGAGTAATTTGCACACTGACGAGCAAAAGAAACACGACATCATCGGAGGTCACTTACGTGTTTGAATAATGTCGCATGTTTTTTTGTTTGTTGTTGTTCTTGTTGTTGTTACTCGTCAGTGTATGCCACATGCGGTTACCCATTTCACTGCCACCGTAGTACATTAAAAAAAAAAAGAAATCTTTGTTCATTCAACGACCAAAAGTCAAAACCGTTAAAGAAACAATTGGCCCCAGGAAGAAAACCAGACCAAAAGTCAAAACCGTTAAAGAAACAATTGGCCCCAGGAAGAAAACCAGACCAAAAGTCAAAACCGTTAAAGAAACAATTGGCCCCAGGAAGAAAACCAGACCAAAAGTCAAAACCGTTAAAGAAACAATTGGCCCCAGGAAGAAAACCAGACCAAAAGTCAAAAGTCCAGTCATGGGCAAAATCGAAACTACCCAAGAAACAATTGGTCCCAGCAAGAAGAATAGATCAAAAGTCAAAAGTCCAATCATGGACAAAATCAAAACCGTTAAAGAAACAATTTGTCTCAGCAAGAGGCATAGATCCTCATGAGCCCCCGCGACAGCGGGGACTCATGAGGATCTATGTCTCTTGCAGTTGGATCGTGTTCACATTTTCAGTGAAGTTACACCCACGATTCGCGCAGATGTGAAATCTCCTCCATTGTTGATTTCAGGGTCCTTTGCCGCGCCCTGCGCCATCAGCGAGGTGGTTCTCACCATCATCGTCTTCATCTTGACTACACTGATCCTCCACTGAACATGGCAGACGACTAAATTTCCACTCTTTTACATCTGTGTTTATACATATTTATAGCCAGCCCCTTCAACAGTTTTATTTCGACCTTCATTTATGCATTCATTTATTTTGGTTTTCCGCCTGTTTAGTCTCGGTTTGTGTATGTGTCTTTCTCCTGCCTACTTCCTAAGTTCCGGAAAAAGACGTGGGTTATACCTGACGTGATGCTTCCTTTGTCATGGATGCATATGACCGTCTTTTTATCATCTGCGTATTTTTCTGTGGGCTGGCGAGTGGGTGCCTGATAGGAGGGGGCAGGGGATCTAACCGTTTGTCTGTCCAGCGCTGAGTAACTCCCCTTTGTATGTGTACTGTTTCTACCAGCGCTATCCTCCCCTATTTAGTTTTTGATCAGTTTTTATTTTGCGTTTGTAACGATGCGCCAACCGTGCTAGTTAACTCATTCGAGGCAACCGCATCGATAGCTGCGAAAGTGTCGTATAGCGTTGCCGCCGGCAAGGCTATAAGACGCTTTCGCAGCTATTGGTGCATTGCGCCTGGATTAAATCAACATAGGCATACATGTGCCGGTCCGTGATTTTAGACAATGCGGTCTGAAGCGGTAATCTTTGTAGACGTGTCAGCGATATATCCACGACGCTGGCCAAACCGTTGACGACGTGTCAGAGACTTATTCGCGACGATTTCAGAGATAATTTTGCTGGGTCAGCTATAGTGTCAGGAAGTAACCACATATACTGAAATTTGAACCAAACGTATTTTCAGATTTATTTATTGATTTATGACTAATTAATCTCTTTAGTATTGAAGTATATATGTTTATTTGTTTTTTTGTCTAAAAAGTGTGAGTTTTTATTCTCACTTTGACGCTTACTATGGGCAAAAGATTCTCCGGCCTAATTCGGCCGCAACTGGCCCCGCGCTCAGTCATGCTAACCGCGTCGAGGTCGGACTGTAGATATTCTGCTTACTGTCTCTGTTCCATACAAAGTATAATTGTTAGCTGAAGAAAGAATGCGTACACAACTTAGAGGGCTGATGTGTGATATCCGAAATCCAAACCAAGCAAGTGACCGCCAAGCACGTGCAAGGAAAACAGAAAATGTAGCGCTGACAATGCAGAGAACATTCCAGGAAATAACGAAACAAAAAATAGAAAAGCGAGACACAACACAATCTGTTTATATTTCAGGGTTTATAACCCGATATCTTAACTTATTCTCGGCCAGCCGCATCCGGATTCGGCTTCCTGCGCATGAGTTAACAGATTGTCATGTTAATGTCTTTTTCTTTCCCAAAATAGACATATGCTGACGAGGAAAAGAAATGAGACATTTTTGGAACCATCGGAAATAATAAAGTGTTTCTGATGATTCCGAAAATGTCGCATTTCTTTTGTTCGCCAGTATACAAACAAGTACACAATTTGCTACTTATCTTTTCGTGACGGGAAGGTTCCACTTCCCACGACGAAAAAAAAAAAAAAGTAGCAAATTGCATACTTCTTTGCACATCTGTTTTGAAAAAGTGTTGAAATTGTGGTGTGATTGTCTTTTCTAAGCGTGTTTCTTTCTTCGTCGGGATGTTCTCTTAACCCTTATCATTGGGAATACACCAATGTGTGAAATAAGTTGACTAAAATAGTTCAAGGGTAGTGCCAGAATTGCTTGGCGCCACTAGGCGCCAAGCTATTCTGGCACTACCCTTGAACTAAAGCCATTGGTCTATATCCTTATCTGTAAGTATTATCATGTAGGTTGCATATGGCAGTGTACAAATTTGAAGCTTTTAGCCTCAGTATGATATGGGTTAAGATATAACAAACAAAGGAAGAAACACGCTTTGACAGGACAAAAAGAAAACGAAGGTGTATATTAATTTGTCCTTTCCAAGCGTGGTTCTATCCCTGATCGTTATTGCTTCGTACCAAATCCACATTTTCTCTTCGTTACAAGTTTTGTTTCTCATTGCTTCTCTTATGAAAGTGGTTGGATGTAATTTTTAAGGCTATTTAAATAAAGCTTTAGTAAGAAAATGTGTGTGTGTGTGTGTGTGTGTGTGTGTGTGTGTGTGTGTGTGTGTATGCGTGTGTGTGTGTGTGTGTGTGTGTGTGTGTGTAAGGAGGAGGATGATGACTGTCAAGACAAAAACACGAACCGTCGATTTATTTTGGTGAGACAATATAAGTTATTGGTCGCAGGGGTTTGCTGCGCGGACCCTTGTAGGCCTGAGGTAGGTCAAAGAAACCATTGTACCCCGAAGGCCTGAGGGTACAATGGTTCCTTTGACCTACTCAGGCCTACAAGGGTCCGTGCAGCAAACCCCTGCTACCAATAACGTATTTGTTTTCATTCCTCCATTATTTTCGTGAAAGAAATCAAGAAGACATCTTCCGACCTGCATCACGACTGACGTCAAAGGAATATACATTTGTATAGACTTATGATGACAATACACTTATGATGTAATTTAAAATATGTTATGACGTTGCCGTCTCCAGTACTGAGTGTGCTTGTTGTTTCGAACGACACTAAGTAACGTTTTACTTTAGAATGTTTTAGAGATCTTTATAGAACAAAACTCGCATCCAAGATGCGCCACAAAGAGGGCTACAAGAAGTCCGCCATTTTTCGCTACAAGGCTTTTTGTATCACGGCCACATGGTACGGTTTGCGCTAAAGCGACTGGTCGTGTGACGCAGGGATGAAAACAATTCGAATTTATTTCACAACAAATACGACATCAAATTAGTTATCTATATACAAATAAATGGTATTTGTGTGTAAGTATGCATAACAATACAAAATGTGTTTTGAGTATAAATGATCAATGTCAGTTCACGTCTATGCAGCTACAACATGACTTTGTGCCTACATTAACCCTTTGGCTGTCGCTAGCCAATGGATTAATCACTTGTTTAAGCATCAGTACGTCCGTATTACTTACAGCAGGAAAAATTTGAAAAGGAAAATGCAGATGACAGGATCGGGGTTGGGGGGATGGGGAGGGGGGGGGGGGAGTTGGGAACACATGTCCTAAAAACAAGTTCTGAAAGTACTCTAAAGACCAAAGTAGTAAGCCCATCACAGCGCAGTACGGATATGTCTAACAGTAACACGATCGCATAAACGGGGAAAGCGTTCCGCTGGAAAACGCTTTCATCTACGCTACACCGTATTTGGCGGACTTTAAGGCAAATTCTCTCTTTCGAGACGTGACGCATCCGGATTCGCGGCTTTACGCCGCGAATCCGGATGCGGCACGTCTCGAAAGAGTTAACGAACATTGATGTATGCCCTGAGCCAAAATGAGGCGTATCTCATTATCAGCCCTCGCATCTGTTTGAGCTCAGGAGGATCTATGCCTCTTGACATTTACCTTGCTTTTGCTGTGCTCAGTAGTTGGTTGGTTGGTTGGTTTACATTGCTTAACGTCTGTGCTCAGGTATTGAATATATTTAACCCTTGCCTGCTGCGTGTATGCGTCTTTTCCGCCGAACGGTAACGTCAGCAGCAGTCAATGGGTTATATTTTCCCCCTGAAAACTAGCCAAGGAACACTGACAACGTGGACTGAAACCACCGGATGGGTTACACTTCATGAACACCGCATTAGCCGCTGAGACAATAAACCGGAAATGATGGTAACTAAGGCAAGAGAGTTCACGCTACTTCCGCCGGTATTGGATTTACATTCCTGAGGCTTCTCCGTCTTCCGGCGTCGGTCGGCATTGGTCGTTCCGTACCCTCCGCACTTGGGGAACATGTCCGGCAATGGAGGGAACTCCGAGTACTCGCCGTCTTGCAGAATGAGTGCCTTCCCTTGCATCAGGTGACTCTCTATGTGGCAATGGAAAATCCATATTCCTGCACATAACCAGTTTTAGTTTTAGATGATGATGACTGGATTATTGAGCTCAATACCGTTAGGATCTTTTCATAGGAGTGAGGAATAAGCAGCAGTAGTGTCAGCGGTTGAAAGAGTAGAAGATGCAGTAGTAGTAATGATGCCAATAGTACAAAGAAGTACCCAACGGAGAAATGATTTGCCAAATTCCTTCTGCCAATGAAGATAAGTAGCGGCTAATCTCTCTGTTTGTTTGTTTGTCTATTTTGACAAAGGATATTTACCCGAAATATTAATAAATTGTGTTGTACCCCTCTTTTCTAAGCGTGTTTCTTTCTCCGTTGGGTACTTCTTTGCATATTACACGCTTGGCAGTCATCTTTTTGGTCTGGATTGCCAATAGTACAGGTTTGATTGTACATTGATTGTACATTGCTTAACGTCTCGACAGCAACAAAACTTTCTCAGGACGTGCCTGCATTGCTTGTGAAAAACAACAACAAAAAACAAAACAAAAAAAAAAACAAACAAAACAACAACAACAACAACAGAATATTGAATGTATGTCGCCAGCCGGTCCAATGCGTTAAATAAACCTACGACATGGGGCCTAAATAAAGCTAGGATCATTAGCAACACACATCCAATATCAAGAGCTAAAGACAGCGCAGGCAGTAGGGAGAGTTTAAAAAAGGAAAATACTGGTGAATGGACCAAGGATAGATATGCCCTAGAATAAAGGGGAAAACCCGCCCTGTGGGGCTGACCAAGGTGACCCTGGGAAATAAAAAGTAGTTAACCCCACCCAAGTCCCCCAGGGCGGACCCGGGTGGGGCCAATAATACAGGGGCGGATCAGTTACCTACCGGAAGAAGGGTGGCGGGGAGAAGGGGGTGTGGCCGGGGCAGGTGGAGGGGGAGGGATATGAAAGGGGGGGGGGGGGGGCGAGATGTTTCCAATTTTATGTTTGGGACCTTCAACCATAAAGAGTGCCACGGATGCCAGAGCTTGTGGTCAGAAACGCTGGACCTCCCCACACCACCCCTCCTCATCCCCAAACCCCAAACCCCTCCCAGACCCGCCTCTGATTTATATGTACATATACATAATCTCCTGCGAATTTTGTTGACTTTGAGTTCACTGCCAATAGCAATAAGACTTAGGACGATAATACGAAGATGAAACGCGGTTTGCTCTTCCAGCGTCAAAGAGCCCCAGCCGGCCAAGAAACATCGATGCAAACTGGCGCCAGCAAGAGGGATAGATCATCATGAGCCCCATAGTTGCGGCAGCTCATGAGGATCTATGTCTCTTGCAGTTGAATGGTACCTTTTGGTTGACGCTAATTAATACATTTTAACAACGTTCAATGTTATACGCCTTATTTGAACACAAGAACCTCAAGGTGCTGAAACCATTACTACAACTGACCTGGGTTGTCTGCCCGAAAGCGGATGATGGCGTAATGGTAACTAGGCACCATGATGGTGTCCTTGATGGGAGGGTTGATCAGTTTTCTTGGCAACAGGCCCTGTCGATCCATCTCTTGCACGTGCTCAATTGTATAGGGCGCGGGATACTGCTCATGAATATTTTAGTAATAATAATAATAATAATAATAATAATAATAATAATAATATCAATAATCATATCTACATAATAATAATAAAATAATAATAATAATGACAATGATAATAATAATAATAATAACAATAATAAACAGATCATCACAATGACAACAATAATAATGATGGCGATGATACTACTACTAATAATAACAACATTAGTCACAATAATATAATAATAAGAATAAGATTATAAATATTATCATTAATTTCATTATTGCTGTACATAATTATTATCATTATTTTCATATAAAAATCGAATCTGCTAGTTCTTTAGTATTGCTATGGTGTTGCATTCAATGCGCTACATTAGGTCAAAAGCGCTGACCTCTGCCATGCCAAGGACGTGGAAGTAGTAACCATGGAGATGCATGGGATGACCGTCACCCTCCTGGTCCATCCCAACCAGCAATATCTCCACCATCTGGGGCACAAAGATATAAATTTAAACACCAAAATTACTGATATCATATCCACTGCACTGCGGCCAGTGTGCGCAAACTGTGTTTTTAAAATCGTTGTCAATTAAACGTCGACGATTCCCAGCCGTCAAATAAACAAGGATGCAAAGTGGATTCAGCAAGAGCAATAGATTCTCATGAGCCCCCGCAATTGCGGGGGCTCATGAGGATCTATGTCTCTTGCAGCTGGAATTTCAATGAATGGCTTAAGACGTAAGCCCCATCTAGGAAAAATTATGACTTTATAAACAATATTTCGGAAAGGTTAGAGCCTGGATGAGTGGCAGCTTTTCACAACAGCTGGTTGCAAGTCAAAGTCATGATATTTCATTAGGTATAATCATCAAAGAAGCTCACATGTCCCGTCTTGACTTTGATCCTGTGTATACATTTACAGAGATCGTCCTGACATCGACCGTGGTCTATGGTGGACCTGTTACAGAACCACGCCTCCTGCACGTCTTCCGGTTGGCTCAACAGCGGCACGGGAGGTAACCGGAACGTGATCTTGACTTCCGTCAAGGGAGGTAAAAATGCATTATACTTGTCCGTGTAGACGAATTTTGATGAATATTTAAAATTATCTCCTCTGGAAAATGACGTTTGATACAAAAATACTGTATTGTACTGCATATATAATTAATATTGTACTGTACTGTACTGTACTGAGATGTCACGTATGTTGTCACCATAACTCCTTGATCATTATTCACAGCAATGTGTGCGTGTTAAATTCCTCTTAAATCATTGGCTGTCAGTAGCTGTTTTTGTCGAAATGATTCATACAAGGAATCTTCGCGAATATTTTGTGGGCTTAAATCATTCAGCCCGACGGCCGTATTTCCCAGATTTTGGAGGCGTCATCTAATGACTATGCACTAGTTGCAGGAGATGAATCGACCATGTTAATCGAAGGGTAGTGCCAGATTAGCTTGGCGCCGTCAGGCGCCAAGCTAATCTGGCACTACCCTTCAATTAGCATGGTCGATCCATCTCCTGCTGCAGTGCGTCAGAGCTGAATGGGGTAATACGCACCACCATTTTAGGCTTCATTATTCCATCTTTTTCCCCCCCTCACCAAAATAACTCTTTTGACTTTAAGGATATGATCAACGGATATGATAATTGGATTCATACATTTATGACACGCGTTCATCTGAGAGGACATAATAGACGAAATTTAAATTTGTAACTTTCTGTCTTTTGGCCAGTGGCATGAGTGAGTTTAGACCTGCGCCAGCCACTAAGCAAGGTGCTTCCGCTATAGTTGAGCACCTTGCTTAGTGGCTGGCGCAGGACTTATCTCACTGTTGCAACTAGCCCTAGGTCTGTGATCTTGGACCTTACGGCTCCAGACTGCAAAGTCCCAAAAATCACAGATCGGAACATTCTGATATTACGCAAGCAAAATCGGCGTCAAAAGGATACGTTGTTCATGACAGGCGTCAGATGGTACTTGTAACCAGGCAGGTCCTTCACGTTGTACAGATCCTTGTTGTTGAACTTAGAGTTGTCGTTGTTAAGAAACGTCATACCTGGTGCAGAAAAAGACCTGATGATTCGATTTCAGAAAACTGTATTAATGTCCTATGCCAAGTCATCCGAGATAATTATGTACTTATAAGATAATTATGTCTTCCATTTTCACGCAGTCACTCGACGTTCCATACTAAGTTGCACCTTCCCCATGTATACAATCAGTTTCCGCCCTAACGCAGATTCAGCCTGTGGGCAAGATGCTGAGGGGGCAGACAACTGGAGTTGTCCCATGCCAAGTTGACTTGGGAAAGATTTCTTTGTCATCCGAGATACTTGTACTTATAAGATAATTATGTCTCTCATTTTCACGCAGTCACTCGACGTCCCATACGCAGTGGCACCTTCCCCATGTACACAATAAGTTTTCGCCCTGACGCATATTCAGCCTGTGGGCAAGATGCTGAAGGGACAAGAAACATTCATAGAAGAGGCAGACGACAGTCTAGTAAAGACAAAGTCGAACATATATCCCATTCACTTATTCAGTTATCGAGAACTTACACACAACAACAGGAAGCGGATGAACAATGACAGCTTAATGGTGGTGCCATAAAGCTTGCCCCGTTTAGTGTCTCAGTCTCTACCCTTGCTATTAGCGCCTCTGATCTTCGTTACACGGTATATATTATAAGTTATTGGTCGCAGGGGTTCGCTACACGGACCCTTGTACGCCTGAGGGAGGTCAAAGGAACCATTATATCCCGAAGGCCTTCGATCAGGCCTAAAAGGGTCCGTGCAGCAAGCCCTTGCTAGCAATAACGTATTTGTTTTTCATTCCTCCACTAATTTCGTAAAATAAATCAAGTCGAAATCTTCCGACCTGAATCGCGCCAGACATGACTGACGACAAAGGAATATATATTTATACATAATAGTATTATGACGTAATTTAAAATCTTTCATGACGTTGCCGTCTCCAGTAGTGTGCCTGTTGTGTCGAACAACACTAAGTAACTTTGTACTTTAGACCGCTTTGATGATATTTTAGAGAACAAAACTGCCGGCATATAATGTCGTCAGAAAGAGGGCAACAAAAATTCGGCCATTTGTCGCTACATTATAAGCTATTGGTAGCAGGGGTTTGCTACACGGACCCTTGTAGGCCTGAGGGAGGTCAAAGGGATCATTGTACCCCGAAGGCCGAATGCCATCTTTTGTAGTGTGCTTGTTGTTTCGCACAACACTAAATAACTTTTTACTTTAGAACGTTTTGGTGATCTTTTATTGAACAAAACTCGCAACCAAAATGTTTCACAAAGAGGGCAACAAGAAGTCCGCCATTTTCGCTAAAAGGGTTTTTGTAGCTCGTACAGTTTCGCTAAAGGGATTGGTCGTGTGACGTAGGGATGAAAACAAGAGTTTTTGTATCCCGATCACACGGTACGGTTTGCGCTAAAGTTCTTGGTCGTGTGACGTAGGGATGAAAACAAAGAGTCTTACATCGGTGTTTAGATGATACTGTGAATCTCACTTGAGTGGTTTTATAACCTTATCCTACGAGCGAAAGCGAGTAGGATAAGGTTTTAAGACCACGAGAGTGAGATTCTCAGTATTACCTAAACACCGCTGTAAGAATCTACTTCTTACTCACCTTTTTCTTGGCATAAATCCGGTGTGAGTTAGTTTTCTGCACGCGCCTAACCACAACACAGCCGCCATTGTGTCTTTGGCAAAGAACATGACGTCAATTATTTTGTAATGTGACGTGTACATTTTGGATGTCAGACAATTGTTTCTACAGGCCACGGACCACAGTGGTGTTTCCGTACTGTCCAGTCTCTTAGCCTTAGTCAATCCCAGTCATCCCCTAATTGTTCAATTCCCTAAAAAGCACTACCGCCCACCAGCTGCACATTTGCCATGCATAAAATACCAAAAAAAAAAAAAAAAAAAAAACAGCACATGACCCGTCTCATTTCTTGGCTATGAAACTGGTTCCTTACCAACCCCACACCCAAGCACAACTGAAATCAGCGTGCCCCTCAAATCACTACGCCAAAGGCAACTCAACATAGGCCCACAAATGTCCACTGGATAAGCTCAGGATGGTATGAATCAAAGCACCAAACATGTCTCCTCTCAGCTAACCACAAATTTCCAGCAAATTCCAACATTCAGCCCAACTGCAAATTTTCAAACAAGGCAAAAATTATTTTTAAAAACACGGGACCTCTTACTGCCTCAACTTCCCAATTTAAATGTATACCGTGACCTACATGAAGACGTAACAGCGCAAAACATGACTCCAGAGTGCCAGTCGTCATTATGAAATGACGTCAGTGCATGTGAACCGAAAATATGTCAAATTTTAACATCGTGTGTGGCCATACCTTTTTGTTGACCAGATTTTCTGCAGGACAGTTTTGTGCACACGTGTCCGTTCACGCACCAGGGCTGTTTCACACACGTGTGATACAGCTGAGCTGTATCACACGTGTGTGATATAGTTTTCAGCTCAAATGCAGCAAAAGAGGCGTGTAAGAAAAATAATTACATATTGATGATCGAACTACATGGTTTTGACTTGACGCTACGTTGTGGCGTTAAAATGTTCCACGTGGTTGGCACATGTGAATAATAATTACATATTGATGATCGAACTACATGGGTTTGACGTGACGCAACGTTGTGGCGTTAAAATGTTCCACTTGGTTGATACATGTGAATAAAACCACGTGAAGGTAATTCGATCACCACTGCTTAATTTCGTAAAACCTTTTACTGACAGTGGACGCTGATTGTGTTTTTGAAATCATTAATAATTTCTCCGTTGGGTTCTTCTCGTCTCTTAAATCAGTGTAAAGTCCACGTCTAAGATACACAGCCGTGAAAGCAAGCTCTTCAGCCGTCAAAGGGACGTGGATACAAAGTGGTGTATGCAAGAGGCATAGGTCCTCATGAGCCCACGCGACTGCGGGGGCTCATGAGGATCTATGCCTTGTAAGTTGAGTGGAGTTCAGATTCTCTCGGCAGTGAACGGGTTAAAGAAACACGCTGTTGAGAAATACAGCCATATATCTTGATGTAATCCTTCCACTGTCGGCGCCAACAAATTCATACTCTCTCAGAAGTCGTCGCCGACTCATTTTCCTGATAACCGCGTCTGCCCGAGGTACGTAGATACTGAGACCAGCAAGAGGCACAGATCCTCATGAGCCCCCGCAAATGCGGGGGCTCATGAGGATCTGTGCCTTTTGCATTTGTGTGTTGCGTTCCAGCAGTAAGGGGTGGGGGGGGGGGGGGTATACAACTTGATTGATTGATTGATTAGTTCCGGGTTTAACGTCCACGGCACCGAAGTGATAATGGACGGCCCTGACGGGCGGGTTATGGGGGACAGAAAAATCTATTGCCTATGAAGTACGACCTGAACACTGTTCAACTCAGGCGCACTCCAACTGTGCCACTTTGATTTACCAGGACCTTTCAACGGACATGCTATTGAACAAATCCGTCTTTTCCCCCTGGATTGCAAGTCCAGCTACCCGGGCCGGGACGGAATTCGAACCCACGACCCGGCGAGTCCCATCGCTCTCCTGTTCCGACGTTTAACCGCCTGAGCTATTTTGGACTCTCAAGGTATACAACTTACCCACGTAGTGCGTGACATCTGGTGGCTGCCCTGTCAAGTTGACAGATTCTGTCGAATTGAGCTGCATCAGGCTGACGGTGGGGTAGCCATTGGTGCTGTACTGAGGCCTGTTGGTTCTATCTTTCAACGGCCCGAACATCTGTCCAGAAGATGCATTGCCTCCGATCAGACGTGACGTTAGGTTAAAGTGACCTACTTCAGGCACATACGGGTTAATAAATGGCAAAAATCTGCTTTATTAATGTTCTCGGCATATCTTACAATAATGGTGAACAGAAGGGCTAATTTAAATCTGCTTTATAAATGTTCTCGGCATATCTTACAATAATGGTGAACAGAAGGGCTAATTTAAATCTGCTTTATTAATGTTCTCGGCATATCTTACAATAATGGTGAACAGAAGGGCTAATTTAAATCTGCTTTATTAATGTTCTCGGCATATCTTACAATAATGGTGAACAGAAGGGCTAATTTAAATCTGCTTTATTAATGTTCTCGGCATATCTTACAATAATGGTGAACAGAAGGGCTAATTTAAATCTGCTTTATTAATGTTCTCGGCATGTCTTACAATAATGGTGAACAGAAGGGCTAATTTAAATCTGCTTTATTAATGTTCTCGGCATATCTTACAATAATGGTGAACAGAAGGGCTAATTTAAATCTGCTTTATTAATGTTCTCGGCATATCTTACAATAATGGTGAACAAAAGGGCTAATTTAAATCTGCTTTATTAATGTTCTCGGCATATCTTACAATAATGGTGAACAGAAGGGCTAATTTAAATCTGCTTTATTAATGTTCTCGGCATATCTTACAATAATGGTGAACAGAAGGGCTAATTTAAATCTGCTTTATTAATGTTCTCGGCATATCTTACAATAATGGTGAACAGAAGGGCTAATTTAAATCTGCTTTATTAATGTTCTCGGCATATCTTACAATAATGGTGAACAAAAGGGCTAATTTAAATCTGCTTTATTAATGTTCTCGGCATATCATAGAATAATGGTGAACAGAAGGGCTAATTTAAATCTGCTTTATTAATGTTCTCGGCATATCTTACAATAATGGTAAACAGAAGGGCTAATTTAAATCTGCTGTATTAATGTTCTCGGCATGTCTTACAATAATGGTGAACAGAAGGGCTAATTTAAATCTGCTTTATTAATGTTCTCGGCATATCTTACAATAATGGTGAACAGAAGGGCTAATTTAAATCTGCTTTATTAATGTTCTCGGCATATCTTACAATAATGGTGAACAAAAGGGCTAATTTCAATAAATGACAAAAATCTGCTTTATTAATGTTCTGGGCATGTCTTACAATAATGGTGAACAGAAGGGCTAATTTAAATCTGCTTTATTAATGTTCTCGGCATATCTTACAATAATGGTGAACAGAAGGGCTAATTTAAATCTGCTTTATTAATGTTCTCGGTATATTTTACAATAATGGTGAACAAAAGGGCTAATTTAAATCTGCTTTATTAATGTTCTCCGCATATCTTACAATAATGGTGAACAGAAGGGCTAATTTAAATCTGCTTTATTAATGTTCTCGGCATATCTTACAATAATGGTGAACAGAAGGGCTAATTTAAATCTGCTTTATTAATGTTCTCGGCATATCTTACAATAATGGTGAACAGAAGGGCTAATTTAAATCTGCTTTATTAATGTTCTCGGCATGTCTTACAATAATGGTGAACAGAAGGGCTAATTTAAATCTGCTTTATTAATGTTCTCGGCATATCTTACAATAATGGTGAACAGAAGGGCTAATTTAAATCTGCTTTATTAATGTTCTCGGCATATCTTACAATAATGGTGAACAGAAGGGCTAATTTAAATCTGCTTTATTAATGTTCTCGGCATATCTTACAATAATGATGAACAGAAGGGATAATTTAAATCTGCTTTATTAATGTTCTCGGCATATCTTACAATAATCGTGAACAAAAGGGCTAATTTCAATAAATGACAAAAATCTGCTTTATTAATGTTCTCGGCATGTCTTACAATAATGGTGAACAAAAGGGCTAATTGAATAATGAAGTCGGAATGTCGTAAAATGGAGTTAGATGTTAACCTCTTCGCTGCCAGTGGATGCAGATTATGTTTCGGATATCTTTGCCAATTAACCCATGCCGCCCTGACGCACTACAACAGGATATGGGTCGAAAATGATAATTCAAAGGGTACTGCCAGATTAGCGTGGCGCCTGTCGGCGCCAAGCTAATCTGGCACTACCTTTTATTTATTATTTTCAACCCATCTTCTGCAACTGGTGCATAGTCATTAGATGACGCCTCCACAATTTGGGAAATACGTGCGCAGGGCTGAATGATTTGATTGATTAGTTCCGGGTTTAACGTCCACGGCACCGAAGTGATAATGGACGGCCCTGACGGGCGGGTTATGGGGGACAGGGAAATCTATTGCATAGATTGCCTGGGCTGAATGAGTTAAACGCGAAAGATCCCAACACAGCGAAGGAACATCGATGCAAATTGGTTTCAGCAGGTAGAATAAGCTCCTCATGATGCCCCGCTGTTGCCTGGAACTCATGAGCAACGATAACTCTTGCTGTCGGGTAGTGTTCAGGTTTTCTTGGCAGTGAAGGGGTTAAACTTATAGCAAGTGTCACAGTGAATGAAGACCTGCGACCTATTATAATGCGTGGATTACGGAAACGTCTTACTTGTATTAAGGTCGTGGTCTCGATGCAATCACATTTTCATATCATGTGGTGCGCGGCTAGCTTGGCTCTTTGAGATGCCAAGGTCTAGGCACTAAATTATTACCAGCCTTGAACAAGCCATAAGCTTTCAGCAGGTTTAAGCATCTGTGACTTTTTTCCCCCGCCTACTTTTCAGTTTCTTACCGTTCCATTATACTGATACGGCCCAGGGTCGACACTTTGGTCTGCTTCCCTTGCGCTCTCGTAGTGCAGAATGGCCAAAGCGTTTCCCTTGTTGAGACAGTCTCGGAGACCTAACCCGCGTATCCAATAGTTACCAACGGGCTGGTCAGCTGATATCACCACGTCATAACGCTCGCCTGAAAATCAGTAAATGCGATAGTTATTCACTCAAACCTAAAACTGATAATTCTAAGGCAAATGAAATTAGTGCTCAAGGCATGCCTCATATTAGTGAGGTTACGATTGAAATGAACAATTCCCAGCCACGAGAGCGAAGTCACGGTGGATAACCAGTATCTACCATAAGTAAAGGCAACACTCCGAACACCTCCAAGAGGCATAGATTCTCAGCACGCTAGGATTTTGCAAACTGTCAACCCATTCACCATAGAGGCAACACCCAACTGCAAGAGACATAGATCCTCATGGGGCCCCGCGATTGCGGGGGCTCATGAGGATCTATATCTCTTGATGAAACCGCTTTGTATCTATGTTCTTTAGACGGCCGGGGGACTTTGACGTTGAATTTACAATTTGAAAAACTCAGTCTGAGTCCTCTGAGAGGAAAAATGTTAATACATGGACGTTTGGGGCGCAGAACAAAAACATATAACTTTGCATGGTCCGAGTGTTTCACAATGTGACCGATGGACATTTATTGAAGAGTCGTTACCTGCTGCCAGGACAAAGTTGTTGACGGTGACCGGTGACACAGGCCTGCCGTCTGCAGCGATAATCTGTTGAAACACAAAACCATTGGCGCAGAACAGTACACACTCGCAAAGCAAAAGAAGCCTCTTCCTGTCGACAGCGTATGTAGGTCTTTCGTTAAAGTAAATCACTTCTGATCGGGAATATAATAAGTATATTAGCAATTATCGAACATCTTGTGATAGTGTCCAGAGTCGGATTTCGACGGTGTGGGCTACCGATTCCAGTCCCCAAAACCAAAGTTAATCCTTTGGATTTTGACACCCTCCCCCCCCCCCTCCCCCCATCACTGCTTAGTGATATTTCTGCGGGTGGTGAGACGGTGGAAGATGTTCTCATACACGTGTGGAGGGCCTAGCCCCTCCCCCTCCCCCCACTCCACCACCACCCTTCAACCCCACCCCCATCCTACCCCATCGGTTTTATTTTTATTTTTCGGCCACTGGGAAGCAATGTCTGCCGTCGGTAGAGGTCCAAAACTAATCCACACCTTGAGGCTCTAATCGAAAATAAAACATTTTTTTCACCGTTGAAAGTGTGTCGTACCTGCATGGTGTGGTTTTCCACGAACATTCTAAATGTACACTTCTGGATGGACCCGACCAGTCTGAACCGGTATCTGCCGCCGTGCTTTACGTGGAACTGGGCCATGGGAGTGTAGGCACGTGCCAGCGGTGACCCGGATGTGTTGTAGGTGTTGGGCACGGCGTGTTTCCTGCCCCGCCCGTTCACCAGGGCCGACATCTCAGGCACGATGTACGCGTCATGCATCAGACTGGTGTATCTGAAAGGGAGATAGATCCACCATGTAAACTGGTGGGTAGCGGATAACGTGATGGTCAATTCAACAATAACGTGAGATTAACCTATTTAGCCCCCACGCCCCACAGCAGGAGATGGATCCACCAAGAGTGATAATTCAAAGGTAGTGCCATATAAGCTGATCTACACCCCTTGCAGATTAGGAATGTTAACCCGCCTGTGGTTGGAGTTCACATTCCTTGTCATAAAATCAGTGATTTCCGTGAAAATGGCTTTAATAATTTAGGCCATACACACTACAGCAAGAGATGGACCGAAAAAAATAATTCGAGGGTAGTGCCAGATTAGCTTGGACCCATGATAATTCAATTGTAGTGCCATATTAGCGTGGCGCCATCAGGCGCCAAGCTAATCTGGCACTACCCTTGAATTATCATGGTCGGTCCATCTCAACAACTGGTAAACAGTCGTTAGGTGACATCTCTATAATTTGGGAAATGCGGTCTTGGAGTTAAATGGGCCGTGTCCCATGCAAACTTCTAGCTTAGTTTAACCATCACAAGGGATGCAAGATACAGTTCTATGCCAAGTGAGGTACCACTACACCAGTAAGCAAAAGCCCACCTGGCAAAAATCAGCCTTAGTTGTCCCGCCCACGGCTGCGCGCGGGGCAACTAAGACCGATATCGGCCCGGATAACTTTAGCCCCTGTGTCGGTAAACACCGAACTAATCTGGCACACGATGATCCTGAGTTGTTGCTATCATTCCAGCACCTGCAACTATTGAGCACCGTTGTTAGTGACATGCCTGATTCTACTACAGCCCATCGTTTACGGTCAGGAGAAATGCGTGGCTCAGGTGATATAGAGCATTCGACTTTCATTCGAAAGTTTCGCGGGTTCGAATGCAGCTGGGCTCAACATTTGTTTGGACTTAATTCAATGCCCTGTCTTTCAAATGATCTGCGCTAATGACAAAATGTGATAAGCTCTAAATGTTTATCGGTATAGTTATTTTTGGGAACACAAGAGAGAGATTAAAAGTTATTAGTAGCAGGGGATTGCTGCACGGACCCTTGTAGGCCTTCCGGAGGTCAAAGGAACCATTGTACCCCTCGGGGTACAATGGTTCCTTTGACCTCCCGAAGGCCTACAAGGGTCCGTGAAGGGTACAATGGTTCCTTTGACCTCCCGAAGGCCTACAAGGGTCCGTGCAGCATGACCACGCTACCAATAACGTATTTGTTTTCATTCCTCCACTATATTCGTAAAAGAAATCAAGAAGAACTCTTCCAAACTGGATCGCGTCAGACATGACTGACGTAAAAGGAATATAATATTTATACATAATAGACTTATGACGTAATTTAAAATCTTTCATGACGTTGGCGTCTCCAGTAGTGTCCCTGTTGTTTCGATTAACACTAACTAATTTTGTAATTTAGAACTTTGTGATCTTTTATAGAACAAAACTGGCATCCAAGACGCGTCAGAAAGAGGGCTACATAAAGTCCGCCGTTTGTCGCTACAAGGGTTTTTGTAGCTCGGTCATGTGGTACACTTTGCGCTAAAGGGATCGGTCGTGTGACGTAGGGTTGAAAACAAACAACCTTAATGGCCTATCTACATATAAAATAGGGAACTTCTCGGTACTGCGCAAATAAAGGAAGGACGTAAAACACATAAAATATAATTAAACTGCTCTCGGGCATTCACACACACACACACACACACACACACACACACACACACACACACACACACACACACACACACACACACACACGCACGCACGCACACACACACACACACACACACACACACACACACACACACACACGCACGCACACACACACACACACGCACACACGCACGCACGTACACACACACACATACACACACACACGTATTCACACAAACTATGCTAATAAATAATACTGTAGTCTAAAATTAAAAAAACAATAAACGAAGATTTCACATGAACACAAATACCGGAAGGCACGCCACTTGCGTCTCGGATGAAAAATTACGCTGCTTTGCTTCTAACAAATTATGTATACCCAGTGCGCAAAGACCATCGGGCCGACGTCGGTCGCCGTTGGCCCGCGCACGGCTGTGCGCGGGCCAACGGAGGCCGACGTCGGCCCGACGGCCTTTTGGGTGGGACGGATGGATCATGTGGCCTTTGTTTGCGTCATTAAGACTGTGGAAAGCGTGTGGGTAATTAGAAACCTATTATGAGCAACAACAATGCTTGATTACCGCTCAAATGACGTCACTTGCATCCAATCAGCGATGAACATGACGTGTTCTGATAGGTCGTGATCGTAAAGTGTCGATTGGGGATCGGCTGTTTCCGGCTGTCTGACGATGAGGGCCCCGTAAGCGCCGTCCCCGAGCTGCATGCCGGAGTGGGAGTGGTACCAGTGGGTACCGGCTGGGGTCGCCTTAAATTCATACCTACAACACGACAGATGAGACAGTTTTACACAGCAATCTCCGGGTAAAACAAATCGCCAAGGCAAACAATGTACCTCGTTGTTATATTATCCGAAGTCATTTACGTTGAAAAAAATGCTGTCCGGACCTTTGAAAAAGCGTTGGCCTATCAGACTTTTGTTATATCTGATCTTGTTATAAGCGGAGTGGACTGTGTATATGATACTATAAATAAGGAATTTGGAGAATCCATGACTGTTTTTGAAGCTGACATAAATTTCAGCGGCACACAGGTACATCTGTGAAAGAATTCATGTATTTGTTTTTGTTTTTGTTTTGCAACTGCTTGAAGAGTAGTTGTTGTTGATTAACCCTTTTAGCCCTAAGGTCAAATTTCTCAAATTTTGGAGATGTCGCCTAATGACTATGTACCAGTTGCAGGAGATGGATTCCCATGATAATTCAAGGGTAGTGCCAAGGCGCCAAGCTAATCTAGCGCTACCATTGAATTATCATGGCCAATCCATCTCCTGCTGTAGGGACTCGGGGCTAAATGGGTTAAAAAGAAAATTGGCAGTAGTAATCGCTGGTGGGACATAGCGTTATTTAATAATGTATTTTGGGGGTTGAGTTAAACCCTCTCCAGTGGTCGCAAATCGTGTTTATGAAACCTTTGTTCTTTCAACGACAAACAAAAAAAACAAAACAAAACAAAACAAAAAAAAAAAAAAAATCACCAGCCGTATATAAGGAACATGGCTACAAAGAGACGTCAGCAGGAGAGATAGATCCTCATGAGGCCCCGCATCTGCAGAGGCTCATGAAGATCTATGTCTCTTGCAGTCGTGTTAACTCATTCGAGACGTGCCGCCTCCGGATACGCGGCCTGAAGCCGCGTATCAGGAGGCGACACGTCTCGAATGAGTTAATGAAATCTTTGTTCATTGAACGCCAAAAAGCGCCAGCCGTTGAAGGAACGTGGATACAAAGTGACATCGGCAATAGACATAGATCCTCATGAGCCCCCGCGACAGCGGGGGCTCATGAGGATCTATGTCTCTTGCAGTCGGATCGTGTTTTCATTTTCACGGCGGTGAAGGGGTTGATTATGTATTTGGGGGTTAAGTTAAAACAAATGGTCATGCTTGTGTGATTCTTCCCTTGGACTTACCTGAACGTTTCCAGTGGCGGAATGGGGCACTGGGTGATGTGAACCGGACCGTCGAAATAAGGCGTGCCCCTCTGGTGCATCCCGTGCCAGTGGACACTGGTGGTCGATCCATCGTCCATCTCGTTCGTCACCCACACCACTATCTTGTCACCCTCGCAGACCTGTTGGCAGAAGCAAATCTGATGAATGACGCCCACAGGTGTTTCAAAATTCAGACTCCCACGCACCGACATCGGTCCAATGGCCTTTGGCGCACTAGGTTTAAAATATATAAAGCCACGCAATTCACAGGCTTTTTACGATTCATATTTAATTTTGTCCTTTTCATTTTGTATTTCTTTAAATATTATTTAAGGTTATATAGGTTTCAATAGAAACAATGGAATCTATTATAGCATAGAAGTGGAGTGTCTAGACAGACCGAGGCGGCACGCCTCGATTGAGTTAACTTCCGAGGGTGCTACCTTCTACTCAGAGGACACCACCCTACTTATGCGTATGTCAGGCTGTATTTATGCCAGGAGTCAGAATACATATCACCCCCCCCCCCCCACCCTCCCCCCACCCACCCCGCCCACTCCCCTCCGGCGCCTTTGCAGTGTAAAATGATCCATTATATCCCCATGACAAAAACAGCCATAAACCCTTGCGAAATACTGTGATTTTGATAATGCTTGCATCATGGTCTGCGCCAATATTGATTTTTAACATGAGCGGTCAGTGAATCAGCCTAGCTTGTGAGTCTGTCATTGGGCGCGATGCTCACGATGTGGCATAGTAAAATTCACCCCCCCCCCTCTCCACCCGCACCTCCCAAACACACGTATCATCATAGCTCCGCCACAAATTGAACATAGACCAGCCCCCGTCCTCCCCCCTCCCCCCATTCCCCCCCCCTTTTCCTCTTACGGTGTGAGAGTGCGCATTTCATCGCCAAAGGACTTTATAAGCCGTCGAAATATTGGCGCTGCGTCATGTGAAGATGAGTCTCCCCACCACACCCCCTCGCTCCTTCCCCCCTCCGAACCCTTCATCTTTCTATTTATTATGACCTGAAAGCTTTCACTCAAAAAGTAGACTAGCCCCCCCACCCCCCCTCCCCCATCACCACCACCCCCTCCCCCTCCCCCCGAACAAAGTAAGAGCTAGATTACCTGCAACGGCCACAGACCTTCATAAGCCCTTGCAATGGTGGCGGCATATGCATTACTGAAACTGTGAAGTATGAAATTAATTATGATCCACCTCAAGGGCGGGCCCCGGTATCTGTCTGTTGAAAGTAGTGACAGGACGCGGGTGGCCATCTCCCGACACGCAATGCGGCCGGAAGCAGTCGGTGAGGTTGAAGGGGCAATCCCAGCATGCCTTGGACAACGTCCGGTACCACTCTACCGTGAAGTTATACTCGCACGTCATCGGCTGTTGGGAAACCATGCATGGTCGCTTACACGGGTGGACCGCGCAATCTGTAACTGAGAAGTTCAAGACAATTTTTCATTCAGTCCCTTTGTCAAAACACTAACAGGCGAACTGGCAAACCTGGTATGAGGCAGGTCTTTAGACAAAGAACTTTGAGGCAAGATTTAAACCGTTCAGTGCCGAGAAAAATTGAACACCAGCCAACTACAAGACGTATAGATCCTCATGAGCCCTCGCAGATGCGGGGGCTCATGAGGATCTATGCCTCTTGCTGATACAACTTTGAATCTATGTTCCTGGGATATCTAGGTGTGTTTTTTGTCTTGAGTTAACGCAGATTGCAGAATCAGTCTGCGTCACCGGCCCTGAACGGATTAACCCATAGCGTCCTGACACGCTACGACATGATGTGGATCGACCCTGAGAGTTCAAGGGCGGTGTCGGAATAGCATGGCGCCCATAGGCGCCAAGCTATTCCGACACCACCCTTGAACTGTCGTGATCGATCTGTCTCCATAACTGTGACATCGACCTGAAAGAATTTCTAACAAAGGGTTAATTTCGTCCTGAGGATGTAATGAGTTAAATGCCAGGCCTTTCTATGGTGCGTGCAAGTACTGCGGACTGTTTGTTTCCTTGTCGAGGTGATTCATACAGGAATCACCAAGAAAAAAAAAGCACTACCAACAGCTAATGGGTTCAATTTATTTTACCTGTATACACATATCGTGGTGTTTTTGTAATTTTTTTTTAAAGTGCTGCACACTGTATATGACCCTCTTAATCCATTCATAACTCAACCCGTAAGCAAAGAACGTTCGTTCCGGAGTTTGCCATGGACAAAGTATTTTCGCACTGCGCAAACACAAATACTGTGGTAATTGATTTGTAAGATTAAAGCGACATTGTAAGAAAATACAGAATACTAGTTCATAATAAAGTGCCCGTTATCCCATTACATCCTAGAGTCCGAAATAACTCTTGCGTCGGAGCAGGAGAGCGAAGGGAATCGCCGGGTCGTGGGTTTGAATCCCCGTCCATGCCCCGGTAGCTGGACTCGCAATCCCGGCGGAAAAGACCGGCTTGTTCAATAGCGGCACGTCCGTTTAAAGGTCCTGGTAAATCAAAGTGGCACAGTTGCAGTGCGCCTGAGTTGATCAGTGTTCAGGTCGTACTCCATAGGCAATAGATATCCCTGTCCCCCATAACCCGCCCGTCAGGGCCGTCCATTATCACTTCGGTGCCGTGGACGTTAAAACCCCGAACTAACCAACCAACCATTACACCATGAGTCTGATTTTTTTTTAACAATTTGCTTATTGTCCTATGAAGCAAAGTACAGATTAGGAGATATATCAAGCATATTAGTTCAAGGGTGGTGCCAGAATAGCTATTCTGGCACCACTCTTGAACTATCATAGTCATTTTTATTTCAGGCAGTGGCGTATCAGAATGAAAAGGATTAATACGATGATGCTGTACAAAGGACGCGTGTTAAAATTATGACCTTAACTCCTCGGCTGCCAGTGATCACGAGTTCTGAAAAGACCGCCCACTGACCGACATTCACGTAAAGAACACAGACGTAAATGGAGAGAAAAGTAGGCATAAAGACCGCAGGACTAATTGCACACAAGTAGGCATAAAGACCGCAGGACTAATTGCACACAAGTAGGCATAAAGACCGCAGGACTAATTGCACACAAGTAGGCATAAAGACCGCATAACTAATTGCACACAAGTAGGCATAAAGACCGCAGGACTAATTGCACACAAGTAGGCATAAAGACCGCAGGACTAATTGCACACAAGTAGGCATAAAGACCGCAGGACTAATTGCACACAAGTAGGCATAAAGACCGCAGGACTAATTGCACACAAGTAGGCATAAAGACCGCAGGACTAATTGCACACAAGTAGGCATAAAGACCGCAGGACTAATTGCACAAAAGTAGGCATAAAGACCGCAGGACTAATTGCACACAAGTAGGCATAAAGACCGCATAACTAATTGCACACAAGTAGGCATAAAGACCGCAGGACTAATTGCACACAAGTAGGCATAAAGACCGCAGGACTAATTGCACACAAGTAGGCATAAAGACCGCAGGACTAATTGCACACAAGTAGGCATAAAGACCGCAGGACTAATTGCACACAAGTAGGCATAAAGACCGCAGGACTAATTGCACACAAGTAGGCATAAAGACCGCAGGACTAACAAGAGACATAAATCGCCATGAGCTCCCGCGACTGCGGCTAATGAAGGTTCATGTCTCTTGCAGCCGAGTACCGTTTGCCTTGCCCCGGCTGGTATGGGGTTAACACATCCAGCCCCTGACGCCCTACAGCAGGAGGTGGGTCGACCATGATAATCCAAGGGTAGTGCCAGATTAGCTTGGCGCCTGTCGGCGCCAAGCTAATATGGCACTACCCTTGAATTATCACGGTCGATCCATCTCCTGCAACATTAGATGACGCCTCTAGAATTTGGGAAATACGGCCGTCGGGATGAATGAGTTTTATTGTGGTAAAATGAAAGACGGTTGGGCTTTATTTTTCTCCCGAACTATGCAGAAGTTGTTCCCCTTAGTGTCGATACCTCTCTGATGTGTGCTTACTCACACGGCTTGTAAAAAGAAGGGTAGGCAACTCTTAGGAAAGGGAGTTCTCACAAACCAGATAGGTGAGGCTAGCGCTTTCAGAATTGTACACAAACCAAGGGGAATCACTCAGCGCTGGACAGACGAACAGTTAGATCCCCTGCCCCCGCCTATCAATTTAGCCAAGGGAGGACTCATCTCGTGACACGGTGGCTGTTGGTGATGGTTTTTGTCGCAATGATTCCTTGCAAGGAATCATCGCGACAAAAACCTCTACCGACAGCCACAGTGTTGAAACACGCCAAAAATTCACAACGTCTGCGACACACCACTGCGACACGCAGAACGTAGAAGGAGTGACCCTGGAGATGAATAGGAAGATGATGATGATGACGACGATGAGGAGGATGATGATATATGATGACGGGAATCATCTCGACAAAAACCGGTACCGACATCTAAAGAGTGGAGAAATGTTTTCTTGCAAAATGTTCAAGGTTGTACGTCTTTATTTGCTAGCTAAACATTCTTTACTCTGGAAACAAACGGCGGTTCGTCTCATCTCTCTCTAAGGGCCAATTTATGGACAGTGTGTGTGAACAGCTTTCTTGCAATACTGCAAGCTCCTCAACACTATTCACACTGGAGAGTAGGAAAATAAAGGTTATCCCGAAACCAGATCAAGGCCAAAACTTACACTTCAAGCACTTTCTTGGATTCAAATCATCCTGCTTCATCTGCAAGAGGCGCAGATACTCAAGAGCCCCTGGGCGGATGAGAATCTACATCTCTTGCTCCTCATGAGCTGTCTCATTAACGTCCATACTCGTACGTACCTTTCAGTTTCTGAAATCTTTGGTTCTGAAATCTTTGTTTATCCCACGACCAAAGGCCAAGACAGTCCGAGAAGCACGGATGCAAGTTCGTCGCAGCAAGAGGCATAGATCCTCATGAGCCCCCGCAGTTGCGGGGGCTCATGAGGATCTATGTCTCTTGCAGTTGGGTGGCGTTCACTTTTTTTCTCGGCAGTCGAGGGGTTCAGTTTCAGACTGCTGCAAGGATGTGTGCCGTAGAAACCCAGCGAAACGATCCCGTCAGTCCTTAAAGGGCAAAAACTGCTGTCTTTCCTTACTATAAAGGGGCACAACCTACTGTCCTTCACCTGATTCGGATTTTATTAATAACTCTTTATGGACACAAACTGTATACATTGGCCGCCCTGCTTGATCTCGACATCAGTGCGAGGACGTGCGGACAAGTTCTTTTTTTTTTCAAAGTTTGTTTGAACACGGGTTTTGTATCCACACTGCAAGGACGCCTGGTGACCTAAATTTGCTCCAAATTTGCCGCAAAATGAGCCGCGTGTTAGTCGAGGCCTGCACAAATGACTGAAAAGTAGCCGTACATACTTGGCAGGAGATATTTGCGTTGACGGATCTACTTTGAATCTTGTACCCAAAGGTTAACCCTTTGGGCTGTCGGTAGCGGGTTTTGTCGCGATGATTCCGACAGGAATCATCGTGACAAAACCCGCTGCCGACAGCCAAAGGGTTAACGCTCTACAACCGACTCCTCTAATTAATACTGCGTCTCACTAAATTAAAGCGGATCACAAACCTTTAGCGATGAGTCTTGGAATAATGAAACTAAACTGTCCGGCAAAAAAAAAGTCAAGTAATTGTATATTTTCTGAAATGGACTCACACAACACTTTTGCGGCCCACGAAGAAATCAAGTACAATCACAGCATGTTACAACCCAGCTCCTTTTATTGTTGTAGCTGGCGTTGAATTTGTCACAATAATGAGGTTTCGTTTGGGCAAACGACTACCAACACCGAACGACAGCGAAGTCATGGCGAGAAGCATAGATAACACTGCGAACATGTCCAAGAGAGATAGATCCTCATGAGCCCTCCGGACTCATGAGGATCTATGCCTCTTGGAGATGTTTGCAGCGTTGTACGTGCTCGTGATGGAGGCTGGTTACTCGCAATGACTTCACTCTCGTTCGTTGTTGGGAGTCGTTCGTTGAAAACTAAACCTCACCGTTGACTTGCAGAATTTCACAACGAAGAAAGAAGCACTGTTTGAAAAGACAATACCAAAACTACCGTGTTGTAATTGTCTTTTCTAAGCTTGTTTCTTCCTTCGTTCGTGTTTTTTTGCCTTTCACACAGTAACCTTTTTTTTTTAGCTAGGTAGTAGGTATTGATCTACCATGATAATATTGTCCGAATAGCGCCAAGTTATTTCCTTACCATCATTCCACTAAACTAGTCACGAAAAGTCAAGAAACACCTTCCGCTTTGCAAGCAACTTTCTAATTGGTGTAAGTTTCTAAATGCAACATAGGTCAACTAAACTTTACAGTGGTCTCGTCAAATAGTCCGAGAAAGCAGGAATTTGTCAAAGTGCCTCTGAGGAACCAAAACGTGTAGCAAAACACACGGCTCTCGAGCACTATCACAATTTTATTTTTAATATAAAAAAAAAAAAAGAAACTGCCCAGGAGTGTACGAATTTGTAAGACAGAATCGCTAGCCGAATCTAATTCCCATTTTAATCCATTCATAAGCAATCGTGTATCCACACAACAACATTGCATGCACGACTTTTGCTCTGTCTGAGTAATACATATTTTCCCAAGTGCTCATTGACTCTTTGCGATGAACATATAACCCCGTCACTGCAGGGTAAAGGCACTGCCGGGTAAAGGCACTGCCGGGTAAAGGCACTGCGGGGTAAAGGCACTGCGGGGTAAAGGCACTGCCGGGTAAAGGCACTGCGGGGTAAAGGCACTGCCGGGTAAAGGCACTGCGGGGTAAAGGCACTGCCGGGTAAAGGCACTGCCGGGTAAAGGCGAACAATACGCAGCTGCAAGAGACATAAACCCTCATGAACCCCAGCGGTAGCCGGGGCTCATGAGGGTCTATGTCTCTTGCTAGTCCTGTGTTCCTTATGCTTAAATTTGTCGCACTTATATCTGAGTACTTCACGCGAATCTCGGTCAGTGCGAGGTCATTTCTGACGCGAAATCGTGATCACTGGCGATCTTAAAAAAACTGCAATAATGTTTTCAGAGGAGAACTCAAAGTTTTGGAATATTGACATTGGGACTCCCCTTTGATGAAAACGGACTTAAACACGCAACATGAGGATCCTTCTTTCTGAAGATTTTTTTTAACCCTTTGGTACTCGGTAGCGCTTTTAGTCGAGGTGATTCCTGTAGGAATCACCTCGACTAAAAGCGCTACCGACAGCTAAAGGGTTACATGCCTATGAAACGCAGAGTGTGTATGGATGTCATATCGTGTGGAGTGTTCTGACCCTCTTTTTAAAGTCTATGTACACATATTTTTATTCAGCCCTTTTTCGACCCTAAAGTCCTTTTAACCCACTCAGCCCTGAGGCACTACAGCTGGAGATGGGTCGACAAGCACCAAGCTAATCTGGCACTGCCCTTGAATTATCATGGTCGATCCATCTCCTGCAACTGTGCATTGTCATTAGATGACGCCTCCAAAATTTGGGAAATACGGCCCTCGGGCTGAACGATATCACGTTACGGGGGGAAAAAAGGCAAAACTACACCATCTGCGTCATAAAATGGCGGCATCTGTGCCAACCGCTTTTGAAAAGGTGCATTTACCGAGTAAATATCGTGTCTCCTACGTATTCATACAGATCTGTTTCAGTGCCTTGCGCTTATGGCTATATGCCGGTGCACACAAATCTAAAGCGGTCTCGCGAAATCGGATATTACGGCGACACGAATGTGGCTTTTTAAAGCGGCCTACTTCACGCAATAATAGGCAGTCCGCAATATATCCATTTTAAATAGTTTTACCATAGAATGTTGTACATTTTGGCTTTAAAGTACAAATCTGATCGGTCTCGCGAAATTGTATATTTTGGCGACATGAATGTGGCTTTTTTAAGCGACCTACTTCACTCAATAAAAGGCAGTCCGCGATATCTCCATTTAAAATAGTTTTACCGTACATGTTGTACATCTTGGCTTATAAGCACGCCTAACACATTATGATTTTTATAAGTGAAAACTGACATCTAAATAACCTCAAATACTTTTTTTCGGAGGGCACAAAACTCATCATTGCGATTGTACAAACTATTTTGTTGAAGCGATGGCTCTTGTGTATATGCGGCGTGAACGGGAGAGTTGCTTCCTTTAACTCATCCAGCCCGACGCACGTTTTTCCCAAATTTTGGAGGCGTCATCTAACAACTATGCACCTGTTGCAGGAAATGGATCGACCATGATAATTCAAGAGTAGTGCCAGATTAGCTTGGCGCCGACAGGCGCCAAGCTAATCTGGCACTGCCCTTGAATTATCATGGTCGACCCATCTCCTGTTGTAGTGCGTCAGGGCTGAATGGGTTAAGGTTGGGTTTTCCAGTATTTCGTATTAAGTATCTGCGCTCTTTAAAGGGTTGACGTAATTGTGGAGTTTGTCTGTGCGTAAAACGAAAGGACTTCTCTGCTCTTTTTATCCTTTGTGCGCAAGAAGAGTTCCGCCCGTTACGCTCAAAAATACCGTGAAAAACCACTGGTACGTTTGCTTATTAGCACGTGTTGTGAAAATAAGGTTAGAAAAGTCTTAACCCTTTGCGTGTCGGTAGCGGTTTTTGTCGCGATGATTCCGAGAGGAATCATCGCGATAAAAACCTCTA
The DNA here is from genome assembly GCA_036245525.1 of Semisulcospira habei. Taxonomy (NCBI): domain Eukaryota; kingdom Metazoa; phylum Mollusca; class Gastropoda; family Semisulcospiridae; genus Semisulcospira; species Semisulcospira habei. The sequence goes on from BTPG01000006.1 coordinate 13,550,189, forward strand.
CCGACACGTAAAAGGTTAACTGGGACAAGACAACTGCCTGCGTCGGCGAATTTTAGCTGCGAAAGCCTGCGAGGCCGCAGATCGCTTTCAGTGGATCCTCGGCGGACAAGCGGTCCTAGGGACGATGTCAGCCTTCCCTGGCCCGTGCACGGCCGTGCGCGGGCCAGGGAAGGCTGACTTCGGCCCGAGGATTTTGCGCTCGCTGTTTTTTTGTTCCTCCTTCTTTGCAAACCGGCATGCAATACCAGCACCGTGCATTCATCCGAACGCAAATATCGCTGTCTGTTGACTTTAAGGTTCCTCGGTGTTGCCATGTACTGATGCTGACCTAGAGTACATGTAATATATTCTTAACCCCTACCCCCTCCTCTCCCCCCCCCCCACACCTCCAACACCTTCCCTCCCCCCCCCCCTCTCCCCACCCCTTTTTCCACTGTCCCATCCAACAGTGAAAGTAGTGGGTGGTCCGTTGTGTTGCGGGGACCTCGCCTTTTTGCCATACGGTCGCATTGAAAATGTTATTTTCCAATAGCAAATTCGTTTGACTGAGACATAGTCAGACCACTTAATTCTATGAGAGCAATTCGGTCCCGTTTTCGGACAGGTGTATTCTAAGCGAAAGACTCTCGGGTCAGCGTCGACCGCACTGGTCGACCAGCGCACAGTTTGTTAACTTAGTACTAAACAGGTTTTGGTCTGAAACCAGGCTTACTGAAATCGCAGATAAGACCTCGATGATGAAAAGGCTTATGCGATCTCAACAAAACAAAAAAAAAAATGATGGCAAATCGGTATAGGGACTACACAGACTATTTTTCTTTGTGGTGGCCCTGTTAACCCCTTCTTTGCCATGGCCACATTTTTGTTTTCTAAAATCTAGTTCTTTTAAAAAACAAATGCCACAACCGTTCAAAGTAGTATGAATACAAATTCAGCTCAGCAAGAGGCATAGATCCTAATGAACCCCCGCAGTCGCGGGGACACATGAGGGTCTACGTTTCTTGCAGTTGGATCGCGTTCACCTTTTTTCGGCGGTGAATGGGTTAAGTAAAATAAAAGACTTTGGAAACGCGTCACAACGTTCATACAAAGGTAAATGTCCATGTTTGTAGGCCTTTTGGGCTTGCTGTCGGCAATATTAACAAAAGTTACATTAAAGGCTCTAAGCTCCTCAGGAGCATCCTCAACATTGCATAAAACTGAAGAATATCAACACCTGATATATATATATTCTTTACTTTTAAACAAAGGCGTCGCACAAGCCAAAAATGCACTCAATCAGATTAGTTCCAAGGGACGTAATTTTTCGTTTCAATTCTGAGAATGCTCAGCTGTGCTAATGCCATGGTATTCCAGTCTGGTAAACTTGCATTGTGTCATCAGAACATCAGCTGCCCTTTTTGCGACTGCATCGCTCACTAGATCTAGAAAGAAAGGGTAGTGGGAGAGAAGGAATGACAGACCTATCACACCCATATATATATATATATATATATATATATATATATATATATATATATATATATATATATATATATATATATATATATATATATATATATATATATATATATATATATATATATATATATAATGTTTAATTAAATTCTGAGAATGCTGTGCTAATGCCATGGGATTCCAGGCTGGTAAGCTTGCATTGTGTCATCAGGACATCAGTTGCCCTTTTGTGACTGCAACCCTTATTAGATCTTTTGAGCTTTCCACTGAACACCTACTAAATAAAGTAATAGGGACTACCTCCAGGCGCCCCGCAACCCGCTGGAGAATATCCAGTCCTCCTCCCCGAGAGGGGAGGCTAGTGCATGAATATTCCCAAACAGATCTTGGACCTGCTGGATAGATTTAAGATTTTGCCGCCTATGACCGGTTTCGACCCAAGGTGGGTCTCATCAGGTAGGCATACGGCGTAACCTGAAATTGCAAACACAACGCATGTACCAGATGCCGCCTCCAGAATTTGACTGGTAGCAACCACTAGTCCAGCGTGGATTGTATCCCTAAAGCTTTATGGGGTGTTGCAGTGGAAGAAGACTGACTAATTTTAAAAAGGCAACACCTAGGCAATTTTGTGGTACAAAACCGGTCGTAGGCGGCAAAATCTTAAATCTATCCAGCAGGTCCAAGATCTGTTTGGGAATATTCATGCACTAGCCTCCCCTCTCGGGGGGAGGACTAGATATTCTCCAGCGGGTTGCGGGGCGCCTGGGGTAGTCCCTATTACTTTATGTAGTAGGTGTTCAGTGGAAGGCTCAAAAGATCTAATAAGCGATGCAGTCACAAAAGGACAGCTGATGTCCTGATGACACAATGCAAGCTTACCAGCCTGGATTTCCATGGCATTAGCACAGCATTCTCAGAATTTATTGAAAAATTATGTCCCTTGGAGCTACTCTGATTGAGTGCATTTTTTGGCTTTGGGCGACGCCTTTGTTAAAAGTAAAGAATATATATATATATATATATATATATATATATATATATATATATATATATATATATATATATATATATATATATATATATATATATATATATATATATATATATATATATATATATATATATAAACTTGCTGAAAAATTATAGACCAGTGTCTAATCTTCCCTTTCTTTCCAAGATTCTGGAGAAAGTTGTGCTGAGTCAGCTCATGTCACATCTCAGTAGTAATGATTTACTTGAACTGTATCAGTCTGCATATCGAAGAAATCACAGTACTGAGACAGCATTGCTTCACATTACCAATAGCCTGCTTACACATGCTGACGTCGGACATGTCTCTTTGCTATCATTATTAGACCTGTCTGCGGCGTTTGACACGCTGGATCATGGGATTCTTTTAGAACGCCTACGCGTGTCTTTTGGTATTTCCGGTCCAGCGCTGTCATGGCTCAGGTCTTACCTTTTTGAAAGATATCAGTCTGTATGTGTGAATGGGATCATGTCTCAGCCTGTGCTTTTGAAGTATGGTGTCCCACAGGGGTCAGTTTTTGGTCCTCTGCTGTTCTCTCTGTACACTAAACCAGTTTCCCGAATCATCAGCCAGAATAGCTGTGAGTATCACAAGTATGCTGATGACACTCAGATCTCTAAGTCTGACCATCCTGGTAAACTGCAGACCATTGTCTCCAAGACTGGATGACTTGCAACAGACTCAAGTTAAATGATGATAAATGACGGGGCGGTCCGTGGCGCAGTGGTTAAGGCGCCTGCCACCAATTCCAAAGGTGAGCGGTTCGATACCGGGTTCCGGCGTTGGACTTTTCTCCTCTGGTAAGTGTCACCGTTAATTCGGGCGGACCGTCGGGGGTTCTTTCTCCGGGTACTCCGGTTCTTCCACCCCCCACACTTTGGTACCGGTCTCAGGCCACTTTACAAAATTTCAAATACAAGCGATAAAAAAATCTCTGTAACTTCAGTAGCTGACTGGCCCTTCGTTTGTCTTGTACTGTGTTTGTCTTAAATGGCGTAAATCCGTGTCTGTTTCGTCAGTGTGTGTTGGGTTTCAGGCGCGGCGCTTTGAGTCGATTTCCCCAAAATTGAGAAAAAGCGCCTATATAATAACGGTATTATTATTATTATTATTATTATTATTATTATTATTATTATTATTATTTATTATTATTATTATTATTATTATTATTATTATTATTATTATTATTATTATTATTATTATTATTATTATTATTATTATTATTATGATAAAACAGAGAGCATGCTTGTTGGTACTCGAGCTTGAACATCCGCCTCCAGCAGTGATCATATTTCCATAGGTGGCCAAGACATTTCTTTCAAATCCGATGTAAAAAATCTGGGTGTATTCCTGGATTCAAGTTTATCGATGGAACCTGGAGCTCCGCAGAATAGGCATGATCAGATGCTTTTTGACAGAAAAGGCTACTGCCCAGCTCGTATGCTCTCGCATTCTGTCCCGTCTAGATTACTGTAATTCCCTCCTTGCTGGTATCTCATCTGATCAACTCACTCGCATTCAGCCTATCCAGAATAATGCAGCCCGGTTAGTCCTTCGCAAAAAACGTACTGATCATGTCACACCACTGCTAAAGCATCTCCACTGGCTTCCTGTCAAACAGAGAATAGAGTACAAGCTGGCCACTTTGGCATACAAACACTATGACAATACGCTTCCTGCATATCTGTCTTCTTCCCTTGCCTCACACAATCCTAGTAGAAGTCTACGCTCAAGCTCACAAAAACTGCTTGTTCAGCCCAGAGTCAGCCTAAAAACTGCTGGTGCCCGTTCTTTCAGTTATCAGGCCCCTCACGTCTGGAACCCACTTCCACTGCATGTCCGTCTTTCCCCTACCCTGTTGACCTTCAAAACAAATTTGAAGACCCATCTTTTCCAGGTAGCATTTCAAGATTAGCTTAGTCTGGATGTGCTGGAAATGTTGGTTGTTTCCCCATGTTGATAGGCTGTGTGTGTGTGTGTGTGTGTGTGTGTGTGTGTGTGTGTGTGTGTGTGTGTGTGTGTGTATGTGTGTGTGTGTGTATGTGTGTGTGTGTGTGTGTGTGTGTGTGTGTGTGTGTGTGTGTGTGTGTGTGTGTGTGTGTGTGTTTCGTGTTAGGAATGCGCCTACATGGTGCGAGCAGATGTTTATTTAAAGAGTGAGTGCGTTCTAATTTTTCTCCTTTTTAATATTCTTTTGTGCTGTAAAGCGCTCCGATCTTGCTGTTCGTGGGGAAGGGCGCTATATAAAAACTATGTATTATTATATATAATATATATATTATATTATATATATATAATATATATATATATATATATATATATTATATATATATATATAGCTATATATATATATATATATATATATATATATTATATATATTATATATTATATATATATATATATATATTTCTATTAATTTTATATATACATATATATATATATATATGAAACGTGTTATTATACCTCCTAACGAGTGACTACGGATGCTATTTTGTTAAGAACTGCGAGATTACATCACTTTGCGTCCGTTTAACGCTATAGCGTAACGCCGCTTAACTCCACCAGTGCCGAGGTAAAAGCTATTTATAGCTCCAAACTCCAGGTCCTCCAGCAAAACAGAAAGTAGCTAGGGATCTGATATAACGGCCTATGTGGAGCTATAGGACAGTCAGGTGTCTTAATATATCTGTCCGTGAGTGAGACATGCAGTTATTCCCGGGAATCCATGTAACAAGTTCGTGCGGTCACCGCGGACGCATAGTTAGTTTAAATAGTCAGTCACCAATCCAATTTCTCATCGCCATGATGTGCATATGTGAGTAAAGATTTGGAATAACAGTAGATCTTGAATTTATGAATTAATTACGCATTCGTAACCTTTATGTGTTTAACTCATTCGAGACGTGCCGCCTCCGGATACGCGGCTTATGCCGCGTATCCGTAGGCGGCACGTCTCGAATGAGTTGATTAAGCTTTGAGCATTCATAACAAATGCAATGATCGAATGTAATATTGAGGATCTATGCCTCTTGCTGAGACCAATTTGTGTCCATGTTGCTTGGACTGTGCTGTTTTTCGGTCGTTTAATGAACCAAGATTTCACAAACAAAAATATACACGTATTATGTATACATTATGTATACATGCATATGTAGAGGTGGGTGTGAATGTATAAGTGCCGCTCAGTTCAGTCCATAAAAGATGTTTGTGTGAGATGTGTAAGGGTTATGTGTAAAGATTTTGTAGTGTTTACTTTATATCCATTTGGAATTTGTAGCTGTGCAAGTGCAGGGAGAAAATGTTCATAATTATGCTATAATGTTTTTATGTCTTGTTTGTACTATTTGTTATAAATGTACCACAACCGAATTTCTCTTTTCGAGATAATAAAGTACTCTTATTCTTATTCTTATTGTTATACGTACAGTGGCAGCGTAGGGGTTAACGAACTCGAACGTAAATTAGCCCAGGCATGTCCAGAATGATATAAATAATTGTCCGTTTAAGCCAGCCCATTATTGAACCGCCCCTTTTGACATGAACCAAGCAAACCATGTTAATATCACACACCAGACACTAGTCTGCATTAGTCGCATCCGCCAGAACAGCAGGAATTGTCTCGTATAGGCCGTTTTTCCCAGCTGTCTCCGTCAAAAAAATAAAAATAAAAACTTTTCTGGACCACTTTAAGAACAAATATCATTTAGTGCCAATTGACACACTATGGAAAATATTTTTTTTTACTGAAATCCTTGTGATTTGTCGATTTTGCTGTACAGTCGTGAAAATTTGGTGAAAATAACAAGAACAAGCCATATTCAATGCCCTAAATAGAGCCACGGCAGATTTCAATATCGAGGTCAAGTATGCAGACTTCATGTATGCCTGCGGTGTTTCAGGTTTGAAAACTTGGCCAATTCACCTGAAAAAAATGATCTTTCTTATAGATGGATAAGATAGTTTATTGCCATATGTTTCCATGTAAAAAAACCAATAAAAACATTGGAATTTGTCTTGATGGCAGTTACTAAGCCAAAAATAACACACGCACACACACACACACACACACACACACGCACGCACGCACGCACACACACACACACACATACACACCATTACAAACACACACACACACACACACACACACACACACACACACACACACACACACACACAGAGTAACCTCTAAAATACGATTTTCATGTTAAATACTAAGCAAATATCGGTATTAAACACGGCGAACGGGCACGCCTCACTGATTCAGTTATAAGCTGACTGTACACATTCCGACAAGTTCTCACTCGCCACTCTCGCTCTCTCCAATCAGTCCGGCTGATCAGAGAGAGCACGAACAACCAGAGGAAAACAAAAACTGTTGCGGAATCTGCTGGTCCTGGTACTGATGCACCTGTACCTACGCCCTGATGGTAAAAGTTGGAAAAGCTCATTGCCATGGTGGGTGGAATCACTGGAGATAAAACTTGCTCAACGAAAGAGACGCTGCTGGTAGAGTGAGTCCAGGCTATGCAGATCTCTGCCTATGATTTTTGAAGCGGTCTTGACTGGGCTTAATATATCTGGGTCACATTCAGGGACGTAAAATCACCCATTTTATGAACAAATTCCGAATTTGTACGACTCTACAGCCAAACTCACACATTGTTCGAGTTCATTACAAGTAAATCGTATCAAGGGTAGTGCCAGATTAGCTTGGCGCCTTCAGGCGCCAAGCTAATCTGGCACTACCCTTGAAGGTCAACTGTCACTGAATGATATTTGTTCTGTCTATCTATCTATCTATCTATCTATCTATCTATCTATCTATCTATCTATCTATCTATCTATCTATCTATCTATCTATCTATCTATCTATCTATCTATCTATCTATCTATCTATCTATCTATCTATCTACCGTAGTCTTGCCGACCGTTGGGGCACCACTGATGACTTTGCAACCAGCTCCCTCCATTCCTCTCTGTTCTCTGCCATTCTCATCGTATCGCCCAGCTTCAGTCTTGTCCACTCTGAGATATAGTCCTCCCATCTTTTCCTCTGTCTTCCTCTCCTTCGTCCTCCTTGCACAGTGCCTTGCAGGATTGTTTTGGCAAGCCCATCTGAACGCGTGACATGCCCATACCACTTCAGTTTGCGTTTTTTTCACAATGGCTAATAGGTCTTCATAGGGCCCGATGGCTTGCCTGATTCTGCTTCCCACTTCCTCGTTCGTGATGTGATCTCTGTATGAAATGCCAAGCAGCCTTCGAAAACATCTAATTTCACTCTCTTGTAGCCCCCTTTCAAGGTCTGCTGTGAGGGTCCATGACTAGCAGCATTTGTTCTAAGAGTGGTATAGAAAAGTGGTTCTTTGCGGAGATATTTGCAAAATACGTAGTGCGCTCCGATGTCCAACGACCTATACTACCATGCACTTAAACACAACAACCACACATTTCCACCACCACAGCTGTGGCGTAATAAACAAACACAGGGACGAGGTAATTCAAACCTAGTACTTGACTAGAACCTGTTTTTCATTAACAAGGCTATATTGACTTTTTAAAAAAATTCCTTAAATTTCGCATTTACATTCTCACCGCAGCTCAGAACCCTGACCAGACCTTCCCCTGCAGCCACTGCGGTCGAACCTGCCTGTCTCGGATTGGCCTCCGCAGCCACGAACAAGCCTGCAGACGTCGTGGGCAACTCCTATAAAATCTTCGTTCGCGAAGTCAAGCCAAGAGAGAGAGATGTGCTTCATTTGTGTTGGCTCTCTTGAAACCATTGTTATTTTGGTGTGCTGCAGGGTTGTGTGCCTATCGTAACAGACTAGCCATGCAGGGACTGTTTATGAGGCACGAAAATCACAGTTTTGCACAATTAGTTTAGTGCAGTGTTAACACATCTGACCAACCCAGCAAAGAGATCCTCGGGCCTACGACGGCCACAGTGGTCTGTGCGCGGGTCCACTGCGGCAGTCGTGGGCCCGATGACATTTTGCTACTGGGGAAACGTGCACTACCAGATTGAATTGAAAACAACCATGTTTCATGACTGTACAAAACATCTATATGAGTCATTCAAGCAGTCATCTGCAACCTTGCTCAAGCGAGTTTAGAAGGTAACGAAACGCACTGGTGTGATTTTTTAAAAAAAACTTTGTGTCATTGGCGCCACATAAAACAGTATCCTTGAAGTGCAAGTTTTTGATATTAGAGCATACGAGGAAACAGCCTGCATCATTTTTATTGACGCGTAATATATGTTACTTGCAGTTCAGAACGATGACCATTAAAACAACTGCTTGCTTACACACACACATTTTGTAATGTTAGCCGTATGAACACGCCCGCACATTAATGATAGAGAAAAACTAATTCACTCATTGTGCCCGAGGTACGCAATACCCACATTTTGGAGTTATCCTCTGAGGACTGCATTACAATTCAGGAGCTAGATCGACCGTGACAGTTCAAGGGTGGTGGCAGAATAGCTTGGCGCCTGTAGGCGCCAAGCTATTATGCCACCACCCTTGAACTATCATGGTCGAACCATATCTTGCTGTGCTGTGTCGCGCGCAGAATGAGTTAAGATGTCTGTCGAAACCCTTAAATAATGTAATGAACCAAACGGCCTGAACACCTCAACTGCTACCGACAATACAGTTCGCCGGAAAAAGTTACCCCGTTTTTTTCCGGCAACGGTGTTGTCGGCAGCAATCAAGGGTTAAAAATTTATACGTAAAACGTCTAGTGCACACAATTAAACTCAGATCGCTATAAATGGTTGACTTCACCTATTCAGCCCAATCTCACAAATCTAATCAGGCACTGCTGTTGAACTAACAGCGACTGTCTTCAATGTGCAGTTGGTACCTGATGCAAAATACCTCAAACTCTTCCAGTCCAGAACTGACGGCGATAGTTTAAGGATTGTGCCTGACGGACAAAACATCAGTAAACCTCGGAAATGTTGATCCAAAGTACTCGTTACTGCTCAGTGACCGATTCGAACAAGACAGCTCAAGCATAGTTCTTGTTCTTCTTATGCCGAGATAAATAGCAATGAACAACAATGAACAATTGCCCTTTATTTTCCAACGGTAAAAGTTATTGGTTATAGGATTAGTTTCAAACTTGCAGCTACAGAGCTGCCAGCGAGCAATCGCTGAACCGTCTTATGGTTGAAAGTTACTTTAAAAAACAAAAGCAAGATGAGGATTTCATCCTAAAGCCTACCGTATTGTTTTGAGCTCACTTGCGTTTTTCTTTTAGGAATATTTTGATTTGTTCCTGTTTTTAAGCTTATCCTTCTGATTAATCTCTCTCCACCTTAACACCACCTCCCCCCATATCCGCACGGCAATGACACACACACACACACACACACACACACACACACACACACACACACACACACACACACACACACACAGACACGGCAAACACACGGCGCTTCCTATCAGGCAACGGAACACAGTGCCGTTTCCGTACTGTACAGTCTCTTAGCCATAGTCAGTCCCAGGCACCCCCTAATATTTCAATCCCCTAAAAAAACACTACCGCCCACCAGCTGCACATTTGCCATGCACAAAACAACAACAACAACAACAACAACAAAACCCAGCAATTGACAGTCTCATTTCTTGGCTATGAACCTGATTCCTTACCAACCCCACACCCAAGCACAGCTGAAATCAGCGTGCCCCTCAAATCACTACGTAAACGGCAACTCAACATAGGCCCACAATTGTCCACTGGATAAGCTCAGGATAGTATGAATCAAAGCGCCAAACATATCTGCTCTCATCTAACCAGAAATGTCCAGCAAATTCCAACATTCAGCCCTACTACAAATTTTCAAACAAGGCAAAAATTATTTTTAAAAACACCGGTCCTTGCACTGCCTCAACTGTCAAATTTGAATATGTAACATGACCATCAGTTCTGTGGGCTGCCGTAGCCACAGACATTTTGACTAAGAACAAGGTCTGATGTCCCATGCCCACAAGTTGTATGAGCTTGCATGCATTTCCACAATACTTTCGCAAACATCATGACAAAAATAGAGAGACTCTCTTCCTAAATCAACGAGATCGTTTAGTCAGCTCATACACATGTAAAACACTTGGGTGCTGGTGCTTTGCGTCACTTAGGAACATTGTATAAAACACTGATGCGTTTGCAGCTTTTACGTCATCGTCAGTGTCTGGTTTTTCTGATAAAATCGAGGAAACTAACTTTGTACATTTTTTTTTTCCCGCATTGATTTTTTTTATTTTTGAAAATGTTGAAGAGGTACAAAGCTGGCTAACGAACTCATTAAATGTCTTTCTATAAACTAGATATAGCTAAAATTTCAAGTGCATATGATAAAATCTACGGACTCCTATGTGGGTCAACCGACTTTCTCTAAACGGCCATATAACTCTTCAATGAGACATCCAATTCAGTATGCTCAGATGGGCAGCTAGACACCCCCGGAATGAAGCATTTCCTCTATTTTCAAGCTTGTACGTAAGCCAGCTTCGGAAATTGTAGTGTTTACACACACACACACACACACACACACACACACACACACACACACACACGCACGCACGCACACACACACACACACACACGCACGCACACACGCACGCACGCACGCTCACACACACACACACACACACACACACACACACACACACACACACACACACACACACACAATGCCTTTCGCGCCAAAAGTACGTTCAACTGCAAGGTTAGAGTAGCTAGACATTACGTCATTTTGATCTTGCTACTTCGTTACCACACTCTGGCGCCCGCCCGCCTGTTATGCTCTTTGCATTCTACTGAACGGGCTCCGACCAGCCCCATCCTAACAAAAAAAAAAAAAAAAAAAAAAAAAAAAAAATCCGTATTCGACGCTGTGATCTGCTGTGAAACACGCTCAAAAGGGAAGGCAATAAAATTTTCATTCGTTGAACAGTAGAGTTGAAAACTTCAAGATCACTCTATGGCTTTGAGCAGGGGGTGTGGACGGGGGGAGGAGGGGGGGGGGGGGGGCTAAAGGAGAGTCCGAAATAGCTCAAGGGGTAAAGCGTCAGAGCGAAAGAGAGCGAAGGGAATAGCCGGTAGTGATGGGTTCTAGTCCCCGTCCCGGCCCCGGTAGCTGGGCTCCAATCCAGGGGAAGAAAGAGGGGCTTGTTCAATGCCATGCCCGTAGAAAGGTCCTGATAAATTAAAGTGGCACAGCTGCAGTACGCCTGAATTGATGAATTTTCAGGTCGGACTCCATAGGCAACAGCTCTCCCTGTTTTCCATAACCCGATCCGCTTGGGGCGTCCTTATTACTACGGTGTCGATGACATTAACCCCTTCACTACCGAGAAAAAAGTGAACACGGTCCAACCGCAAGAGGCATAGATCCTCATAAGCCCCCCGCGACAGCGGGGGCTCATGAGGATCTATGCCTCTTGCTGAGACCAATTTGTATCCGTGTTTCTTGGACGGTGTTGGCTTCTGGGCGTTGAGTGAACCAAGATTTTGGTCGTTGAGTCAACCAGGATATTGGTCGTTGAGTGAATCAGGGTTTTGGTCATTGAGTGAACCAGGATCTCAAAAACACAAAAATATGTGTACGTACAGCGAATTCGTACAGTGACAGGGAAGGCGTGCAACCCCGAACTATGCTCATCCAACATAGGATTCGGCCCGTCTGTCCAAAGAGTTGTACAAATCACTTAACCCAATCAGCCCTGACGCACTACAGCAGGAGATGGGTCGACCATGATAATTCAAGGGTAGTGCCAGATTAGCTTGGCGACGACAGACCCATTCAGCCTTGAGGTACTACAGCAGGAGAGGGGTCGACCATGATAGTTCAAGGGTAGTGCCAGATTAGCTTGGCGCCTGTCGGCGCCAAGCTAATCTGGCACTACCCTTGAATCATCATGGTCGATCCATCTTCTGTAACTGCTGCATAGTCGTTAGATGACGCCTCCCAAAATCTGGGAAATACGACCGTCGGGTTGAATGTGTCAAAACAGGCTGGAATCATCAGGTAATACATACGTGTGATAGCAGCAAAAATTGCGATGCCAGTAACGACGGCGACACGTGCACGTTGAACGTCCATGTGTGAAGGCGCGAGCCGCAGGACTGAGGTGTGCAGCTTTGCGGCAGACAGCTGACTGTCGCGCAGCGGTTGACTTGCATCATGTGCGCTGGATTGACACCCCACTTTTTTCGCGCACTGAATGCCCTGCCCCGCGCCACTCGTCTTGATTCCTAGTGAGCACGAGGTTCCCCCCCCCCCCCCCCCCCCCCCCCCGGGCTAATATCCGCCAAATGGCTGTTCGCTTTCAGGGTTCGTACGCGATGACGAAGTCTCCCGCGATCGCACGTTTTTGTTGTTGTTGACGCAGACAGTGGATTAACTTATTCTACCCCAGATACACTACAGCAAGATAAGGATCGACCATGATAGTTCAAGGGTGATGCCAGAATAGCTTGGCGCCCATGGGCGCCAAGCTATTCTGGCATCACCCTTGAACTATCATGGTCGATATGTGTCCTGCACTGCAATGCAGTCTTCAGAGGACAACGGCAATATTTGGGGATTTCGGTGATGGGGTAGAACGAGTTAAGAGCCCGGACAAGCATGCGATGTTGTTTTTTAATCCACTGTTTGCGCCGAAACACGTGCAGTTCTTTTTTTTAACCTACTTGTGAATTTAAAAAAAAAATTGATATTCGTTAAAGGCCCGCTACCGCCGTAACTGTTACAAAATACACTTCTGCAACAAATGGTTACAAAACTCTACACACAGGTTTTGCCATGGTTTATTTAGACACACGAGAGTCCAGATCAGCACACGTCTTTGTATCAAATAACCTGACAATGACTCCACTCCGTTCTAGAAAATACAACGCTATTTGTGCGAAAAACAGCTAAAAATAGACTGACACGCCAAAGGCAGCGCAGAATAAATAACTGCGATTACGCATGCGCTTTCACTGCGCGTCACTATTGCTGTTCAAGCTCATTAGGTTAGGACAAGGCATGATAAACACAGATGGTGTTGAAATTTGTCTTTAAAAAACAAACAAACGCGTAATGGTACTTTAATGACTAAGGCTGACTATTCACGCTGAGCTGGAGACAAATGGTGATTTCATCCCATTCAGTGCTTGTAAAATTATGAATTCAACGTGAAAGATCCCCAACAGTCGAAGGAACGTGAATACAAAGTGGTTTCAGCAAGAGGTATACATCCTCATGAGCCGCCCCGCGGGGGTGGGGGTGGGGGGTGGGGGGGGGGGGGTGGGGGGGGGGGGTGGGGGGGTGGGGGGAGGGCTCATGAGGATGTATACCTCTTGCAGCTGGGTGGCGTTCAGTTTTTCTCGTCGAATTAACAGGAAAAATGACGTACAGCTCACTAGAAGTTGTGCCAAGTCAGTAATTTGCAATTCACATAGTTCTGTCGCCCACACTCCTTGTCAGGAATGCGTTTGCCATATCATTTAATGCGTATATCCTATCTCCTTTTGTCGCATGAAACCGTCGATTTAACTCATTCACGACGCCACGCATCAATAGCTGCGAAAGAGTCCTGTAGCGTTGCGCCGGCAAAGCTATACGACGCTTTCTCGGCTATGGCAGTGGGGGCGCTTTGAATGCGGCATGGGTCAACACTGCAAACGCGCGCACCGCGAGGCTGTGTCACTTAGTTTATTACGAAGTGCGAAAACGCCAGGTGCCCCTGACAGGTAGATAGTTAACCACATTATCGATTCGAATCATTAGCAAAACGCGAAACATAGAACAAGATGACAAATGGCTTTTGTATTAACCCCTATCAGTCGGAATACACCAGTGTGTGAAATAAGTGTGACTAAAATAGTTCAAGGGTGGTGGGAGAATAGCTTGGCGCCTTTAGGCGCCAAGCTGTTCAGGCATCACCCTTGAACTAAAACCATTGGTCTATATCCTTATCTGTAAGTACTATAATGTAGCTTGCATACGGCAGTGTACAGATTCGAAGCTTTTAGTCTCAGTATGATGTGGGTGAATGAGGTTGGTTGTTGAGATCGTGGCAGTTGAGATCACGAATTGCGCGTCTTAAAAACACAGCTCGCTGATTGCCATTCGCGTGAAGAGCACATTGTAACTGGGACAGCAAACATAAGCATGAAAACCATAGGATTAACAAGAGACATAAACCCTCACGAGCCCCCGCGACTGCGGGGGCTCGTGAGGGCTTATGTCTCTTGCAGCTGGGTAGCGTTCGCCTTGCCCCGGCAGGTTAAGGGATCAATCTCTGAAGCAGAATAACGAACATAAGTGCAGACCAGCACATGCTGTTTAAATACCAAATTATTTCGCAAAGCTTGATTAATTCCTCCAATAACGCAATAAGCCCTAATGAAAGGAGAAATCGATGAAATAGTATGTGTTGACATGCACTCTCAGGCAATCATCGGCACTTAGGGGAAAGGGCCCACAGTCCGAACTAAATCCTAGATTTGTCACGTCTGTCAAACGTCTCGAGTTCCATTGCTTTTAAGGGGTTCTTCTGCAAACAGACCATGTCTGCTACGTCGTCCCATTTTGTCTGTGCGCCGTTGGTTTTGTGCGTGTGTGCGTATGGGCACCAGACAGTTACCAGTGGGACTGTATGTAGCCACGACCTTGCGCGCACCTCCTCATATGTACGCTGAGAAAACGCAAAATGCCATGTTGGGGGAAATCGACCAATGAACTGTGACCCGGACGTCAAAGCCTGCGGTCAAGAACTTGGTTATGAGTCCAGTGCCGAAAACCGATAGCAGGTCTTATTTCTGAGCGAACGCTACCTATATGCAAAAGACATAAACCCTCATGAGCCCCCGCAGTCGATGGATTTATGTCTCTTGTTAGTCCTGTATTCTGTACTGCATTTTTCTTTTAACTCATTCTACCCCAGACACACCACAGTAAGATATTGATCGACCATGATAGTTCAAGGGGGATGCCAGAATAGCTTGGCGCCTATGGGCCTATGGGCGCCAAGCTATTCTGGCATCACCCTTGAACTATCATGGTCGATCTGTGTCCTGCACTGCAATGCAGTCTTCAG
>BTPG01000006.1:13570783-13625783 GCA_036245525.1 Semisulcospira habei
AAAATCTGACCCTTAAGGGATACGCTTCATTTATAAGACACAATTTGATAAATAACTTTTAAAAAAGTTTCACATCCGTAAAGTACTGGGGAACATTTAATTCATAATCAATTTCTCATAAGGGAATTCTTCATAGATCAAATGTGCCCACCGCAGGTTACGGCGGAAAACTTAACCCTTTGGGCGTCGGTAGCGGTTTCAGACGCGATGAATCCTGTAGGAAACATCGCGACTCATACCGCTACCGACACCCAAAAGGGTTAATTATTAAGTCACAGCAGACTCACTCACCACACACACGGCTGTAACACATAAATTCCGCAAGGCAGAGGTCAGCGTTAGGAGGCGAACAATCTTCCCCTGCCTCCAGTCCTGAGGCAAAGACACGGACATTAGTCAAGAAAATAATGGACAAAAGTAAAACCGCTGTCCAAAAGCACAGGCCAGTACACATATCGACAATTTAGGTCAAATTGCAAGGGAGGCAACAACTACGTAACAACGAAGGACACGGACAGGAGAATAATGGACAAAGTAATACACTGTGATGGGACTAGTCTGATAAAAAGTGCGTTAAGGTTAATCCATGAGGACCTGACACGCTACGAAAGGATGTGGATCGACCATGATAGTTCAAGGGTGGTGTCGGAATAGCCTGGCGCCTGTAGGCGCCAAGCTATTCCGACCACCACCCTTGAACTATCATGGGCGATCTGTCTCCTGAATTATGACGTAGACCTCAGAGGATATCCGATTAGATTATTTTGTCCTCAGGGTTTAATGGGTTAAAGCGAGGCAATGGACTGCGAAATGCAAAATTACTTAATATTACAAACAAACAAACAAACAAACAAACAAACAAACAATGGACAGGGGTGATGCAAATAAGAAACAAACAAACAAACAAACAAACAAACAAACAATCACAAACAAACAATGGACGGGGAACAGAATTCACGAAAAACAAAACAACCCCCCAAAAAAACAACAACAAACAAACAAACAAACAAACACTGGACAAGAATATTGGAAATCACAAAGAAGCAATCAAACACATAAACAGGAACAAACAATGGGCGGGAAAAGAAAATTACGAACAAACAAACAAACAAACAAACAATCAAACAGTTTCACTCGTGTTTTTCAGATAACAATATGTTTCATAATTTCGTGGACATTTTGAAAAGAGTTTTTTTGTGCGTTCCCTGAAAAAAAAAACCCAACTTCTTTTATAATTAATTATTTTTTGTTCAATTAGCAACCAGACATCCATAGGTTGTCGGCCGACTGCGGCTAGGAGACAGATCGACCATGACAGCTGATACACAGTGCCTGCATAATCGGCACGATAGGCGATTCGCAAGTATTCATTAGTCACTGCATACACTAAATACAGATGCAGATGAACTAAGACTGAATACAAGCTCAAAGTCTGGCAAACGATATCTACAACACAGATGGTCCCAAAATGTGTACTGGTCTGTGATTTTGGACCTTGTGGCTAAAATCGCAAGGTCCAAAATCACAGGACAGTACACATATGGTACCGGTTTTAGGCTACTTTATAAAATTTCAAATACAAGCGATCGAAATTTCCGAGTGGTGAAACGGCCTTAGTAGCTGAGCTGACCTTTCGCACCACGTGAATGTCCTGTGTTTGTCTTGTACTGTGTTTGTTTTCAGCGTGTGTGTGTCACGTGAGCGTGCGTGTTGGGTTCAGTTCGCGGCGCTTTGCGGAGCCGATTCGCAGAATTGAGAAAAGCGCCTGCATAATAACAGGTTATTATTATTATTATTATTATTATTATTATTATTATTATATCGCTAATTTAGGTCAAATTGCAAGGGAGGCAACAACTACGTAACAAGTGCACTATCCTTTTAGTTCTCCTCTGACAACTGCTATATCCTGTGGTGTAATCACCGCCGCGAACAGATTATGACGGTTTAATAACCCTTTTAGAATACTGGTACGCAGTGGTTACGTGACTCCTCTAAAATGCGGTCTTGGGTTTAAATGGGTTAACCCTCCTGATCATGCAAACGCCCAGTACTGTTTACAGTACGGAGCGCTACATGCACAAGCTTTTTGTTTAACTCTTTCGAGAAGTACCGCAACCGGATTCGCGGCTTAAAGCCGCGAATCCGGATGCGATACGTCTCGAATGTGTTAACACATGTATCGTTAACTTACTGCATTCGCCGCCTTCGCAAGCTGTCCCATTTCGACATTTGTCAGTTTGTTGTGAACAGTTGGTGCCCGCGCCCAGCTCTGAAAGCAAATCATTTGAGAGTGACAGTCAACTTTCCAGTTCATCTGCACTCCTTCAACAGACAGTAACATCAGTAGAGTGTTACACTAAACGCGTATTGAATGGGTTGGTGCGCTTTGTTTCAACAAACTGGACGATACGTACGTTATTTGTGTCAGTGTCACGTATTTGCAACCGTAAATCCCACCCCTCACATACAATACAATACAATACAATACAATCCAAATAGATGAGGCTAGCGCTGGCAGAATTGTCAGTACTCAAACCAAGGGGAATCACAGCGCTGGACAGACAACAGTTAGATCCCCTGCCCCCGCCTATCAGGCACCCAATCGCCAGCCCACAGAGAAATACGCAGGTATAGACTAAGACAATCATTTCCATCCTCAAAAAGAATGGATCAGGTCTCTTATATAACCCATGTCTTTCTCCGGAACTTAGGAAGTAGGCAGGAGAAACATACATACACAAACATGAAGGCGCGAGGCAAAATTTGTATCGTTACATTGTTGTGTAATGTTCTGTGCATCTACTGTGGGAAATCAGGGTATTTACCCGACCACATATAGTAGCGCGCCTTCATGTTTGTGTATGTATGTTTCTCCTGCCTACTTCCTAAGTTCCGGAGAAAGACATGGGTTATATAAGAGACCTGATCCATTCTTTTTGAGGATGGAGATGATTGTCTTATTCTATACCTGCGTATTTCTCTGTGGGCTGGCGATTGGGTGCCTGATAGGCGGGGGCAGGGGATCTAACTGTTGTCTGTCCAGCGCTGTGATTCCCCTTGGTTTGAGTACTGGTAATACAATACAATACAATACAATACAATACAATACAATACAATACAATACAATACAATACAGACAATACAATACAATACAATACAATGCAATACAATAATACTTTCGTAATCCCTCATGGGGAAATTCACGGTCTGCCCATACAACACACGGCGTCATCATTCACTCATTGAATTAAGTAAATAACCTAGAACTCTTAGTTAAAGAGATGAACTGTAACAGACGCACTGTTACCTTTGTAACACTCTTGGCATCAGAAACACGTATGGTTTATGCCCCCTGTACTTCTGGTGTCAGCAATGTTGCAGTCAACTACTGAATAGACTAGTACTAAAGAAGTAAAAAATGTACGCACGCACCCACATACACACACGCGCGCGCGTGCGCGCGCGCGCACACACACACACAGATAGAAACATACACAAACACACACACACACACGCGCGCGCGCGCGCACACACACACACACACACACACACGCACACACACACGCACACACACACGCACGCACGGACACACGTTCACACACACATACACACTGACACGCACTATTTTCCCAACTCTCCCTACCCCGCCTCCCCCTTCCCCCGTCCCCTTCCCTACCCCTTTACCCCCTATTTTCCACAGGCCTACACCCACTCCAATTCCACTGACGCGGCCCGACAGCTGCATTGACGACACAGGTATAGTATTTCATTCATTAGAGCTCATAACTGAATAAACATGCCAGATATGTGACATAAAGTCGGTAAGAGCACAGCCCCTAGCAGTAAGTGAGTCAAGTTTCTGAAAAGCCTACAGTGAAAAACGTCACAATCGCCTCCATTGAAAAGCTGACTCATAATTATGCACTTACTGCTAAGGACTTTTAAGAGGCACATTTGAAAATCAGTCGCGATGAATCACCGTTTTCCAGACACAGACACCAGCCAAGGAATAAGGACGCAACCTGGCGTCCGCAAGAGGCATAGATCCTCATGAGCCCCCGCAATTGCGGGGGCTCATGAGGATCTATGCCTCTTGCAGATGGATTGAGCCCACATTTTTTCTGCAGTAAAGGGGTTCAAGAACAAGAGGACAAAGAAGACTTACTGCAAGATCCCGCGGCATCACAGAAGAGACTGCTGAGACACCGGCTGGATTTAACGCCAAAGCAATTTTCGTCCAGCTTCAGTTCTGTGAGAACAGAGGATACATACTACGAGATTGCCAGTGCTAATAATGTATGAAGATTATAAAGTAAAGTAGATAAATCTATGATCATTGGTCACTAAAGCACAGTTCGTTCCCGTGAAAGTGCTGTTGCCTGTTTAATTATTCGTCTTCTAGAGGATGCGTACATATGCCGCTTACGAAAAACGATAGCTTATGACATGCTACGTGGATAACATGTTCATGTAAAAAGAAAACGCTGATTTTTCGTTCACGCCGGCTAAATAAAATATAGTAAAATAATAAATAAATAATAAAGAAATAATGAATATATAAATAAATTTAAAATAAATGTGAAAAAAGATTAAAAAATAAAAATAAAAAAATCAATTAAAAAAAAAAAGGGTATGCCAACAAAACAGCATGGAATGGTATTAATAGGAAACAAGTGACCTGTAGCAAAAACATGGTATAAGGGAAGTAACCCTATATAATTGTTAGAAAGCTAACAGGTTTTGGAAATTACCCCCCTTCCTTTGAATTCGCCGTAGTTTAGGTTTGCTGCAGTTGGAGCTGCGTACATCGCGAGGTATGACTGGTTTAGAGGGAATGACAGATGGGGCATCAGCGCGCGAGAAGCTATGTCCCTTGTCAGTAACAACTAGATTATGTGGCTCAGCCTAGCGACAGTTAAACCGACTAGCACACATGCGTCTCAGCTCAGTGCTACTGAAATCAGCCCAGAATTAATTTTTCGTTCACCGGAAAATAAAAAAAGTGGATATGAACAAAACAGCATGGAATGATATATATATATATATATATATATATATATATATATATATATATATATATATATATATATATATATATATATATATATATATATATATATATATATATATATATATATATATATATATATATATATATATATATATATATATATATATAATATATATAAATAAAGGTATAATGGAAGTAACCCTTTATTTGTTCGGAAGCGCTGAGGATTTCGGAAATTACTTCCCTTTGTTTGGTTCGCCGTAGTTTAGGTTTGCGGCAGTTGGAACTGTGTCAGTTGCCGGTATGACCGGTTTAAAGGGAATGACAGATGAGGTACCAGCGCACGAGAACCTATGTCCCTTGTCAGTAACAACTAGTTTCTGTGGCTCAGCTTAGAGATAGTTAACCCTTTTAGCCCCAAGGTCCCATTTCTCAAATTTTGGAGGTGTTGCGGCATAACGACGATGTACCAGCTGCAGGACTGACATAGATTGACCAAGATAATTCAAGGGTAGTAACAGATTAGTTTGGCGCCGTTAGGCGCCAAGCTAATCTGGCACTACCCTTGAATTATTATGGTCAAGACATCTCCTGCTGTAGGGATTCGGACTTAACAGGGTTAAACCTTCCAGCACATACGCGTCTCAATTGCTTTTGAAATCACCCCAGATTTTTAACTGCGGTCAGCAAACAAACACCCAAAGTAGTTTCAAAATATATCAAGTTGAAGGGCTCATTAGAATACCAGCCACTTAGAGCTATCCCTCAGTTCTGTATAATTACATATCTTCTCCTCCGACTTAGGTCTCAGCCTTGCGACTAGACTCGACCAGGTTTCAACTTCCTGGTTCTCACTGGATAGGAGACCGAGCTAAAGACCCGAGTCACTACTCGGCTGTCGGTAGCGCTTTTTGTCGCGATGATTCCTTCAGGAATGAGCGCGACTAAAAGCGCTACCAGACGGCCGAAGGTTTAGCAACATCATAACGGAAAGCTGTGCCGCGTGTTTAACCCTTTCACCGAGAAAAAAGGAACACGACCCAGCTGCAAGAGGCATAGATCCTCATGAGCCCCCGCGACTGCGGGCTCATGAGGATCTATGCCTCCTGCTGAGACCGATTTGCATGCACGTTTCTTGGGCGGTTGTGGCTTTGGGTCGTTGAATGAACCAAGATTTCAGCAACAGCAATGTACGTACAGTGGCAGGGGAGGGGTTAAATACACATCCTTGCGCTGAAAAGCGAGGCCAGGAGTCCGGTGTATCAGGTATCTCATTTGAAAATCTTATCGAGGTCAGTGTTGCGGCCGGGCAATGTATGTAGTCAGACAAGACAACGCGTGTTGTGTTTATTTTGAGGACAGGATGTTTAATGAGAGGTTGTAAAACCGACGGTGTTTTAACCCTTTGCGTTTCGGTAGCGGTTTTAGTCGCGATGACTGATTCTATTAGGAATCATCGCGACTAAAACCGCTACCGACACGCAAAGGGTTCCTAATTATTGTACCAGTCGAACCGGTTGAGCAGAAACTAGGATGAATAAATGAAGCACAAGGCGTTTTCAATATAAGGAAAAAGCTGAATCTACCATGAGAACGAACGAACGAACGAACGAACGAACGAAACTTTATTTTCCAAGGATTGAGATATTAGGCGCGCAGGCCTTTCTTACAATCTGTCCTTGCTAAGCTACTTAAGGAACACCAAACAAACAACAAAAACTAACTAATAATAAACGTCACACACACGCATACACACACGCACACAGACACACATATACATGTACTCGTGCACATGCGCACTTTTGTACATACACATACACACGTACGTGCGCACATAATTATCTAACATATAAGTAGGTATGATATTTTGTGTACTATCAAAAACAAGTTAGAAAACTGAACAAACAATTTGGAGGCTAGATGAAAAAAAAAAAAATTAAAAAACATGAAGCGTATTATGTCAAAAAACAAAGAAGAAGAAAGGATCAGCATAACAATGTCTTAGGAAGGTAATCATGTACTCTACTTTTAAACAGAGAGAGGGACGTGGTTTGTTGAATAGTGGGAGGAAGAGAATTCCATAAAAGAGCACCTGAATAAGACAGGCTAGATTTGAACAGGTCTATACGGGGCCTTTTTATAAAGAGACTGTTCCTGGAGGTGCTGTATTGTTTTTTTCAGTTTGCGAAAAAAGCCTAGATAAGTAAGGTGGAGCTTTCCCGTTAAGAATTTTGTGCATCAGTACACATTTGTTTAGTGCGAGGTGCTTAACCAGAGGGAGAAGTCCGATGGCCTGCAGCTTGGCATCAGTGGATAAAGACGGATCAGGGAGGATAAGCTTAGCAGCGCGCTTGTATAATGAGTTTATCTTCTTGAAGTGATTTTCACAGGCATAATCAATGTGTGGTTTAATGTAGGCATTAAAAAATAGTTTGCGCGTCTTAAGGTCAATGATCGTTTTAAGTTTGGAAAGTAGAAACAACTTTTTGGACAAATGTTTTCTCATATAATATAGGTGGTTATGCCAGCTTAGATCATCATCTATTATTACTCCAAGCAGGCGGTGTTGACTGACCTGCTCAACTGAGATGGAGTCCAAAGAAAGGTTGAGTGATGGAGGTTTGAGCTGATGTTTCTGGCGGGTTGTGCTAAGCATGCTTTTTGTTTTTGTGGGATTTACAAGCATGCGGTTTTCATTACACCACCGAGAGACTTCATGAAGACTCTCTTGAAGATTATTTGCAATTTCAGGCACAGTTTTACCAGCGGAATGTAATGTTGAGTCATCGGCAAACATGTCACACTCAGTCTCACTACACGTTACATGTAACGGCAGATCGTTAACGAAGATACAAAACAGTAGTGGGCCTAAAATAGACCCCTGGGGCACTCCATACTCCACAAATTGTTCAGAAGAACATTTTCCGTTGACATAGACTGTTTGTGTTCGTTTTGTAAGATAGGAGTTCAGAAACGAAAGAGCTGAGGGACTCTTTTTGTTTAAGTAGGTGGCAAGCTTTTTCAGTAAGATGGTATGATCGATAAGATCAAACGCTTTTCTTAGATCCAAGAAGACAGCACCAGCCATTTTATTATCATTTATGCTGTTGACCCACGAATTCACTATTCGTGCGAGTGCAGTGTGGCATGAATGCTTGGGACGAAAACCTGACTGGTAATGATATAATAGGACCTTTTTTTCAAGAAATTCCAGAAGATGTTTGTGAACATGCTTTTCCAGAGGCTTCGAGAGAACTGATAGAAGGGAAATGGGGCGAAAGTTATTAATTTCAGAAGAATCGTTTGCTTTAGGAACAGGAACTATTTTTGATTTTTTGAAAGCTGCTGGAAAAACATTTTTTTTTTGTATACATAGGTTATAAATGTATGTAAGAGGTTCCACTATGTATGTTTGTGACAGGTCAAGGATATATCCATTGATACCATCACTGCCAGAAGACGCTTTCTTTTTTAGGATAGAAATGTATTTGCCTACCTCGTGTACAGCAATATCAGGGATGACGAAAATATCATCTGAGGACAATCTTTGCTTACAGAACTTAGTTAGCTTTTCTGGTGTGGAATATATCGACTGATTGCGATTGTGAGAACTGAGTAAGTCTTTGGGGGCTGATAGAAAGTGGTTATTAAACTCCTCAGCGGAGAGGTTTTTTGGAATGGTTTTGCACTGTTTACGCTTGTTGTTGGTAAGCGCATTAAGTGCTGTCCAGATAGAGGAAGGGTTACAAACGATCTCTGCGCGTCTCTAATTAAGTACTTAACGTTATTTCGCAATCTTTTAAATTCATGAAAGTTCTTTTCTTTCTTAGCCTTATTTCTATCATCCATTGCTTGTTTGATTTCGTCGGTTATCCATGAGGGAGGCTGGCGGGATCGGACTCGCTTTCTTCTTACTGGCGCATGTTTGTTTAGCACCCCTAGGAACAGATCAAGTAAGAGAGAGACAGCCTTATCTGGGTTGGTACAATTGTACACATCATGAAACGGTGTAAGGCTAAGATCGTGTAAAAAAGCATCTTTGTTTAGTTTTTTAAAAGACCTATAGGTAATGTACACATGCTGATCCCTCTTTTGTTTGGGCATCTTGCACGAGAGACCACGAGCATGAGACTGCCAACATGCCTACTTAAGATTTTGAAATTGTGACCAAAAAAAAAAAAGTGACTGCCAAGCGTGTAAAATGCAGAGAAGAATCAAACGGAGAAAGAAACACGCTTAGGAAAGACAGTTGTGGCTGTCTTTCCTAACCGTGTTTCTTTCTCCGCTGGGGTCTTCTCTACTAAGTGTTTGGAATAGCAATCAACTTAGTCTACTGAGTTGATTTTTATTACACGTCTACGTGACCGGCAGATATTGCAGCCTGTCCTGCTTATGAAGTGTAAGAAGTGCCTATGATTACTAATAAAATACATGGTGAAATGCATGGTAACCCAGCAGGCCTACGCAAAGCCCATCGGGCTGACGTCGGCCGCCGTTGGCCCGCGCACGGCCGTGCGCGGGCCAAGGACGGCCGACGTCGGGCTGATGGCTTTTTGCGCACTGGGTAAAATGCTCTACAAATGCGCCGTACAAACGAAAATGAAAACACTATACAACACATGGACAAACGAAAATCACAGGGATGTTACAAAACAACATAATATGGCCAAATACATGAACACTGACAATCACCATACTGTTACTGACTGGGCGGGGACTTGAAGTGTGGCAACAAACTGTCTATGTTTCACGAAAAAGCAGGAAGTTTTTTTTTTTTAATGAATCACGACGTCCTTATTTTGGCTTTCACGTTTCACGACGAAGACTATTTTTACTGATCAAAACCACGAAAAAGTGCCAAGAGAGGATAGTTAGTTAGTTATTCCATTTTAATGTCCCACTGGCACGAAACGTGATCGGGGACTAAGCAAGAGAGGATAGGATACTACATTCAATAAATGCAAAAAATAATAATAATCTGAAGACTATCGAAAACCGATGATGTCGTCAATGTGCATGACTTTTATTTGTGGGCGCTGGTGTGGCTGGCCAAGGCAATCCTGGAGCCACACCTTCGAGGGCAATTGGGGCACTGGAACGTAGCTGTGGTGATAGTCGACGCTGTCTTTCTGCGAGCTCTAGCACTGGTGATCTTTTCGAGCCGATTGTGTTCAAAGAGCGTGCAGGCTTTCCTGGTGGCGGCACGCCAGCCAGATCTGTCTTGTGCTTGCTATTCAAGGTCCTTTACCGGGAAGACGCCGTATTGGAGGCTGTCTTTTATGCAGTCTTTGAAGCGTTTCTTTGGCCGTCCTTGCTTCGTGTGGCCTTTTGAGAGTGCACCCTACAGGAGTTGGCGTGCCATGCGAGAATCACCCATGAGTATAACATGACCTGGCCAGCGAAGTTGTGTCTTTAAGATCAAGGCTTCAATGCTCACTAGGCCAGCATTGTCCAGGACTTCCAGGTTTGACAATCACCATGCTGTTACTGACTGGGCGGGGACTTGAAGTGTGGCAACAAACTGTCTATGTTTTTTTGTTTTTTTTTCGTCTGTACGGCCAAAACAAACAAACAAACAAACAAACAAACAAACAAACAAACAAACAAACAAACAAACAAACAAACAAACAAACAAACAAACAAACAAACAAACATGCATCATAATATTAGGTAATGCTCAGCCCCCCCCCCCCCAACCCACCACCACACACACACATCCCTTTTTCCGTGTGTAGTATTTATTTATTTTGTTCATTGTCAAAGTGTTTAATCGGAAGTTAAGAAAACCTAACAACCAACAACTGTGCGATACACGAAACAAAAGAAATGCTTTTTATCGACGCACAGCCAACTCCTTCCCTGCCACAGTACGTACATTTGTCTTTCTCTGATCTTTATTCATTCAACGACCCAGCAAGAGGCGTTGATCATCATGCAATTTGCGGGGGCTCATGAGGATCTATGCCTCTTGCAGTAGGTTCGTGTTCACTTTTTCTCGGCAGCGAAGGGTTAAAGTGCATTTTTGTTTACCTCAGGCTGTTTGCAGGAACACAAGCTGGGTGCTCGACTAGAAAAGTATGCTTAGGGAGCTGATGCAAGAGGTGTTTTGCCCCTCCAGGGGCAAGCTATACGGGCCGAAACTTTGACCTATTAACCATTTCACTGCCGAGAAAAAAATGAACACGATCCAACTGCAAGAGTCATAGATCCTCATGAGCCCCCGCGACTGCGGGTGCTCATGAGGATCTATGCCTCTTTTTCAGACCAATGTGTATGTATGTTTATTGGACTGTTGTTTGTTTTGGTCGTTGAATAAACAAACATTTGAGAAACTGACACAGTGGGAGAAGAGGTCATTTGTGTACAGCTAGGCTTGCGTGGCAGTTTGAATCCAAAGGTTAACCACCCCCGTCACAGCGTATGTGCTGTATAGTGTACGCCCACCGGATCCTATTTAGCTTCCGTGTGTGTGGGACGATTTCGTACGATGTGTCACATTTTGAAAAGAAACGACGCTGGGATGGTTCGCCCAGTACAGCACGCATCGAGTGACACTGCTGAACTGCTCTTGAGCGCAATGGCAAACGGTTAGTATGTGTACTTTTGTATGCAGTAAGAAGCTTCGATGAATTAGGAATTATTATTATTATTATTATTATTATTATTATTATTATTATTTTTACTCAACTTTGACATTTTGTCATGAAAACTTCGGTAATGTGTTAAGAAAGTTAGAGGCGCACTGTGTGACACTTGATTTGAGCTAGCCTAGCTAGAATCAATGGTAAAACGGCCGGTTTGTCATTTCGATGTTTATTTTCGGCGTCAGTGAGTGAGCGATTGAGTGAGTGAGTAAGTGGTCGTATGAATGAATGAATGAATGAATGAATGAATGAATGAATGAACGAACGAATGAACGAACGGAATGAATGAATCAATGTTGAAACGGCCAGTTTGTGAGTCAATGCTGAGTGAGTGAGTGAGTGAGTGAACTCTTTCGACATACCACAGCAAGATAGTATGATAGTACAAGGGTGGTGCCAGAATAGCTTGGCGCCCATAGGCGCCAAGCTATCCTGGCACCACTCGGCTTCAACTATCATGCTCAAACTGTCTCTAGAATAATTGTAAAACAGTCCTTCAGAGGGCAAATTCAAAAGTTGGGGATTTCGGTCCTGGGGTGGAATGTGTTAAATGAGTGACTTAGTGAGTGACTTGATGACTGGATGACTGGGTGACTGGCTGATTGAAAGATATGGCTTACCGGGTAGCTGTTTCAGTGATTGACTTACTCTGGGATTAGCATGGGATACTATCAACGCATACGCACGGAATATCTGGTTTAACACATTGGAGACGTACCGCATCCGAATACGCGGCATGAAACGGCGTATCCGAATGTAACACGTCTCGAATTAACCCTTCGCGTGTCGGTGCCGGTTTTGTCACGATGATTCATGTAAATGAGTTAACCCTTTGCGTGTCGGTAGCGGCTTTGGTCGCGATGATAGCTGTGTGAATCATCGCGACAAAAAGCCGCTGCCGACAAGCAAAGGGTTAATGTAGTACATAATCTCTTTGTACATAAGTGTGTTCGTAACTTTGCGGTGGCGTTTGTCACATGAGCAATTTTCCTGGTTTTATGGAGCACGGTCCTGTCACGATAACACAGGATATCATTATCAGGATATATTACAACTCCGGTTTACACAGCATGTTTGCTCCTGGATATTTTCACCACAATTGTTAAGGACGGATGGAGAAGTAGGTTCCCTGTGTGTGTGTGTGTGTATTGCACGGACCAGGAAGTTGTATGTTGCTTCCTGTCAACTGACAAATTTATTGACGGAATAAACACGCAATAGTCCCCTCCCCACCCACCACACACCTCCACCCCCCCCCATCCTTCCCCGTCAACTAACACATTTATTGACAGAATAAACATGCAAGCTTTTGCTCTTAAAAAAAAAAAAAAAAAAAAACACTAGACAGGTACTTTAGTATTGTCTTAACCCTGTGAGTGTCCGTATTGGTTTTTGTCGCGATGATTCCTGATACGGACAAGCAAAGAGGGTTAAAAAAATGTTCTTTGTAAAACTGTCTAGTCACCGGAGAATTGCGTTCCACATGTGACATGTCAATTGTAACTGTAGTTCTCGTCACCTACGGCAGCAATGCAGATAGAGAGTTAGCGAGAGCAGAGACTGTGTGGAGCCCCAGACGTTCAATACAAGTCCCCCCCCCCCCCCCCCCCCCCTGCCCCCCCCACCCCCCGACGAAAGAGTCTTTAAAATGCGATAACAGCCTCTGTTTAGAGAACACCCCCCCACCCTCCCCCACGTTTAATATTTGGGTGAGTTCACGTGCACACGCACCTACCCCCCCCCCCCACCCCCCCCCCCAGCCCCCCGTTGTTTGATATTTTGGCAGATATATATTTGAGAGTCTTAACACGCATACGCCTTCTCCAGGCACTCCCCCCCCCCACAAACCCCCCCACACCACCCCCCACACCCCCCCCCCCCCACACACACCCACACCCTCCCCCCCCCCCCCGCCTCCACCTCCCACTCCCCGCTTCTTCAATTTTCGGCCCCTGGAAGCAAGGTCTAGCGACGGGGAAACCTTTTGTATGAGGTTGAAGGTCCCAAACAAAAAGTTGGAACCTCCCCCCCCCCCCTCTCTCGAGGTAACTAATCTGCCCCTGTGCCAGCAAGTGGCATTGATCCACGTGAGTCCCCGCTACTGAAGAGGCCCATGAGGATCTATGCCTGTTGTATTTAACTGTTGCTGGGTGTGTACCGGCTGTGAAGTGGTTAATCATGGAGTAAAGACGTCTACGTTTGTTATATTGTAAATACTGGTCACTTAACCCTTGTAGCCCCAAGGTCCCAGTTCTCAAATTTTGGAGGCGTTGCCTAACGACAATGTACCTGTTGTAGGAGATGGCTGGAACATGATAATTGAAGGGTAGTGCCAGATTAGCCTGACGCCTGAAGGCGCCAAGCTAATCTGTCACTACACTTCAATTATCATGGTCAGGCCATCTCCTGCTGTAAGGATCCGGGGCTTAAACGATTAATGATTTTTTTCTCTTCTTTTCAGCAGGTTCATAAAAATATCCGAGATGCGTGTGTTTTTGCTGCTTTTCTGCAGCGTGCAATGTCTATGCTTTTGCCCACCACCGCCATCTGAGTAAGTCGCGCATAGCACATCGCCCTCACGGCTGACAACAGATTAACTGCTTGACTGCCGACAAAAAGTGAACACGATCATCTGCGAGAGGCACAGATCCTCATGTCCCCCCAAAAACTGCGGGGGCTCATGAGGATCTCTGTCTGTTGCTGAGATCAATTTGAATCCGTGTATCTTGGACGGTGTTGGCTTTTTTTGTCGTAGAAATGAACCAAGATTTCAGAAACAGAAATGTACGTACAGCGACAGGGAAAGGGTTAAACAATAACAAGGTTGATATATTATTTTCTACGCAAAACCTCGCAACTGTCGATACTAAAATAAAGATCGAAAGCCTGTATGTAGATTGACCAAATACATGTTTAAAAAAAAAAATAAAAAAATCAAAAAATCAGCAACACCATAGCAACAACAAGAGCCGCAGCAACAACGACAACAACAAATACATCGACTATATGTTTCTACTGTAATTTTTGATCCGCACGTGAGAGTTATTTTTGAACGTGATTTGTATAGCTTTATATGTTGTAATATTTTACAAACGCCCTTTTTTTTCCTGTTTAGGTCTAAATATTGTAATGTTACAGCACCACCAGACAACTTCACTATTATCCAAGGTAAGCAGAGTTGTGTGTTCGTCCTTCTACTGGCTCATTTTTGTCTTGCTGCTAGTTGTAATGGTCGGTCCCAATCATTTACTGAAGAGCAAAAGAAATGCGACCTTTTTGGAATCATCGGAAACGCTGAGGTGTTTCCGATTATTCCCAAACTTGTCGCATTTCTTTTGCTCCTCAGTATATGTAGCCTGTCGTAAATGCACATTGCCGATATACTTTTATACAAAGTAAAGCAAACATTTTTTTTCAAATATAACCCCTTCACTTCCTGGAAAACAATACAAAATTAAACACTACCCAACCCCAAGAAATATAGACCCGCATGAGCCCCCGCAATTGCGGGGGCTCATGATGATCTATGCCTCTTGCTAAAACAACTTTATGTCCACGCTCTTTTGACGCTGAATTGTCCATGATTTCAGAAAGACAATGTACGTTCACGGGCTATGCAAGGGTCAAAGTTACACTGTTTTTTTGTACACAAGTTTCGAAGGCATGCAGCCACCAATACTGAAAAGAATGGTTGCTGGATGCACAAGCTGGTTATTTTGTAACACTTATACATTTCAGGTTCTCCACCCAGCAGTGGATCTTGTGAATTCCAGTCTTCCTTTTGCAACTATACCCAAGGATGCAGAGACACGGACGCCAACAACTGGACTGCGTCCGGATGTAAATCATACACTAACGAAACTTCAGTTCTGAGATATCTTATATTGCGGTCTTCCTTTATGTTACGTTCGAAATTGTACACTAAGCTTTTATGATGGAGAATTATACAGTATAAATAGCCAATATACTGGACGATACTTTTACTACACGTGTAATCTACACATCTCCGAGATGTTCCCAAATCCTCTTGGCGCCGAACGGTAATGTGCAGAATTTCGTCACATGAATTGGAAACAAACTGGATATATTTTACTTGCGACAACAAATGCAGGACATATCCTCATATCAGTTAACTCATTCAATCCTGACACACCACAGCAAGATATGGCTCGACCATGACAGTTCAAGGGTGGTGCCAGAATAGTTTGGCGCCTATAGGCGCCAAGCTATTCTGGCCCCACCCTTGAACTATCATCAGTGGTCGATCTGTCTCCTACATTGTAATGCAGTTCTGAGAGGATAACTCCAAAATGTGGGTATTTCGTACCTGGGACACAATGAGTTAATATTGTCTTCACGGAAGGAACACTATTACACACTTTAAATTATGTTGTCTTCTTTCAGACTTATTGCACTTTTTCCCATTGGCCTATTTCTATACGCCATTTTCCACCATGGTCGCCCGTTCTCAAGGCAGTGGGAGTAACATGAGATAGGTATAGACTCAACTTATCACATGTAACAATGACAACTACTCGCCGAGCAAAAAGTTTTTTCCCCAAATACGTCACTTGCCAATCACATTTTCTCAGTACGATCATCTTCATCCAGTCAAACATCTAACCACAAATATGCTGATAAATGAACAATTCATGGGGGTTACAAACCCAAATAAACAGTATGCAGGTGTACCAATTTCATACAAAACATAACCCAAAAATTGGATAATTTAAATAATATGAAGGATAGAAAATACCTACTCACCCTAGTTGAAACGGCGGAGAAACAAAGCCAGATAAATAAAAACTGAGGGGATTACGG
The DNA here is from genome assembly GCA_036245525.1 of Semisulcospira habei. NCBI lineage: Eukaryota > Metazoa > Mollusca > Gastropoda > Semisulcospiridae > Semisulcospira > Semisulcospira habei. Next base: position 13,587,263 of record BTPG01000006.1, read on the forward strand.
AAAAAAGGCCTTAAGCACGCGTTATGTGCTATTTGGGTTTATATTTCATACAAAATCACACGAAATGTGATAAGTTTGACAATACCTTCGACCGAAATACCCATTCGAAGCGAAAGCCACGTTCCACCGGTAAATAGATGTAATTCACTGACACTGAGAGTTGCGTCTCCTGAGTACTAAAAGTACTTAGCAGGGTTGGTTGTTGTTGTTTTTTTCAAGGGGACCCTTCGTGCATTTATATTTGTACAGTTGAAGACAAAATCGTTGTATTACGAGTTAGGCTTTGCCAGTGGTTCTTGTCGCCTCTCGGGTCCGGTCAAGCCCTCGACTCTTACCTCCGAAACTGACCCCCCTGACCGGACCCACGAGGCGGACAAGAACCACTGGCAAAGCCTAACTCGTAATACAACCTGATGATGTAGGCCAATATACTTGTTCTCTTTTCGGTGTGTGTGTGGGGGGGGGGGGATGGGGGGGGGGAAGATGGGGAGGGGGGGTGGACCTGTTTTTTTAGCAAACTGCAGCACCTTTGGCAGGTTTAACTCTTCTCCACCCATACTAACTTAGAGAGGAACCCAACGGATAAAGAAGGTTTATTTTTTCTTGCAGCTGGTTATAAGCGGTCACCTTGCCCCGACAGATAAGGGGTTAAGAGTTTCTTACAACGTTTCTGTGATGTGTGGTAAAGATTATGTCACACGTAATGTAATGGTCAGATTTTATTGTGTGTCACTGTAAATCGCTTCACCTTGCTTTTTTCCTGCTCTGCTTAGCGTTTGCTGAGGTCCGAGGTAGAAATAGCACAGCGGCTCATTATTCAATTCTCCTATCGCCTTTGCTCCGCATCGACCACACCACGTGCTTAAAGTTCAATGCTTCAGTTCAGCAACCCATCAGTGTTGTCTGTTCATTTTGGCGAGGAACTAAATGATTCGTGCACAGCCATCTGGAACATTAGCAACAGGCCTCGAATTTACATTCGTCAAAAACATGAATATTCGCCCAGCGACGGGAAAAGTAAGTATTGATTTTTGTTTCATGTAAATGTGGCTGACACTGTCATTAGGTATCGGATTTATCTGGAGAAGACATCGAAACATCAGATTCAGATTAAGAAAACTTTATTGTCGGATGCCAACTTGACTAGGTACATTTTGTTTTTGCTTCCGAGATACACACGGAAAAATAATGTATTTTAAAAATAAATTATGCTGAAACCTATGTAATTAAAATTTCGACGTAACCCCGCCGTGAGCTGGCCTTTGTAGCTTGTTGAGCATTAACTCATTCGCGGCCAGCCGCATCCAGATGTGCGGCTTATGCCGCGCATCCGGATGCGGCTGGCTGCGTATGGTTAAACACTAACCCTTTCCTATCGAAATAATCGCTACAAAAAACCGCTACCGACACGCAAAGTGTTAATAATAATGATTATTGCACTCATGCAAATAGTATCGATTAACACATAACCCTCACACAACTGCGAATAAGGCGTATCCTCTTTTGTCTTTCAGATTTTCTTCAGGGCTGCAAGTGGTGGCCTTGATAGCGGATATGTTAGGCTGCACAATGTCTTACTTACAACAGGCAATTGTGAAAATCCACGTAAGTATGTTTATCCATCGGGGGGAAATATGAGTCAGTTGTCCTTTACTCTTTATTTATTAAGAACACTTTTTTTTTAGCTCGGCTTCTCCTTGCCTGATGTACTACCAATCTATAATCGCCATTATTTCCGGCTCACTTAAGCAATCACTTTCTGACATTGGGAAATGTACAAACACTCAACAGATTTCTTTACACCACTTTGTGACGTGTCTTGAATACCAGTCTTCCTAAAATTAAAAGTAATACTTTTTATGTACTGTCGTCAGGGACATTTGTGCCCTTTGAACGCAAAAGACAGTAGGAGCATTTTTCTGAAAAATGAGATTTTATTTTATTTCAAATGAACGTTTTGACTTGTAACAAAAATGGACACTCTTTTGCTCGGGAAGGGAACCTTTTCTCTCGGAAAGAGAAATGAACGCAGTTCTAAGTCATGAATTTGATTTCGTTTACAAATTTAGAAGAGAAACTAAAACAAACGCGTTCTAAGTAGTAGGGTTTTGTAACACAGACCCTTGTAGGCCTTCAGGGCTCAAATTCACAATTGCATCCCCTCATCTTGACGGCTTCGGCTACAATCGTTAATTTGATCTTTCTAAGGCCTACAATGGTCCGTGCAGCAAAACCCGTCTACTAATAACTTACATTATGAGTCTTGGAGCACATTTAGTAGGTAGTTCATTTTTAAGTGCAGCATTATCGCTTCATTCAGTCTTGTGTTACTAAATTGGTTAACCCCTTATCTGCCGGGGCAAGACGAACGATACACAGCTGCAAGCGACATAAATCCTCATGAGCCAGAGGATTTATGTCTCTTACTGGTCCTGTGTTCTTCATGTATTTTTCTGGTCCCATTTACTTTGTGCTCTTCACGCGAATATCGATCAGTGAGCTGAGGTTTTAGACGCGAATCCGTGATCTCTGGCAGCTATAGGGTTAATAGTGTTGCTTCTTATTCTCATTTTACATAAATGCAGTGTGCGGCTTTGATGGTCTATACAATGATCGGGCGTGCGAATTCTGGGAGTGGAANACGGCTGGAATGTGACATCGACCATTCAGCATACAAGTGTAAAAGGTGCAAACCGCTTGATATTTTGTTGTTGTTGTTGTTGTTGAGAATATATGGATAGGTGTTTAAACGTAATATCACCTGCCCCACCAAACACTGTACAAAATACCTGCACACTTCCTAGCTAAGGTAGCTGCGCCCATATACAACCTGGGAAGATCACTTTTAAGTAGCAACTAACCCCACACCAGATGTCCTAGTCCTAATGCTTGGTGCCTTCTGGGATCCATAGTATACCTCTAAGCGGCAAACCAACCATTTCTTACTCTACACTACAATCAATGACATCGCGCTCCTTACGAAAGCAATAAAAACATCTCAAAGGGAAACAGCCAAACCTTTACGATTCATCGTCACTTGTGTATCTAGATACCCAACGTTTAAACTGTTTGCTCAACATAGCTGCAAAACTCAACAGAATCAGGGGCGAGCTAAAGCTAAACTGTCGTCCGCATTGTTTGATTTTTGTGTGTGACTGGATTCATGTTGTGAAAAGTTCTAGAAAACATAGATGTTGAAAATTTGTATACTATCATTTCTAGACAGACCGAGCCACGCCCATTCTTAAACTGTTTGATTCATAGTCACCGAGAGCTTCGCCCTCGGTGACTATGATTTAAACAGTTTGAGAATGGGAGTCGCTCGGTCTGACCAGAATTGATAGTATACGAACATTCCACTTCTATGCTATAACAGAACATGGCAAGACCACTTTTACATAGAAATTCCCCAACACTTTCCGGCATCACATAGAACACCTCTAGGTGGCTGGCACGCTTTAGTGTGTCAACGACCAAGGCTTAAATAATCTACAATAGAATCAATGACATCGCGGATCTCACAAAAGCGACAAAAACATCACCGTCACCGCTGTAGATATCCAACGTTTACATCGTTTGCTCTACAAAGCGGCAAAAGTCAACACAATCAACCGTGAACGGCTCAGACCGGCGCAGCTGACAATCAGGCTATATCGGGAATGCCACCTGCTTTGTTTGATATTTGGTGACTGGATTCATGTTGTGAAAAGTTCTATAAAACGTAGAAGTGCGCATCCTATTTTCAAACTGTTTGATTCATAATCACAGACATACCAAATATCATGATAAAACATCCGCCTATTTCGTCGAATTAAAATGTGTTTGTGGAATCATTTTTTGTTCTTCTCGAGATTAGATACTGTGCTATTAATACATGCCAAGAACATTTATGAAGAAAATATTGTCAGCTATTTACCTTCCTTGCATGCATAATTTTTTGTTTTAATTCAGGCAACGTGGCAGCTTTACAACCCGGTTTTCGTGACGGGACATTGAAGACAGACCTTATAATGGCTACAAGCACCGAAACAGCCTGTGTCCAGTTCTTCTACCGCATGACTGGAATTAACGATACACTGGCTGTGTCAGCCCAGAGCATGGACGGCACCATGGAGTTGCTGTGGGAAGTGACTAATACAAATACATCGAGTTCCTGGCATACTGCATCAATTCCACATGTGTCAAACAGCGCTTTCTTTGTACGAACATGGAATATTGTAAAATAGCGTTTTCTGTTGGTTTTAACCTCTTCTCTGCCGGTGGACGTATATTTTGTTACTTCAATCTTTGTTATTCACTGACCAAAAAGCCCCAGAGGAACACTGGTACAAAGTGATTTCAGCAAGAGGCATAGATCCTCATGATCCTCCGCATCTGCGGGAGCGCATGAGGATCTATGTCTCTTGCAGTTGGATCGTCTTCACCATTTCTCGGCACGCAAGGGGTTAATAACAGTGTAAGTAAGTAAAATATTTTCCATGCCATGCTCATACGCCCCATGCTTACGAATTCAGACCACGAGACCAGAAAAGCAGACAGTTAACTTTATAATGTGTACAGGGCATGCACCCCATTGCAAGCATAACTACTGAACATAACGCATATAATGACGAGCAAGAGAACTACGACATTTTTTTATTCCCTTTTCTTTTGCTCGTCAATACATGTCATCACTTTTATTGTTTAAATAAAAATACACATTTGATGGTTTTGCGCAGATACTCTTTCAAGGCCAGAGGTGTCGTGCAGGTGAATCAAACACTATAGATATCGACGATGTCAAGGTTTCTATGTACTCGTGTCCCTATTTACCAGAAGGATCAAACTCGTCAATCCAGCAATGGACAAATACTTTGGACCCAAGCTGCGACCCACCATCAGGTTCACGTATTTACTGCATGGACAATCTGTCGATGACTAAGGAAGTGATCATATACATTTGTTTTGTCAAAAGCAGACAAAAACGTGTAATTGCTAAGTGAACACACGCGCGCGCGCAGAGAGAGAGAGAGAGAGAGAGAGAGAGAGAGAGAGAGAGAGAGAGAGAGAGAGAGAGAGAGAGAGAGAGAGAGAGAGGGAGAGAGAGAGCACACGCACACACACACAGATAACCGACCCCCCCCCTCCCCCCCCCCCCCCACACACACACGCACACACACACATATACACACACACGCACGCACGCACGCAAGCACACACATATACACACACACACGCACGCACGCACAGACGCACGCAAGCACACACACTTGTGTTTATGTAAGCGCGTGTGTGCTTGCGTGCGTATGTTTTCTCAAGTACCTGCTTTTGTGAAATAACACCTGTTTCCGAAAGTAGGCGTTCGTCTGATTTCTCCGACATTATATTTTCAAAGTTTAACTTTAGTCTTAGACGCGCAAACAATCAGAAGAGCGGAGTTTTGGATACTACATTTGTCTTCTAACGATATTTTTGTACAAACATTTTCTCCTTGCAAGGTGTTTGCGTACTTGTATAGTGTTGTTTCTTTGTCTTTTTACCTGTTTGAAAGTGCGTAGAGCTGGATTGTAGTAGTCAGGTTACAGCGCAAAACGATTGTTATTATGATTATCATTATTGTTTTTGCTGCTGTTAATTATTTGAACATTTATGTTTTGAATTGCTTTCCGTCTTTGGAGTAGTTCTGGGTAAGCATCAGACTGGTAATGGCACTTAAACATTTGGGCGTCGGTAGCGGTTTTTGTCGCGATTATTCCGGCAGGAATCATCGCCGCGACAAAAACCGCTACCGACGCCCAAAGGGTTAAGTTACTGCATTTCTACGATCAACCTCAGCTTCTTACTGAACATTTGGATATGTATATCGTAGGTTCTACCGAGGCTCTCAAACGTTCTGGCGAAAACGACCCTATTCCTGCAATAGCGGGAGCAATTGCAGGAGTGGTCGTACTTGCCGTGGTTGCTGTCGTCCTCGCTGTGGTTATCCGGAGAGTGCGAACCCAAAAGAGGTATTTGGAAATTTATTTAACTTGAAACTCGCACAAGCTTTCTAAACATGTAAGCTAACTGACAAAATGCTTGGAGCTTGACGTTAACCCTTTGCCTGTCGGTAGCGGTTACGTCGCGATGATTCCTGTAGGAATCATCGCGCCATATATATCTATCCACACGCAAAGTGTTAAATAATCTTTTGAATAGACAAATAACTGCTTGCTATCTAAATTGTCCTATTTCTGTGACTTGCTGTTCTCGTTTGATTATTACGTATCTTGTCAAGAACGATGATATAATGTTTCGTACATGCAAAGCACATAATATTGTAACACCCTTCCTCACTCCTCTGCAGCTTTCTAATGTATCTCTCTTTACCTTTCTTTTGCTGCGGAGGTCTTTCGGGTGTTTTGTGCGTGCGTGCACCTGTGATGCTCTTGATGTGACAGCTCTGTGACGTGCTCTTTAACGTGGCAGAGGAATCACATCAATATGTCAGAATGGCTAGCCATTACTATTTTGTCAGGATAAAAATTTCGCGTGCGTATGCAATGTCAATTCTTGCTCATGCAGACACAAACTCACGCACCAACTGTAACCGCGCCTTTCAATCTCACGCAAATATGATAAACGATAGACATAATAAATTTAGAAAAACAAGGTTCTTTTCTTGGTAATGATTACATCATATTTTTTGTCTCTTCAGGAAGAGAATTCCCTTTTTCCTCAAATCACTAAGTCATATAATTTTCTTTTTCTTCTTCGTTTTCCGGTTACTCTATAAAAATGCTTGCAAGTTCACAGTAGCTTTCTAACGTTCCCAATAAGTAATAGGTAAATAAATAAGCTTTTTCTTACTTTCTTTGCTGGGAAATTCCTCTGGCTTACAATATATATAGACAGCTACCTCTTCAGGTCATATTAATTTTGAGACTGATGAGCGACCAGACAATTGATGCCTTACTTTTCAACAGTGAGGTTATTTTTTCGCCGAACGGCTATTAAGCATCTATAGACAACACGCCAAACATCTCCAAGAGGCACGGATCTATGCCTCTTGGAGATGTTCGGCGTGTTGTCTATGCTTATGGTACAACCTGGTTATCAACCGTAATTTCACTTTCGTTTTTAGTCGCTCGATTGCAATCGAAACCTCAAGATTACAAATTCACCCTTAAAGTTTTGTAATCCAGTGACTGTTACTGACGATACCGGACGATTATCCGTGTCAACCCTACAAAGGTCCGTGTAGCGAACCCCTCCGACCAATAACTTCTATCTATCTATCTATCTATCTATCTATCTATCTATCTATCTATCTATCTATCTATCTATCTATCTATCTATCTATCTATCTATCTATCTATCTATCTATCTATCTATCTATCTATCTATGTATCTATGTATCTATCTGTCTATCTGTCTGTCTGTCTGTCTATCTGTATATCTATCTATCTATCTATCTATCTGTCTATCTATCTGTCTATCTGTCTATCTATCTATCTATCTATCTATCTATCTATCTATCTATCTATCTATCTATCTATCTATCTATCTATCTATCTATCTATCTATCTATCTATCTATCTATCTATCTATCTATCTATCTATGTATCTATGTATCTATCTGTCTATCTGTCTGTCTGTCTGTCTATCTGTATATCTATCTATCTATCTATCTGTCTATCTATCTGTCTATCTGTCTATCTATCTATCTATCTATCTATCTATCTATCTATCTATCTATCTATCTATCTATCTATCTATCTATCTATCTATCTATCTATCTATCTATCTATCTATCTATCTATCTATCTATCTATCTATCTATCTATCTGATAAACGGCAAGTTTGAAAACTGGTCCTGTTACCAATAACTTCTACCGTTGGAAAATAAAGGTTCATTGTTCATTGTTCTGTCTGTCTGTCTGTCTGTCTGTCTGTCTGTCTGTCTGTCTGTCTGTCTATCTATCTATCTATCTATCTATCTATCTATCTATCTATCTATCTATCTATCTATCTATCTATCTAGCTACCACCAGTTATGCCAGGTGCCCACAGCGAATGGTGCCAATAGATACGTCAGCTACTTACGCGGTTGGTAATTCAGTGTCGTGTGATCAGTGATCCTTCACCGTTGTGCTTCGCAGATTTCACTGTGGGTGTGTGAGGCAGTTCATTATTACGTCAGTGTTACGTGTGTTTCTTTATATACGGCTCTTCTGCGTTCGCTTGTGATTTATTCCAAAGCGGTGACTGACTGTGTGCCTCAACTTCTGTGATTTTCTCGCCTGGTTTGATTACCAAAGCTCCGCTAAGTTTTCATTGTGACAGTACGGTTTCAAGTGTTCAGCCTACGATACTTCACATCGCAGGCTATACCATTTGTTCATTTATTTAGACAGCTTGCGCAGCATTAATACGTGGATACACTATTAATCAAAAGCGATCTTCATTTGATAAGGCTGTATTGGACACCATTTGTGACGTTTTGATACGAGGTGCTATAACTTCAGCCGCGCTTTACTGCATTGAAACTTTATTCCCTATTCCCTCTGTTTATATTTTGTATTGTGTTGCACTTCAATTGGGAAAGTTAAAATTCAACATGACCCATAATGCTCAGACACACGGAAGCCTTCAAACTGGTCACTTGAACATCTACCATCTTTTTAACAAGGTGGCCGATTTGAATGTTTTTCTAAACTCGTCTGAACCATTCCACCTGTTTGGTCTTAGTGAGACGCGACTTAACTCCGACATAAGCGATGAAGCCGTTCACATACCTAACTTTAGCATCACTCGACTTGACCCTCGTGTACTTGGTCAGACTGGGCTTGCCGTTTACATCCATAACTCAGTCCAACATTTAGTAAAAAGGCGTGAGGACATAGAAACTCCGGAAGTTGAGTGCATTTGGTTGGAATTTAGGGCTCCAAAAACTAAACCCGTCTTCATCGGCTTTTGTTATCGTAACCCATCAGCCAAGTTTGAATGGTACGACGATTTCTTGCATGCAGTAGAAAAAGTTGGCCTACCTAACTGTGATGCGTTGCTACTAGGCGACTTTAACATAGATATGTTAAAGCCCCATACCGCGTGGGATTGCATCACCACACAAACCGGCTTAGAACAATTAGTTTCGGCCCCTACTAGGATCACAAAAACAACCGCAACACTCATTGATCACATTTACACCAACCGTCCCCTTAGTGTGTTCAATGTTAGTGTTCCTGACCTCAGCATCAGTGATCACTTTCCTACTGTGTGTTCCTGGTCAACAAAACTGCCAGTGCATCGTAAGAACGGGCACACAACTATAACGTACCGCTCATTTAAACAGTTTAATCAGTCTGCTTTTCTAGCAGACCTTGATCAAACACCATTTAATGTCGTTAATAACGAAACTGACCCTGAAAAGGCTCTGACTATTTGGTATCGACTCTTTACAAGAGTACTTAACAAACACGCCCCTTTACGGCAAAAGCGGGTAAAAAACCACACGTTACCACCTTCGCTAACGCAAGGAATAATTGAAGCTATAAAATTGAGAAATGACTTAAGAAGACACAAGCTATTTAACGAATACAAAAAACAACGTAACCGTGTCAAGTCTATGGTACGCAGGGCTCAAAAGTCTCTCTTTGAACGAATGATTAAAGAAGACAGAGATACTGCCGCACTCTGGCGCGCAGTTAATCTCGTCACCCGAGGTAACAGCAAGAAATCGTCATCCATTCCTTCTAGTATTACTGCAGACACCTTTAACAAACATTTTTTGTCTGTTGCCGAGTCAATCATACCCTCAAGCGGAAAAGCGTCTTACACATGCCCGGAGTCCCTGCTTAACTTCTGTAAGCAGAAGACTAAGGACAAACCCCCCTTCTCTATAACGCCTCTAGCTGTGTATGAAGTAGGAAAACTGATCGGGTCACTCAAAAACAAAAAATCATCGGGACCTGACGAGATCAGCCCTAAAATCCTGAAACTGTCCCTTCCCTATACAGTAGAATCGTTAACGTATATTTATAACTTATGCATCCAACAAAATATATTTCCATCAGAACTGAAGTAAGCCAAGGTTATCCCTTTGCCTAAATCAAAAGATCTGTCTGATGTTAATAACTATAGACCCATCTCAATATTATCCAGCCTTTCCAAACCTCTTGAAAGACACGTGCACAAACACCTTTATCAATATTTGGGGAGTCGTAGTCTATTGCACGTATTTCAGTCCGGCTTTCGCCCCAAGCATTCTTGCCACACGGCACTAACAAGACTTATTGATGCGTGGCTAGCATCCATAAATAACTCCCAAATAACTGGGTCGATCTTTATTGATTTTAAGAAAGCTTTTGACCTTGTAAATCATAACATTCTTTTGTCAAAACTTCAAGCATATCTTTGCAATGCAGGTGCTGTCTCATTGTTCACTTCATATTTAAGCGGAAGGAAGCAAAGAGTACTGTTAAATGGATCCTACTCCTCGTATGGTCACGTCAAAAGCGGTGTGCCTCAGGGCTCTGTCCTCGGGCCATTGCTGTTCTGCTTATTTATCAATGACCTTCCACTACATATTAGTTGCCGCGATATTTCTTGTGACATGTTTGCTGATGACTGCACACTACACACTCCTCACAAAAATGTAGCTGCAATTAACACGCGTCTGCAGGAAAGCCTGCGCGAGGTCACCGACTGGTGTCATTCCAACTCCATGTCCCTGAATCCGTCAAAAACAGAATGCATGGTTATAACCACACGTCAAAAGCACCAGCTATGCCCGCTCTCTCTTAGGCTGTCTATAAACGGCAGCCCAATTGAGCAAGTATCACACCACCGCCTCTTGGGGGTCACTATAGATGATCAGCTTAAATGACAACTGCATATTAATAATGTGTGCAAAAGGGTCTGGGGTGTAGGGGGCTCTGGATAGAGGTAGTACCTTTGCTGTTCGGCAGCTGCGTCCTACATAGGACGGACGGGCATCACTGGTCCTCATCCATCTCCTTAATCTCTCACGTGCTGGCTCCAAGCGCCACACCCTGGCAAACCACCTCAGCTGGTGGGCTAAACCACGTGAGGGGGTGGTGTTCACATTGCACCACTAGGCGGATGAGCTGTTTCTGACAGACAACGGCTAGAGGACGGAGGAGATCAGGTTGGATCCAACGGCCAAATGTGGGGGAGTAAACCCTTCAAATCAGGAGTGGAGCCCCGAAGGCAGACAGCTGCCTGTATTCACGCACTGTTCTGGCAGCTCCTGCAGCCAAACTGGTGCCAAACGTACTGCTTTGCATTCCTTTGGATACAGCAGCGAGGCCGAGAGGGGGATCTTGATGACTGGGCATCCCAGGATCTCCATACACTTCGCCCAGGCTTGCGCCCTGGAGAAGTCACTCCAGTGACTGACCCAGCAGGCGCATACTCCATTGTCTTCCGAGACAGGATGCCATATATATAAAAGGGTTTCCAGAAGCCTGTATATGTTGTCAAAATTGAAAACAATTACTGACACAGATACGCGTCTTCTTTTCTACAATGCTCATGTCAAGTCGCACATAGACTATGCATCAACAGTGTGGGATGGTTCTAGTGATGTACATTTGAAGAGGCTGAACTCCCTACATAGGAGAGCTGCTAAGCTTATATTTCCCGATCCCGAACTCTCAACTGACGAAAAGCTTAAAACTTTAAAAATTCTCCCTCTATCCCAGCACTTTCAGTTCAATAAAGGTGTATTGATGTACAAGCTGTACAAGCAATCATGTCCACTGTACTTGAGTTCTTTTTTCTCAGAACGGACATCTGTAGCTTCTAGACATGGACAACAATTCAAAGTACCCCTGCCGCGTATTGATTTATTCAAAACCAGCTTGTCATTCTCGGGAAGTTCATTCTGGAATTCTATTCCTGCAGAAATTAGAAACGCAAAGACGCTCACCTCATATAGGGACAGCCTCTTCAAACACCTAGAATCTCTGACGTAATCAAATCATTACAGTATTGGGATAACTTGCACGTGTGTTCAGATGTGTACATGTGCGTGTGTGTGAGTTTGTGTGTGTGTGTGTGTGTGTGTGTGTGTGTGTGTGTGTGTGTGTGTATGTATGTGTGTGTGTGTGTGTATGTGTGTGTATGTGTGCGAGAGAGAGAGAGAGAGAGAGAGAGAGAGAGAGAGAGAGAGAGAGAGAGAGAGAGAGAGAGAGAGAGAGAGAGAGAGAGAGAGAGAGAGAGAGTCCCTTTTTCCCATAGCCGTACCATAATATTTGAATGCCAAAGAGTACCTTTGAATACTGCATGTACTGTGTATAATGTTTTTGCCTTCATATGTGTGTGCTCGATATGTTGGGCGCGCGCGTGTGTGTGTGTGTGTGTGTGTACTGTATGTGTGACTCTGTGTGTGTGTGTGTGTGTGTGTGTGTGTGTGTGTGTGTGTGTGTGTGTGCACGCGCGTGCGTGCATACTGTGTGTGTGTGTATGTGTGTGTGTGTCGGCGTGAGAGAGAGAGAGAGAGAGAGAGAGAGAGAGAGAGAGAGAGAGAGAGAGAGAGAGAGAGAGAGAGAGAGAGAGAGAGAGGGGGGGGTGAGATATAGCACCTGCATTCATATTTGCCCTTGCTGTATGAACTTTAATGTACTTAATGATTCTTTGTTTATTGCTTTACTTTGTATTTTTACTCATTTTATATTTTTGTGCGTACGCGTATGCGGGTAGGTATGTCTGGAGTGCGTGTCCGAGAGCGTGTGTTTGTTTTTGTGCGTATGTGCCTGAGTGCGTGCGTGTGTAAGTGTGTGTGTGTGTGTGTGTGTGTGTGTGTGTGTGTGTGTGTGTGTGTGTGTGTGAGTGTTCGTGCGTGTGTGCATGCGTACTGAATTGCGGTGTACATGTATGTGTGTGTGTGTGTGTGTGTGTGTGTGTGTGTGTGTGTGTGCGTGCGTGCATGCGCGGGTTGCGATGTGCATGCGTGCGTGTGCGTGTGTGGGTATGTGTGTGTGTATGTGCGTGGTGCGTGCGTGCGTGCGTGAGCGAATGCAGCAGTGCATGCAGCAGTGTGTGGTATGTGTATGTTTACATGTCTATGTCACTTATGTAGTAGATGTAGCAACGGCAAGTTTGAAAACTGGTCCTGTTACCAATAACTTCTACCGTTGGAAAATAAAGGTTCATTGTTCATTGTTCATTGTTCATTGTTCATTGTTCATTGCTATCTATCTATCTATATTTGTAATAAAATGAAATCTATTCAGTTTTAGTAAGTGGTGTAATGTGAAATGTACAATTACTTTTATCTTAATTCTTAAATAATGGCAAGATGTGATGAAAGACAAATTCCCCTTTTACATATATTGGGACAATAAAGTGTATTTGTATTTGTGTTATGGTCACGCGCCTTTTCCGACGATCGGTATCGTCAGTAGCAGTCCAGGGGTTAACTCACAATAAAGTTTATGTTTGTCTTCTTTCCTTAGAGGTGAGTCGAGAAACGACAAAATGAGTCCCAGTGATGGCTTTGGAGGTCGCGAATTGTGTAAGTAAAATACCCGTATTTACGAGAGTAAAAAATAGTATAGCAATATGAGGGAAATGGTAAAATATTTCAAGCCCTTGTCTGCCAAGAAAAGTAAGCGCGATCCAAATGTAAGAGAGAATAGATCCTCGTGAGCCCCCGCAATTGCTTTCATGTTCCTTTGACGTCTGCGACTCTTTGACATTGAATTAACAAATATTTCAGAAACATAATCTGAGTCCACTGATACAGAAGGTGTTAAATTGTTATTTTGTAATTTTTGATTGTATGTTTACTTTTATTTATTTAAAAAAAATTATTTATCATTTTTTTATTTATTATTATTTATTTATTTATTTATTAGTTATTTATATTTATTGATTTGTTTTATTTTTTAATTTTATTATTTATTTATTTATTATTTATTATTATTTTTATTAACATTTCATTTATTATTGTTATTTTAATTTTATTTAATTATTTTTATATTATTATTATCATTATTAATATTATTATTATTATTATTACTCTTTTCTTTTTTTGTGGGGTGGGAAGGAGGGGGGGGGGGGGGCACGTATTTTTAAACATCCTGTACAGTAATATTCAGTAATATTTGGTAATTACAACTGAAAGTCTGCTGAGAGAGCATTTTTGGTGCCTTTGTGTGCCGGGCATTGTGAGGTCATTGGATAAAAAAACAAAACTCAACGGCGTGGGGAAATTAAAGTACGTGTGAATGAGGGTATTAAACACAAAATTGACTGTCGGTAGCGCTTTTTGTCGCAATGATTCCTGATTCACTATTTTTTATATTTATAATAATAATAATAATAATAATAATAATAATAATAATAATAATAATAATAATAATAATAATAATAATAATAATTTGTATTATTATTATTTGTATTATTATTGTTATTATTATCCCATAAAGCCCTGATATGCTCGATAGGACGCTGCACAACCATGATAGTTCAAGGGTGGTGTCGGTATAGCTTGGCGCCTATAGGCGCCAAGCTATTCCGAAACCACTCTTGAACTATCATTGTCGATCTGTCTCCAGAACTGTGACATAAACCTCAGAGTACGTAATAAAAAACGATGACGTCATCCTGAAGATGAAATGGGTTCTATCATATTTTCAGCAAAGACCAAGGACGTGTCAATAGTACTGTCAAGTGGCGGCGACTATGCATACGTGACCAGCACGCTCGCGCTCGCGGCGACACCCATCACCACTGCAGGTATCGCCCCGTATGAGGTGGTAGAAGACGTCACCCCAGGGAATCCCCGTTTCTCTTCGAACGACGAATACAACGTTCTTAATGTCCATGGGTCCGGCCAGAAGCTCCCCAAGCCGCATGGCTATAGCGAAGAACACTACAGTCACATTAACAACAGCCAGCCATCTGCGCTCCACAGCCAAGAACAGAAGACCAGAAAACGTGACGCCACGGAGCAAAGACCATTCGGACAACATGGTTCTTCTGCACTGGGTCTAGACCCGGGTGTGGTTTACGGTCAAGTCCAAAAAAAGGGAAAAAGGGAGGCTACGAAGCAGCCTTCTGCGGCAGGCGGCTTAGTGTACAGTGCAGTGCAGAAGAAGGGGAACAAACCGACGGCTGCCGAGAAGCCGGTTGTCTCCGATGATTATAACAGGATTGATCTGTCTGGACAAAGGTCTGATGCGAATGCCGTAGGCTCGGATGGTGTCCAAAACACGTATAACAGACTGGACAAAATCTAAGAGCTGGCTTGCTGCTAGATGACGCTTAACGTCCATTTTACATGAGTGTTGCAGACGGAGATAAACCCAGTGTACGTACATTTTTGTTTCTGAAATCTGTGGATTTCAACGACCAAAATCCCAAACCGTCCGATGAACATGAATACAAATTTGTCTCAGCAAGAGGCACAGATCCTCATGAGCCCCCGCGACAGCGGGGGCTCATGAGGATCTATGCCTCTTGCAGTTGGATCGTATTCACCTTCTCTCGGCAGTGAAAGGGTTAACTCATTGGAGACGTGGAGACTCCTGATACGCGGCTTATGTCGCGTATCCAGAGGCGGCACGTCTCCAATGAGATAATAGCTCAAAGTTATTCCCCGTATAGCTTGGCGCTGGAGGGGCAAAACACAGTGACGGGATTTAAGGTGCAGATTTCAGAAGCAGAAACAACTTAACCCATTCAGCCCTGACACCCTACGGCAGGAGATGGGTCGATCATGATAATACAAGGGTAGTGCCAGATTAGCTTGGCGCCGACAGGCGCCAAGCTTATCTGCCACTGCCCTTGAATTATCATGGTCGAACCATCGCCTGCAACTGGTGCATAGTCATTAGATGACGCCTCCAAAATGTGGGAAATACGGCCGTCGGGCCGAATGAGTTCACCTGTGAATACGGCGTGGAATCTGATAAATGCGGTGGACTGCAACTGTTGCGTGCCTGATTTACCATCTGTACGTTTCAGCGATCATTTTACACACGTCTAGTAAAGACAGCTTGTTTACATCTGTGATGAGAGGATTTTGGCTGGTTAGTTCGGGCTTTTACGTTCACGGCATCAGAGTGATAATGGACTGCCCTAAAGGGCGGGTCGCGGGAAACATTATGCTTGTATGTGCTTGGGAGGCAGTTTGATGGTTCTCTCCCATTTCATAATCCGTCTCATTGACCTCTAGAATGGTTACTGCCCCTTGGTCCAAGACAGTATTATGTAATTATTGATTTTTGCTGTTTTTAGCTCAATGATGACGGCCAACATTTTTGTCAATAAAATACCCACCGCATTTTGGCGCACCTATTGGGCAAATCCGATTGTTGGTAGACCAGAACAACATGTAAAGTGAACACTTCAATAAAGAAAACCTTGATTTAATACAGACCCAAAATTTGTGAATGAAAAATAAAACTTATGTTGTCACTTGTGATGAACCGGAAAAACCCAAAACAAAGAAAGAAAGAAACAAACAAACAAACAAACAAACAAGCAAACAAACAAACAAACAAACAAACAAACAAACAAACCAACCAAAAAAGCACATGTGGCAGGCCATCCAGATAGTCTTGAACTTGTCTTCAAGAATGCTGCCTCAGCTCCCAGAGCATTCCATGACAACACAGTGCCCACAATGGGTCACAACGGAAGTTCAAAGCACTCACAGCAAAACAATGTTTGCCCTTTCATAAACAAGAGCAGTTACTTCTTGTCAAAGAATGCGAAAACTTCGGTTTTCATAAAAGAATTTTTAACCCATTAATCCTGATGCTGATTATCTTTTTAAAAGTGTTAATTGTCTTATGAAGGCTACATTACAGATTAGGAGATAGATCAATCATGTTAGTTCGAGGGTGGTGCCAGAATAGCTTGGCGCCTTAGGCGAACTATCACAGTCAAATTTATTGCCAGCAGTGGGCGTATCAGTCGACCATTCTTTGAGCAAAAGATAACACGTCATACATATACTTCATAGCAGTTCCAGCAGGAACTCGAGAGAATGGTTGCTCGCTTTAAACCGATGTGATCGCTTTAAGCCGAATGACACATTGGGTGTTAGGATATGGGATATAACAGCTTTGCTCTGAATGGCGGTTGGGGTTTCAGGGGGCGGGATATGAAGCAATGACATAAACAATTATAGGGTATCAAGGTGTGAGGTGTGACCGCTGTAGAAAAAATGGCATTAAGGGTTTTAGGGCCCAAGGGTATGGCTGTTGTGGAGAAGAAGCAATAGGGTTTTGAGGGCACGAGGTATGACCACCGTCACTTAATTCACTGAAAGGCTTTGAAAGAAACTGCTACTTACTGCATGTGTTGTCTTCACATTCTGTCCCGGACATGCAGGCGTCGGACAATGGCATGGAACAGTTGCCTCCGGGTTCCAGCTCTGCAGTTTAGGAAACAAACGTATAACTAAAACCACATCATCGTCACCATCATCGGCATCGCCGTCATCATCATCATCATCACCGTCGTCGTCATCATCATCAGCAGCAGCACTAAGAGGTGCACGGACCCAATTAGAGAGAAGATCATTCTATACTGACAGGCAACATAGATTTGACATCGCTGGAATCATCGTAAGCCCTTAACTCACTGCTCCCCATGTGCGAAATTCACACATTTTGGAGTTGTTCGCTGAGGTCTGCATTTCAGTGCAGGAGACAGATCGACTATGATAGTTCAAGGGTGGTGCCAGAATAGCTTGGCGCCTGTAGGCGCCAATCTATTCTGGCACCACCCTTGAACAATCATGGCTGAGCCGTATCTTGCTGTGGTGTGTCGGGGCTGAATGAGTTAGGTGTTTCCGATATTGGCCGTGATGCATTTCTTGTGCTCTTTAGTATACAGTATTAAGATGTCTTCGATTCACTTTCATGAAACCTTTGAAATACAATGCGATTTTGCCAGCTAACCGAGACCAACGAGCAAGGTACACCTACACTAGTTATTTTCACTGACGGCGTTTGCTTGTTTGATTTGTTTTGTTTTTGTTGGTGTTACTGGAAGCCGCTGTCAGGGGGACTAACTCGTGAAGGGTTCCTCTTCCCGTGCTGAGACTGCAAATCCATGACAGTCTCTATCATATCTAATCTCTCACATTGTGACGTCGTTAGACCCCCCCCCCTCACCCCACCCCAGCTACTTTCAGTATATGTTCTTGTTTGTAGCGTAGTGTAGCTTATTTCATTTTAGTAAAGTTCTCTCTCTATCTCTGTTTGTCTCTCTGTATCTCGTGTGTATGTGTGCGCGCGCATGTACCCAAACATACAAAGCACAACAAAAATACACATTTCAAGCAACTTACTGCATTTGTTGTTCTCGCAAACCGTCCCCGTTTCACAATGAGTACTGATGCTTCCACTGCAGTCCCCGTTCGCTGGCACCTCTAAAAACAATCAACAAACAAACAAGCATAGAGCGCAAAGATTTCTCGGGCTTACGTCGGGCGCACTAGTTGGCCGGCGAACATCCATGCGCGGGCCAACTCAGTGCGACCGACATTGGCCCGACGATCACATTTCCGCGTGCCGTTGTAGACACGAAGACCTGTTGTGCACTGGGTATAAATACAAATAAAATGTCATTTATATTGGAGTTATTCCAAAATAAAAGAAAATAAATTTGGTAGTGTACCTTCTAACAGATAATTAGTACATGTATCCAAGTAGCATACGAGGAATGTTCTGATCATTCAACACAGTTAGAACTACATAGGTTCTCTTAACCCTTTAACTGGCTGGGCAAGACGAACGCTAACCAGATTCAAGAGACAAATCCTCATGAGCCCCCGCATTGGGCGGGGGCTCATGAGGATTTATGTCTCTTGTTGGTTCTGTGTTCTTCTTTATGCCAATGTTTGGTCCAATTTTAACCTGTGTTTTTGACGAGAATGTCTGTCAGTGTCTTGTGGCTTCTGACGCGAAATTTGTGATCAATGGCAGCGATGTAGTTAGCATGTTCTTATTGTTATCCGTGGATGCAAACGTTAAACCTTACAAAGGACATGCACTGACGAGCAAAAGAAATGCAGCATCATTCTAGTCATCGGAAACACTCCACTGGAGCGTTTTCGATGACTCAAATGATGTCGCATTACTTTATTTCGTCAGAAAATATTAACGAAGTCTTTCACTGCAAACAAGAAGACGGTAATATTTTCCGCAAAGACACTAGAAGATAATAAAACCCTCTTGCAGATGACGCGACGCGAATGAAACCAGTAAATAAATGTTTTAAATATTGCCAACTTTCAATTTTCTTTTCTCAGCTCTCATCCCATTTTCAGTGGTGTCTGCAAAGTGATTTTTACCAACTAATAACGATTATTTGAAAAATAATGTTGTTGCCATCGGATATCAGTGACTACGCATAAACTGTAATCGACATCTTTCATCCATACCCCGATAGGAGATAAGGGAAATATAATCCTTGAATCTTTTTAATCTTTGAGTCTTTTGAATCCTTGAATCTTCTGAATCTTTAAATCTCCGAATCTTGAATCTTTGAATTTTTCTACAGTGTAGTCAACTTTTATGTCTGTTTTTTAATTTAACAAATGTGCGTATGGAGATAATCACTGAGCAAGTCAAGCAAAGATCTGCACTGAAAATAATAATAATAATAATTATACATGTTATTTATATGGTGCATTTCTCATATTTAAAATATAACTCAATGCGCAGGCGAAAACGACGCACGCACACACACACACACACACACACACACACACACACACACACACACACACACACACACACACACACACACACACACACACACACACACACACACAGAGTCTGCAGGGGGTGGGGTGTACAGAAAACCGTAGAGATCACACGAAAGTCTGAGAAAATGTGAGTTTTTAATTTTGCTTTGAACTACGTAAGGGATACACAGATCTACATGGGCAAAAGCAGCATTGTTTCATTGTCAATTGACTCACTGCATCGGTCACCGATGCAAACCGCCCCAGTTTTACAGTAGCTGGAGTTAGTCCCGCTGCAGTCTCCGCCGAGGTCCAGCCCTTCACAGAAACGATAAGGAAGCAGACTATAACCCCTTCCTTGCCGAGAAAGAGTGAACACGATCCAGCTGCGAGAGGCATAGATCTTCATGAGCCCCCTCGACTGAGGGGGCTCATGAGGATATATACCTTTGCAGTCGGGTTGTGTTCATTTTATACTTTGCAATGAAAGGGTTATTATATTTGTCAGTTTTGTAAGCTTCAGAATGTGCTAATTCTAAACGGAGTAAACTGTACAATCAAACTGGATGAACTGACTGACTGGACGGATGGATGAATGGATGGATGGACGGAGGGAGGAAGGGAGGGAGGGAGGACTGCCTGACTCGCTGACTGGACATCCATTCGACAGAATGGAAGCCATTCAGTTCTGCCGGGGAGAGTAAGAGCTAACATTTCTGCAACGCGCCGGCTTTATGCCGTGTATCCTGATGCATCAAGTCCTGAATGCGTTACTATCTTTTTTTTTTATGCAGCCACTGGTATTGTTAACAACACAGTTGTTTGCATGAACAAACGTGTTATCCCCTCCCATGTCGCTGGATGCATATTTTGCTTCTGAACGAAAACGTTGTTCATTCAACGCTGACAGCGCCAAGCTCTCTCTCTCTCTCTCTCTCTCTCTCTCTCTCTCTCTCTCTCTCTCTCTCTCTCAACACTCAACAACGGGCCTGACCACGCCAGCAGCCAGCAGCAGCGTAACCAGGTTTGGTGGTACAGCAGAGAGTCAATGTAGCTATCAGCAACAAATGCCGGGCCCATATCCTATGTGGCAGCAACCACCGCTACCACCATACAGTGCCGCGTTTCCACAGTATCGCGAGGCGGGTCCATGGGGACACTTCCGCATGACGCAACCAACGTATCCTTTCAGCGTCACTCCGCTCACATACACGCCATACGCACAGCAGGAGCTGTGGGCACAGTACAGCCATCCCGTGCGTGTGTATTAGACTCATTTCCAGAACATTCAGTTACTCTTCCTTACATAACTTTGTGCTTTGCTATCACTGAACAGCATCGAATTGATTTACTTGCGTGCCATTGCTCATTTTGTGTTTGTGCAGAGACGTATTCATTTGTTTTTAACTTCAACCACTGCACGTGGTCCAATATTAACATTGTCATCCTTTTCACTTCTGCCGACAGTACTCGTGACTACCGATCTACTCATTCTGTGAGATTTGTGACGCTTATAGCACTAGTACTTGTGCACCGTGACACTTTCTCTACTAGTGTTCTACGTATATTCACACTACGATCATATCTGTCCTTTCGCAGCGCTGACGGACTTATTTCCCCTGTCGCGCAGCAGGGTCGTTTAGCTTTGACCACGGACCTTTATTACTGGATGGCTGTCTGCTCCCGCTCTCTCTCATACCTCCTTACCGCGAGTGAGGAAAAAGGTCAAACTTCAAGGCCAAGGGACTCCGAACTTCCGTTTTCAGTTTAAACATGGCTACGCAGTTCAATGTTGACGAGATCCTTGAGGTAAATCCCAGCGTTTTATAATACAACTACTTATTTTACGAACGAAAGATCTGTAGAATCATTAACTTTAATTGTAACTAAGACATTTCCTGTTTTTCTTGAGGAAGTTTTTTATTTATTTATTTATATTTTAACGACCCAAACTGACGAGTGGTAAGTTTGTTGCAGAGCGGTCGGGAATGCAATGCTTATCGATTGACGGACTTTCAAAATGACTGAGAAATGTAATTAGAGATGTGAAATATGCAGATAGCCCAATGAAATAAAGTAGAGACTTATTGTTCATGTGTTACTTTTGTCCAGAGTGAAGTCATGTGTGGTGAACCGGTTTCAGATGAGGCAAATCAGAAGAGTCCACTGACAGGTGAGCTTTGGTATCGATATCTTGCCATACGAGTGAGAAAGAGCCAGGTGATAATTGAGAGAAAAAAAAGAGTGACTGTAATAATTTAACTATTTGTAGATTCCAGGTGTGTGTAAAAACAATAATAATTAAACAAAAGAAGGAAAAAATGTGCTTTCTCTAAAAAGGAGACCCTCCCCCCCCCCCCTCCATACACATGTTTTTAACAGGTTAAAATAATGGATCACCAAATTGTATTAAATCAGGACCAATCCAACCGCTGTGTGTAGGTGCATTTGTAATACTAAATTGTGACCACTTATGTTTCAGCTCAACATGCAAGACATAGACCGCGCATGTTGGTTCCTGGCTAACAACTGTATATCGATCAATGCAAAGGAATTTTTAAAAACTGCATCTAGTAAGTACAGTGGAATGTATGCATTTTTACACCCAAATGGACGAGCCAATGTAATTGTTAATACATAGAAGAGTTTTAATGTGCCAGCTACCCATTTCCTTCCCTATCTTGATATTTGAAAAGAAGCGTATGCTTGGAAATAAAATGTGATACATTACCATTAGTAATGCACATGATAGTGATGTTTCCTGGTTATTATGGCTGGTTTGTTTGTTTTATGTGTTCGAGTTAAGTGATGTGTTGATAAATTCAGGATTACTATTTGATTTGGAGATGAACATCTGTGTGGTGGTGGGAATGTTTTTTTTTTTTGTTATTGTAATGTGATGTGTGTGCTTGAGTCAAATGTTTAAGTGCAATAAATATGTATAAATATTTGTATAATAGGTATAAATGTTTAAGTGCATTAAATATGTGCTACACTGACACATCTTACTTTAACTTGTAATTTATTTTAGGATCAAGCGTTTTGGAAAAGACCGCATTTTTGAACACATGTCTGGTTGCAAGGAGCAAGTTTCCAACCACAGCAAGGGAGAAGGCATGGACAAAATTCAATGCGGCTTACCAAGACCACATGTTATCTGTCACATCTTTGACCGGATCTGTTCAAGCGTCGATGTGGCTGTGCCTCCAACTGTTTCAACAGTTGCTAGATGACAACTACCCAATCTCATCTGTGCAGTCAGAAGATGCTGCACTCCACGATTTAGATGTCCCGCTCTCAGATGATATGAAAGATATTATCTACCATATTGGTGGAAGCATTGTGCAGAAATTGAAACAGAGGTATCTGCGTTTGAAAGACAGTGCGCAGAAAGAGGAGAGGCTGCAGTGCCTGAGGAAGTTCAGCCAAGAGGAAGACCAGGCAAGCGTACTGACATCAGCCCTTAACCGAGGAGGATTGATTTTCCTTAGACAAACACCAAAAGAATTCTTTGTCCTTTTGGAGAAGAAAGTGTGCCTCCTGTTCAGCAAGAATGAGAGCAGCTCCAGTCAGAATTTCAGCACTATGTGCTGCCAAGATCAAAACATTTTGGCAGCATACACAGAGATGACCTCTGATTGCGACGTTGGTGATGAAAGCAAGGAGGCTGTATGTTTATCTATTATGCAGCTTTTCTTCAAAATTCGAATACATCATGAATGCAAGAAGTACATGGAGAAAGTGAAGTCGACAACCGCTGTGTCCGCCAAAGGCCTGAGGAAAGGTCTTAAACTAGAACCTTCGAAGAAATAGGCTGAATCTTTTGTGAAACCATGTATGTATTCACTGGTAATTTACTACTACTACTGTTTTATCATGTATTGGAATTCCATCTGGTGAAATAATGAGCTCTAGCCTTGAATTTAGCCTTGATGGCATACCTGACTGTGCCAATATTATGTTCTTTTATAATACAGTAGTAATACTAGTATTACACACTTTCTCGCGACTGTGCCAATATTTAATGTTAAATTATCCCTCTTGGTTTGTTTTATACTTTGATGCATTAATATAATAGTAACATCAACTGATCTTGGTTTGTTTTATACTTTGATGCATTAATATAATAGTAACATCAACTGATCTTGGTTTGTTTTATACCTTGATGCATTCATATAATAGTAACATGAACTGATCTTGGTTTGTTTTATACCTTGATGCATTCATATAATAGAAACATCAACTGATCTTGGTTTGTTTTATACCTTGATGCATTCATATAATAGAAACATCAACTGATCTTGGTTTGTTTTATACTTTGATGCATTAGTATAATAGTAACATCAACTGATCTTGGTTTGTTTTATACTTTGATGCATTAATATAATAGTAACATCAACTGATCTTGGTTTGTTTTATACTTTGATGCATTAATAGAATAGTAACATCAACTGATCTTGGTTTGTTTTATACTTTGATGCATTAATATAATAGTAACATCAACTGATCTTGGTTTGTTTTATACTTTGATGCATTAATAGTAACATCAACTGATCTTGGTTTGTTTTATACTTTGATGCATTAATAGTAACATCAACTGATCTTGGTTTGTTTTAAACTTTGATGCATTAATATAATAGTAACATCAACTGATCTTGGTTTGTTTTAAACTTTGATGCATTAATATAATAGTAACATCAACTGATCTTGGTTTGTTTTATACTGTGATGCATTAATATAATAGTAACATCCACTGATCTTGGTTTTGATTTGGCTCCTTAGGAGTCCATAAATCAAACTTGAAATTTGAGTTCCTTGGTAATCCACTCAGGCCTAGACTTGGATCTACACTTCATGTATACCTGACTCTTGTTCTTTGGTATTACAAACTCAGACATTGGAGTCTTGTGTGTAGTCTTGATGTATATATGACTGCGACAGTTTTATGTTCTTTGGCATTTCAAACTCAGTCCTAGTCTTGATGTATATATGACTGCGACAGTTTTATGTTCTTTGGTATTTCAAACTCAGTCCTAGTCTTGATGTATATATGACTGCGACAGTTTTATGTTCTTTGGTATTTCAAAATCAGGCCTAGTCTTGATGTATTATATGACTGCGACAGTATTAGGCCCCCCAAAATAATATGTCTGTTTACAGTAACATAGGGAAGAAAAAAACGTTTTTCACCTTTGGTGAGATTTTTGTTGGCTTTTTTCCAATTTTTTAACCAGACGATGCCAAAAGTTTAGGATTGGGCCCAAAAAATTGGGTTGGTTGGGATACAATAAACAGACATTTTTTTTGGGGGGGCCTTATGTTCTTTGGTATTACAAACTCAGCCCTAGTCTTGATGTACATATGACTGCGACAGTATTGTTCTTTCGTATTACAAACTCGGTCTAGTCTTGGGTCTAGTTTTCATGTATACATGACAGACAATATCCACAAATTATGTGATTTTTTTTCTTGAACAATTTTGTTGGAAAATAAACAGTGGTAATGTCAACCAATGTATTTTGATGTTTATATTGCATGATGAGAAATGACACACACACATACACAAAAGACCAACATCTGCTTACAGACAGGGCATTGTTTTTCACAAACGTCTCATGTTCGCTAATTTTTAAAAAAAATCTTCAACTAGGTAATACAATAAAATGCATATTCACATTCACCATTAATTTTTTTTTTTAAAGTAAATGTTATCATGAAGTGTCGCATTTTAATCCATAGTTGAACATTTGTCTATGAAGATATAAAAAAAAAAAAATTGCATACACAAAAGAACTGCTTGCGAGTTTGAAATTCGATCAGTGCAGGTGTAATACTTTTTGGTAGTGACAATATCTTCACACGTCAAAATGAAGTTGCAACGTTGCATAATGTTAATGATCCTGACACCGATACAACCAAAATCTGCTTAAAGTCTACTTTTGTTTTCACAAACATCTCGTACAATATGCTTGCTGTTTTTCAATCAACATAGATGTACGTTACATAAATTTTTTAAAATGTCATCACGAAGTGTCACATTTTTATTCAATTAGTCAAAGAATAATTAAACACTCAAACCATTTAAAAATATTTCTAGATAACCACACACATTTACAATCCTATTTAGCTGTGGCCCGTTTCAGTTGTACACACAAACCAACACGTCTCTCTACTCACCATTAAAAAAATGTTAATGAATAAATATAAAAACAAAACAAAAACCACAAATAATATTGCTAATAATAAAAATAATAAATGACAATCTTTATTAGCGAGGGAACGAACCATGATCCTTTTAACTGAAGATAATGAAGAAAAAGAGTTATTCCTCGACTATTTCAACGTTTTTCCAAATATAATCTGGGAATACAAAAATATAAACATGACAACAGAGTAGCAGCAATAGTCCACAAGGAACAAACCTTTCACGGATGCATTCATAATTAATAGAACCATGAAGAACACACTGCCCACTGGGTACAAAAATATCCTGCATTTTTAACAATGGCACAAGATAATGAAAATATGAGCATTTCATAAATTCTCTCTTAGTAGTCAGCATGTCAATAAAATAAATTCTACACTATCGACACCGACGCCTTTCTCTCTGTATGTAAATAAGAGAACTATACTTTGAGACTGATATCGAACACAATGAGGCACGTCTCGAAAGCATAGTTTAATGAAACAGCAAAAAATGTAGGGGTCAGTCCCACATGACACTCAGTTATTTCTGGGTTTCTTCTTCAGAGGGCTGCTCGAGATAGTCACGGGAGGTCGCTGGTGGTTGTTTCCTTTGACGTTGCCCTGTGGCGTGATGGTCAGTGCCAGCTGGCGCTGAAGCCTTATCGAATTCTCCTGGTAGGCGAACTGAAGCAAGTTGGGATTTTCAGCTGTTCTACCTATGGCTCTGTGGCGACCAAAATGTTCCTCTATGGGGTCCTGGCAAAACTTGTTTGACAGAACAAATTCAACCCCATTGGCCAGCATGAACTTGGTCGCCTCAACAAACCCATGAACTGTCATTACTAGGCCCCTGTACGTCTGAAATGACAAAAACATCTTGGCCCTCTCAGCACGGGTGAAGGGCCCGGGCCTGTTCTCCACAGAAGATCGCCACTCCTCGAGGAACTGCAGGAATTCTGTTTGTAAATAATTAAATCGAGGATCATCTACCTGGGTATAAGCACTCAGGTCAGGTTTTCTCTTTCTCTCTGCTTCCAAAAGGTGTCTCGAGTTCAAACAGTCAAAGAATCGATCCATGTGGAGGATGAACTTTGCCATCTCCTGTCTGTCAGGCCCCCAAATTGTTGCATGATGCGCCCAACTCGCTCACTCAGTGCCTGTGCAGCCAGACGGACATTCATGACTGAGTGTGGACTCAGGTGTACATGCTGCAGCGTGAGGCGAGTGCGTGCCAGGCCCCTCTGCATATCGGCGTGGTACAAGTCAGCAATGTGCCGCCACAGCATGTACTCCCCATCCTTCCAAAGCAGTCTTGTAGTGGATCCCTCTGCGCTGCTGACCAGATTGTTGCGAACTGTCTTGATGAGGTGGGGAGGGTCACTGATGAAATAGATCCACCTATCTGGGGCAAAGAAATTGAGTGTTTTAAAACATATTTCCTCCTGCCTGCCGTGCATTTGATACAGACGCTGATTGGCTGGTGCCTTGTCACTGGTGCTGACGATGACTTGGAGGCCAGCATCTTCAAGACGGCCAACTGCATTCCAAAACAAGGGATACAACTGGTCAGATGTTGCTGTTCTGGTAGGGAATAATCCCAAACTCATCTTTAATGTAGAGTTTACCCCCACAACATAAAAGACAAGGGCATGAGAAGCAAGTTTCTTTGGTCTGCATTCAAAATCCCATTCGTCCTTGCTGTTTATGAAGCCCACCAATTCCCCCATGCGATTGTCGAAGACAAGATCGGATTTAATTGACATCTCGTCGTGTAAAAGAACGACAAACCGTTGATTTGCTGGCAGGCGCTCTGCAATACGCTTTAATTCTTCCCAGACTTCTGGCTGAAATCCTTGCTGTGGATGTACAGCTGATGTGTACTCTCGCAAGGTGCTCTTACCTGGTAGCTTCAAGATGCCAGTCTTTCTGAGAGTTTCATAAGCCGTCTCACTCTTGGAGTGGATGAGGATGGCAAGTCGGATCATCATGGGATGTCATCTCATTCCATGTTCTTTGGTAAGGAAGGCCTTTTGTTGCTCCTCCCAAAACAACTTTTGAAGGGGATTGTTTAAGTTCCCCATCACCCCCTGTTGCAGGTCACGATGCAAATCCTCTGACAAAACAACAGAGTCATTAGCAAGTTTAGACTTAAATTTCTCAAGTTCCTTTTGTAGAGTATTGTTCTGTCTTCTCGCATGTTTTAGTGCTTCTTTCAGCTTATTGTTGTGAAGCGATCGGAGAGAGTCATTTGGTTTCAGTGGCTGCATCATCCTGCTGTCATGCCTCTTCTTTTTTTCCATCAATAGAGCTTCAGCTTGATGGCATGGTCTGCACCACTCTCCTTTGTTGTCTGGCTGATACAGAAGCTGGCAGTGGATGGATCTTACACATGAAGTATGTTGCATCGCCCCGTTGACCACCAAGTACTGAATGTGCTGGTAATATGATGTCTTGCTATCAGGTGGCCCCGCAAACTGTTGCAGCGGTGCTGATGTGATGCCTGTGCACACATCCATGGCCTGCAGCTCTCTCAGAAAAGCACTAAGTTTCTTGCCTTCAAGGTCAGCTCCCAAGTGGGCTGCAGGAATACCAATAACCTGCAGAACAAAAATAAACATAATTAGTTAAATTTGCAGCAACACAGCATATTAATTTTTACCATAGCCACCACGGCTTATCCAAATCACTCTAAGTACCTTTTAATTTTTAGTGAACCGCGTTCCGTTAGCCCTTATTTTGGTTCTTCCATGCATTTTATGCTTAATAATGGCACTATTTATTTTAACAAATCCAAAGAAGACAGATTTCAAGTTTGGAAAAAAGGAATCCAGACATGATTTCCATATCTTTTAATCTTCAATCAAATTTTCCAAGATCACTATAATTTCAATTATACATTTAATTTGTTTAGCACCATTTCAATACAATAGTGCTCAAAGCACTTATACACACTCACGCAATTTAAGACAATATGTAGAAATTATATCACGATATAACACTTTGGCTTAAAATAAATAATAAAAAACAACATTGCAACATTTTAATTTTGATACTGTAACAGAAATTTATTTTGGTTCATGTCACAAAAAAAAGCTGCATAAAAATAAAAATAAAAAATTAAAAAATATAAAAATAATCTACAAGCACAAACAGAAAAAGAAGGGAACAAAGAGGCGCACGCTCGTCATTTTCAAGCACAAAATCAATGACTACTTGATTCTGTAAAAAAAAAAAAAAAAGACAGAAATAGCATTCAAGAACAATGATTGTAACATACCTTCACATTTGCAAGAAGGTGTGGGGTTCCCATGCTGACAACTATCCTCCACTGGTTTTTCTCTGATGGCAGTCCAATCTGCAGTGATGACGGTGTGCTTTCCATCATCACCCACCCTGGTGGCAAAGTCTTTCTTGCATCTCTTTGTACATCTTCAAAGGTTCGGTAGCAAATTCTTACTGGCACAGGAGGTGGCTCTCGTGCAGTCTGTAAAAAACAAAAGTATATCACACCTATCACACATACACATACACATATTATATATACACACACACACACACACATCTATATATATGCATTTCTGCTCAACTACACATTCACCCAGGCAAACTGTATTGTCAGTTTGATTTTGTTTTTTACTAGATACAATTTCGTACCAAGTGCTGTGTACTTCTTGTATGAAGTTTTAATTTTCATTCACACTTTTGAACTAAAGCAGTTTGTTTTGGATGCTTTTACTAAAATGTTGATGAAAGTTATGAAAAACGCATGATCAAAATAAAGTTAGCAGAAAATTGAGAAATACAAACTTGCGGCCAACAATAAAATTAATGTCTACTACTTACTGGCTCTGGCCTCATAGTTTTGCTTGTTTCGATGGATTTTCTTGGCATCCAGTGAAGCGGCATACTACCGGGAACAAGTCCTGTGCACCTGCCTGTTGGCCCTGCAAAATTTGTACACTGAACATAAATATCTGCATTTATCATGATGAGACAGAAACTTGTAAGTTACCACACAGTATCGTTATTGTCTAAAACTACAAGAAATTTTAGTTAGGCCTACAGAGTTAAAGGTGCACAATAAAATTTTAAAACAGATGAATACAAAATCTGTTAAAGTATACGATCTAATATATAAAATAGATATAATTAATTATTGAAATTTGCGCATTGCTGGTCCCGTACACTAACGACATTACGGTAACAAACAACACTGGAAAGTAACAGACCGGTCAGACCACTCACTCCGGCACACCGCATAAAGAGATTAAAGCTCCGTATTAAAAGCTAATATTACATGAATAATAACACGAAAACATGTGCAAGCATTTCATCAAACTTACCTCGTTTCAAACAGTTCTCATCAAAGTGACGAGAGCAGATCAATGCCTTATCTGCATTGAAACTTGTGTCGCAACGGTTGATGGCTTGTATCAAATCACTTCGCCATTTGTTAATGTCTGAATTTTTCCCAGCCTTCGGGATGGACAAAAACGACAACCCCCTGCATTTTCCGGCTGTTGTATGACAGCCCACAACGCAGCAATTCCGGTTAGATCGCATCGCCATTTTCATGCACGAAATTACGCCACAAAATAATAACTGGAAACTTTCGCCAAACTTGCAAAGATGCCACCGGAAGTAACTGATCCCTTGTCTGCAAGTTTGACCTTAGACCCATACTATTTCGACCTTGACCCCAAGACAGCCATCCAGTAATAAAGGTCCGTGGCTTTGACTGTTGAAGTGTGCTGAAGGGATTAGTCCCTCTTAGTGAACGTTGTGACGTTATTTTCTGGTCGCAAGGTAGTGAGATCTATGTTAGTTATTTCACTTGCCTCCAACATTCTGTGTGTTAGAGCGGTCTGATATATATATATATTTTAAATTTTTTATTTTTACTTGTTTCACGATTTCAGTTCTTATTTGCTGTTGTATCATTTATAAGCTTTTTAATTAGTACTCTTTAGTACTGACATACATTAGCAATCATGGCGTATGATCGCCAGTTACCTATTGGCCATTTAAATGTTTATCATTTAACTAACAAAGTTCCCGATCTGTGTGTCCTCTTGAGTCAGCCCAATCCATTTCACTTATTTGGTGTAACGGAATCACGTCTCAATCCTAACATCAGCGATGAGGCCGTTTCTATCCAGGACTTCACTGTACTGCGCCGCGATGCTGAATGCCCGGGACAAACGGGTATTGCAGTATACATTCATAATTCAATTAGCGGTATTACTCGCAGGCGTGGGGACCTGGAGTCAAAAACCGTGGAATGCATTTGGGTTGAGTTAAGGGCAAGCAAATCAAGCCCCGTGCTGGTCGGGTACATTTACAGGAACCCAGCATCAACATTTCAATGGTTCGACGACTTTATCGTCATGATGGATAAGGTCAGACAGTCCAGCTCTGAAATTTTGATCCTAGGCGATTTCAATATTAACATGTTTTTGAATAACCCTGCTTGGGAGTGCACCATGTCTATGTTTGGTTTAAAGCAGTTAGTTAAAACAGCAACTCGTGTTAGTCCAACTTCCTCCACCCTTATAGACCACATATATACAACTACTCAATCAAGGGTGATGGCAGTTGACGTGCCTCAGATAGTGATTAGCGATCACTATCCGGTGTGCTGTTGCTTGACATTAAAAGCGGATAATTCATTCCGAAAACATCAGCACACGACTATTAGATACAGATCACTTAAACACTTCAACACGGAAACATTTCTTTTTGATTTAAGTAGCGCACCCTTTGATACAGTGTACTACCATAATGACCCCAACGATGCTTTGAGTGGTACGGATTGTTCCTTGGTGTCCTCGATAAACACGCTCCATTCAGAGAGAAACGGGTGAAGAACCCCCAGCTTCCCGCCTGGTTAAGTAAGGAAATCAAGGATGCCATGCAGCTCCGAGATGACTATAAAAGAAAGAGGGATTTTGTAGCTTATCGAAGGCAAAGAAATCATGTTAAACATTTAGTGAGGAAAGCTCAAAGGTCACTTTTTCACCGTCTTATGAACGGCAAGAAAGATGTCGTATCTGTGTGGCGAGCGATCAATGCTTTTACGAGGTCAAAAAATACCGCACAATGTACACAGTTATCAGCTGATAGCTTGAATCAGCATTTCCTCTCGGCTGCCAGTACGTTGCTAAAAAATACCTATTCTGGTCAGTCTTCAACTTTGTCAGAAAAGCTAAAGACGTTTTGTGCAGAACGGTTGGACCCTGATACGTCATTCAGCATTCCCCTGTTAACGATATACGACGTGGGAAAATCCATCTCGTACTTGGAGAACAAATGTACGTCTGGCCATGATGGTATTAGTAGCTCAGTTCTGAAAATGGCCCTACCGTATATTGTAGATACCTTGACATATATATACAACCTTTTCATAAAGCAGGGGATATTTCCATCTTCTCTAAAAACAGCCAAAGTGATCCCACTACCTAATACGAAAGACCTTGCCGACCCTAACAAGTTCAGGCCCATTTCGCTATTGTCAACACTGTCGAAACCGATAGAAAGACACGTTCACACACACTTACAACATTTTCTAGAAAAACACAAACTCATACATCTATTACAATCTGGCTTTCGGCGGAAACACTCCTGTCACACAGCATTGGTACACCTAGTTGACAGATGGCTTACTGCCATAAACAGCAGTCAAATGACTGGAGCAGTATTTTTGGACCTTTCAAAAGCATTTGACCTCGTCAATCATAAAACTTTAGTTCAAAAACTTAATGTCTATCAACTAAGCGCAGACACACTTGCCTTCCTTACGTCATATCTGCATGGGAGTACGCAGTATGTCTACGTGAATGGTAAAAAGTCACCTGAAGGGGTGATAGAGCACGGGGTACCACAGGGATCGATTCTTGGTCCATTATTGTTCTCTGTCTTCATAAACGACCTTCCATTACATATATCTGACTCCAGTGTAACTTGCAGTCTTTTTGCAGACGATGGAACACTGGACGTTTCGTCATCAGACGTAACATGTATGGTGAAGATTCTCCAAGATAGTTTAAATGAGGTATCTGATTGGTGCAGAAATAATGCCATGATACCTAATCCCACTAAAACCAAATGCATGCTGATTACCACACGGCAAAAGCATCAGTTGAACCCCCCTCCCCTTCAATTAACACTTAACGGCCAGCCTGTGGAGCAAGTCAGAGAACAATGCGTGCTTGGAATCAACTTAGACGACAAGTTGTGCTGGCAAAGCCACATTACTAAACTGTGTAAAATAGTATCTAAAAAATGTATTCCTCCTGTGAGACATTTCGCTGATGAGCCAACAAGGAAACTCTTCTACTATGCCCATATTCAGTCACATTTGGATTATGTTTCATCTATTTGGGACGGTAGTAGCGATGCTAATATAAAAAAATCTGAACTCGCTACACAGAAGAGCCATTAAACTCATTGTATCCCCAGGAAGCATGGATACGGGCATACACCGATGGATCAGCCACAGATGCAGTTCAGGATGGAGGGGCTGGAGTGTACATTCAGTACCCAAACGGAAAATGGCAGGCAGAGGCAGTACCAACAGGCCTTCACTGCACAAATTACAGAGCTGAGGTGAAAGCCCTGGTCCGCGCAGCAAACACCCTTAGTGGCACTGCAGACCCTGATGCCCAGATTGTCTTCCTTACTGATGCCATGTCTGTCCTTGAGGCAGCAACAGCAAGCAAACTGCCACGTCTACAAGAGGCACTGCAAAACGTCAAGTGCACCAGACTGGTGCTGCAGTGGATCCCTTCACACTGTGGCATCTACGGCAATGAAGAAGCTGACAGAATGGCAAAAGTGGGCGCAGAGAAAGAACAAGATGAAAATGGAGTCAGCTTCACAGAGATGAAGACCATCATTAAGTCTGTGTACAGACCACCACAACGGCCCCTAGACAGTTACCATCAGCTGTCCAGACAAGAGCAGGTGACCATCTTTCGTCTGAGGACCGGGCACAACCAACTCAATTTCCACCTGCACAGACGCTTCCACCTCGTGCCATCTCCCCTGTGCCCTTGTGGAGAAGCAGAGCAGACCACAGAGCACATCCTCCAGGACTGTGGGAACCTCCAGCCGCTGAGGGAGGAGATATGGCCGAAGCCCGCCACTCTACAAGAGAATCTGTACGGGCCTGTGGAGGCGCTACAGAAGACCACAGATTTCATTTTGAGAGCCAAACTCCAAGTGTGACGGCGTTCGAGAAGAAGAAGAACTCATTGTTGACAGACCCTCAGAAGTCATTAGTACTGACGATAAATTCAAGCTGTTAGACATTTTGCCACTTGAAAAACAGTTTAAGTATAATAAGTTGGTGTTCATGCGCAAAATCACCCTCTCATAAACACCAGCCTATCTCAATAGTTTGTTCCACTTTGCTCATACGAGGTCCAGTCGAACACCAGAGAATAATCTTGTTGTACCGATGCCTCGATTGGACATTTATAGGTCGTCATTGTCCTATTCTGGTGCAAAGTTATGGAACTCTATTCCTGCGGATGTTAGAGCTGCGCCATCGCTTAAAACTTACAAGACCAAGCTGCTCAAACATCTAGACAAAACTAAAGTTTTCCTTTTATTTTTTATTTCTATTTTTATTTTTACATGTAGCACTCCATGCCTTATGCGGCATTTCACAGATAGTCTGCATTCTCTTCTAACATTTATGAACGCATGTAATATACCGCTGGCATTCCAGCAAGCCGCATTATGTAATATCCATGACCCCATGGACTTGGCTGGCCAGACGGGATGCCGTCGATAGACCCAGCATTGGGCGCTCGCGCCGCGTGGCAGTGCTGTGGTTTCTTCGCGTCGACCCGCGCGTGCGATGATTGCGGGATCGCTATACATGACATTACTTTTACTGCAGACTATAGCATCTAGCTGTACGCGGTTTAGTGGCGAGGGGAGGCCCGCATCCCTACGTGCTTGCACACACGCGCGCGCGCGCGTGTGTGTGCCATGTGTGTGTGTGTGTGTGTGTGTGTGTGTGTGTGTGTGTGTGTGTGTGTGTATGCCTGTTGTATGTTTGTTGGAGTGAGCCGTGTTGATTTTTATGATGAGAACAATAGCGGTTTTATGTGCAAAATCCTTTATACTTTTTATATTTGCTGTAGTATAGTTTTAAGTGATAGAATGTATGTGTACATGATATACTTATGCCGGTGTGTGTGTGTGTGTGTGTGTGTGTGTGTGTGTGTGTGTGTGTGTGTGTGTGTGTGTAAGTGTGTGTGTGTCAGTGTGTGTGTGTGTGTGTGGAGGGTTGTGCAGGCTTGGCTTGGCGCCTGTATGCTACAAGCTAATCTGGCACAAACCTGTGCACGCGCAATTGCACACCGGCGCGTGTGTGTGTGTGTGTGTGTGTGTGTGTAAGAGAGTGATTTTATGTACGTTATTTTGTTTTGTAGTGTGTAGCAAGGACAAGAATGAAAACAGGTCTGCGCACCTATTCTTTTATCCTTGGAAAATAAAGTTTCATTCATTCATTCATTCATTCATTCATTCATTCATTCATTCATTCATTCATTCATTCATTCATTCATTATCTCTTTCCCTCTCTCTTATTTTGTTTTGTAGTGTGTAGCAAGGACAAGAATGAAAACAGGTCTGCGCACCTATTCTTTTATCCTTGGAAAATAAAGTTTCATTTCATTTCATTTCATTTCATCTCTCTCTCTCTCTCTCTCTCTCTCTCTCTCTCTCTCTCTCTCTCCTCTCTCTCTCTCTCTATTTCTCTCTCTCTCTCTCTCTCTCTCTCTCTTCTCTCTCTCTCTCTCTCTCTCTCTCTCTCTCTCTCTCTCTCTCTCTCTCTCTCTCTCTCTCTCTCTCTCTCTCTCTCGCTCTTACTTAATTACTTAATATTCACCAGTCTGGTTTTAGACCGAAACATTCTTGTCAGTCAGCACTGACACATATTGTAGACAGCTGGCTGGAATCAATCAATAAAAGCCTGATGTCAGGAGCAGTTTTCTTAGACCTTAAAAAGGCGTTTGACCTTGTGGACCATGACATTCTCCTAAATAAGCTAACAGTTTATCACTTGGACGCAACCGCTATAGCATTCTTCCGATCATATCTCGAAGACAGAAAACAAATAGTGGTGTACGCCCATGGAAGATACTCTAAGCAAGGAAATGTAAAATACGGCGTCCCCCAGGGATCTATTTTGGGCCCTCTTCTATTCATACTATTTATTAATGATCTACCGTTGCATATCACTAATTCTGACGTTAATTGTAATCTATTTGCTGACGATACGAGTCTTCATGTTTCTGGCAAAAAAACGACGGACATTAGCCATAGTTTACAATGCAGTCTCAATGAGGTATCTGACCGATGTAGACATAACCATATGGTTCTTCACCCAGCAAAAACAAAGAGTATCTTAATCGCCACGCGGCAAAAACATCAACGCCGACTACAGCCATTACAATTACAATTAAACGCTGAACCTGTTGAACAAGTCACTGAGCGTAAATTCTTAGGAATACATGTTGATGATCAACTGTGCTGGGAGACCCATATAAATGCTGTTTGTAAGACCATTGCTAAAAACACTTTCTTATTGTCCCAGCTTAGACATGTAACGGATACAAATACCCGTAAATTGTTTTTTCATGCTCATATAAAGTCCCATGTTGATTATGTCTCCACAGTGTGGGACGGCTGCAGTGATGTCCACATGAAGAGATTAAACTCCATATACAAAAGAGCTGTAAAAATGATAGATAGACGCCCCATCCCTTCCACAGACAAATTTAGACATTTAAACATTCTCGGTCTGCGTCAGCAACTTACATTAAACAAATGCGTCTATATGCATAAGATACTGAATATGACACCCCAGTATCTAATCACTAAATTTATATCTCACCAAGAACGTGAACGGACCTCAAGAAACAATACCTTACCCCTACCACTGCCAAGAATTGACCTTTTTAAAACTAGTATGTCATTCTCTGGTCCGTTTGCTTGGAATTCCATCCCTGCACATTTGAAAAACTATTACCTCACCAGGAAGTTTTAAAACAAAACTTTTTGATTGCCTGATGAGTCAGACTTAGTACGTTTCTCAGGTACTGTAATATTTCCTGTACCTCATGTATTTCATACAGATGGTTTTTATATGTGTGTGCGCGTGTGTGTGTGTGTGTGCTCGTGTTTGTTTGTGCGTGTTTGTATGTGTGAGCGGCGCGCGTGCGTGCGTGTGTGCATGTGTGTGTGATGAGTATTATTATTTTTTCTGTACATAATGATGCTATTGGGTTTTGTATGTACATATATATTTTATAGTTTCCCTTCTTTTTTATCCTGTAGATGTTAGCAACGGCAAGTTTGTAAAATGACGATTTGTTTTCTGTCAAAACTTTTTACCGTTGAAAAATAAAGTTTCATCATCATCATCATCATCATCATCATCATCATCATCATCATCTCTCTCTCTCTCTCTCTCTCTCTCTCTCTCTCTCTCTCTCTCTCTCTCTCTCTCTCTCTCTCTCTCTCTCTCAAAGGAACTTGGAAACAAACTGACCTCAGGAAGAGAGATAAATCCTCATAAGCCCCCGCAGTCGCGGGGGGCTCATGAGGATGTATGTCTTTTGCAGTTGGATCCTGTTCCACTTTTCTCGGCAGCGAATGGGGGAAGTAGACGATATCCGTGCATCAGAAGTAGGTCAACATTGCACGAGCGTCGACACAAACAGTGAAATAAAAACTCGGACAAACAAGCTATATCGCATGTTTGTCCGTGCTTTTAGTCCAGCTGTTTGCATCGGAACACGTGCAAGTTTGACCGACGTCTGATTTCCTGATATATCGCATGTTTGTCCGTGATTTTAATAATAATAATAATAATAATAATAATAATAATAATAATAATAATAATAATAATAATAATAATAATACATCGCTTTTCTAAAGCGTCCTTCCCCACTTACCCAGGCTTGGAACTCTTTGACAAATGATTATAAACACACACAATAAATTACAAATCACAACAACAAAAACAGTTTATACATACTAACCGGACTTTCACACAACGAACACATTTTGTTTACAGTAACACCATCCAAAAATCACATGACTGGAAACAAAGGAAAACTAACACTGATATGCCAAATTAAAAAGGTACGTTTTCAGGTTGGTTTTGAAGACTGAGAGTATCGGGGATTGACGTACATGGGAAGGTAGGGAGTTCCACACATGAGGGACCTGGTACTGAAAAGTCCAAGCACCTGCAGTCTTCAAGCTAATTCTCGGTTGGACCAGTAATTTCTGGGAACAGGAACGTAGGCTACGCGAAGGGTTATGAGAGCAGAGACTGGAGGAGAGGTACAGGGGGAGCGTGTTGTTAAAGTGCTTGCATGCCAGGGTAGCCAGTTTATATTTAATTCTCTGTTTGACAGGAAGCCAGTGGAGTTGTTTTAACAGAGGGGTAACATGGTCAAAGCGTTTCTTGCGAAGAATTAATCTGGCTGCGTTGTTTTGAATGCGCTCAATGCGACATAGTTGATCTGTGGTGATGCCCGCAAGAAGCGAATTGCAATAGTCAAGACGAGAAAGGATGCGAGTACAGCCAAGCTGTGCAATGGTCTTTTCTGTCACAAA
>BTPG01000006.1:13630783-13645599 GCA_036245525.1 Semisulcospira habei
CTTTCTCCGTTGGGTACTTCTTTGCATATTACACGCTTGGCAGTCACCTTTTTGGTCTGGATTGATTTATTCTGCCAACAGCCTTGAACTATCATGTTCTATCTATCTCCTTAATTGTAATACAGTCATCAGAGGCTAACTCTAAAGTGGTGTTTAGGCGAGGGAAGAGTGATAAACATAATTTAAACGGAGGGAAAGAGGACTGAATGCGTGGGTGGGGGGCGGTGTCCAGTAGTACCAAGTACTGAGTAGGCGGGGGAATTTCCCGACTGTGGAATGCTATGATGAGAGATGGAGATTGTGAGAGAGATAAAGGGTGGGAAAGTCTGGAGGGGGTGAGTGCGTAGGCGAGGATGAGAGGCGTGAAAGTGAGTGGGAGGTGGATGCGTGGGCGGTTACAGTAGTGACTAGGGGACGATACGGAATAGTGCGCCAGTCAGCAGCGCAGCAGTCAGGCGACAGCTAGAATTTGAAATGGCTCTCAAATCAGCGAGAAAGAAGGCTCTACTGAAAAATAGTGAGATGGACCATATTTTCCGTGACTGGGGCCTCGACGAAGAGGTGCAGAGTGCCCTGATCAGAGAAAAATTCATCTCTAGGCAAGCACTACTGCTAATGTCTGACGAAGACATTGACGCTCTTTGGCTGAAACGTGGGGACAGAGTAGTGCTCCGTGCAGCGGTGGCCAAATTCCAAGTGGACAACGGCGGTGGCCCACTGTGCGGCGGACTGGGAGGAGTGTCGGACAACAGCGGCAGTAGAGCGTCACAGACCTTGCAGGACGCCCTATACAGTACACACCACAGCGGTGCCGG
This sequence comes from Semisulcospira habei, assembly GCA_036245525.1. Taxonomy (NCBI): domain Eukaryota; kingdom Metazoa; phylum Mollusca; class Gastropoda; family Semisulcospiridae; genus Semisulcospira; species Semisulcospira habei. The sequence goes on from BTPG01000006.1 coordinate 13,631,599, forward strand.
ACTGGGTGAACTGTTGCGCGACAGCCTGTGCGTCAGTGGCAACAGTAGCGGGGGTGTAGCAAAAAGTGGCCGGACCCCGTTACGTATAGTAGATTTTCTGTCTTCAGCGGCAGTGGCAGAGGAAGAAGTGGCACTTGGGGGTGGTGTCACTATAAAGGTGAACAGCAAACCGAAGTTGGACAAGGTTTCCCCCGCACACTGGATAGTGGCAAACAGCCGTATTATGGCGGCCCTTATGGACAAACCCACACCGGGTTTCACGCCGCACGCCTACCTCAAGTACTCGGCGATGGTGGGGGAGCTGGCGGCCAGATACACCTGGCAAAGTGTCCTGCTGTTCGACGATGAGTATCGTCAGCGGCAAGCGGCCGAAGCATTCCAGTGGGGCACGGACGCCCCACACCTGTCCACAGTGGTGCTGCGCGACCGTACTGCGCAATCTGCGATCCCCGCTGGCTCACCTGCTCGCAGAACAGGAGGAGGGGCGGCCGGACCGCGCCCACAACGCCCCATCGGCCCCTCTGGCAGGGAAGTGTGCCTGCAGTACAACAGAGGGTACTGCACCTACGGCGCACGCTGCCAGCTGGACCATGTGTGTGCCGCCTGCGGGAGAGATCATCCGGCGCGGGAACATCGGAGTCGTGACTGTGACACACCTGCAGCAGCGGCAGGTGGCAAACACGGGACAGCCTAGGACACAGCGCAGCAGGTTGCACAAAATGAGGCGAGGTAGGCCCCACCCATTTTAGCACTTCTTACCATAGCCCTTATCCTGCACTAAGTCCATACAACTGTCAATTGTTAGGTTCTGGAGCGTCCATTAGTTCTAAGCTTTTAGTGTGGCAAGACGAATTAGCTTCTGATAAAGACAAAAACTTTCTCCTTGAAGGTATCGAACATGGGTTTTATATCACGGACAAGCATCAGACTGTTAGATCTGTAGAGCAGAAAAATCACACATCTGCCTTAAAAAACAGAGTAGCGGTAGAAAAGGAGCTCATCGAACAGATAAACAAAGGTCATTATATCGTAGCATCTCAAAAACCAACCGTAATTAGCGCTTTGGCTGCGATCCCAAAAGACGACAATAGCATACGCCTGATACACGACGGCAGCAAGCCTGTAGGACATGCAATGAACGATTACTCAGTACCTGAGACAGTAAAATTCCAGACTCTAGCGGACGCGTGCGGACTAGCCAAGTCCGGCTACTGGTGCGCGAAAGTTGACCTTAAGGCGGCATACCGATCTGTGTGTATCCATCCAGATAATTACCAAGTCACAGGCCTAAAATGGATTTTTACCGGCGAGCAGAAGCCCACATACCTGTTCGATAGTAGGCTACTCTTTGGTAGTAATGTGGGCCCTTCGCACTTTCACAGACTCTCGCAGGCAGTTCGCAGATGTATGTTACGGCGCGGCATGACAGGGATAGTAGCGTATATTGACGATTTCTTCATAGCAGCTAAGTCCAAAGAGGAATGCACTCAAATGATGATGACGCTCATTGCCCTTTTACGTAGATTAGGTTTCAATATTAGCTGGCCTAAGGTGGTGGGGCCTACACAAACCATTACTTTTCTCGGGATCCAGATCTGCACCCGCACAAGCACCTTGTCATTGGGCGACGACAAGCTACAGCAACTTCACAAACGCTTGCAGCAGTTTCAAGGCAAAACACGCGCGACAAAGCAAAGCTTGCAGTCACTAGCAGGGTCCCTTAACTGGGCGTGTCAAGCCGTCAAGGGAGGAAATTTTTTTCTCAGGCGGATTCTTGATACGATTAAACCCCTTCAGCAGCAAAGGCATAAAGCGGGACTCTCACGGGAGTTTCATGCAGACTTACAGTGGTGGCTATCTTACATGCATGTTTTTAATGGCACTGTGTATTATGACTCACAAAGCAAGGAACATGTCCATGTTGATGCATGCAACCTGGCGGCAGGCGCGTTCTGGAAAGGAGATTGGAATTATACACTGTTCTCTTCAGACATACCGGCAGCCAAGGACTTGCATATTAATTATAAAGAGGTGTGCGCGGTGGTGCAGGCAGTCAACCGGTGGGCCCCCTCGTGGCAAGGGAAACAGGTGGTCATTCATACGGACAGCACGGTCACAAAGGCTATCATTAACAAAGGGCGCTCAAAAGACCGCTATGTCAATAGTCTGTTGAGGAAGATGGCATGGGAGTGTGTGAGAATGAATTGCAGCGTGTCAGCAATGCACGTGGCTGGCAGTGTGAATGTGTTTGCCGATACTATTTCCCGCCTGCACGAAGGACGGCTGCCCATGCTAGGACAATTTCTAACGAATTGGCACCGGGGCCGACCGCCTGACACCTACCTTCTGAATCATATGTCACAGCCAGCTCTTGCCTTTGTGCTGTCTAGGTGCCGGGTCTAGGCTCAGACACCAGCTACTGCAGGACTAGGTGGCAGGATATCGTGCCAGTGTTTCAAGTTTTGCCGACACTGAACACCAAGAGAACATATCAGACTCACTTGCGCTCTTATCTCAGATTTTGCCGTTACCATTAATGAACATCCAGCCGGTACCGGTGTGGGAGAGAACAGTGACTAGTGATCGCGTTACCGGTCATGTTGCGTCACCCTCTGTGTCCCGTGACGGCAGTGATCATCAGTATGTTTAGAGCGCTAGGCCCAGCGCCGCCTAAGGCACCGGCCTCCCACATTCGGGGATCAGAGTTCAACAAACTGTTGCGAGAACTGACCTCTGCTGCTGAAGGGGTTTATACAGGCCACAGCGGGGCTGCCTGGGCCCTGTCTTGTGGAGTGCCTGGCGAGGTGGTGAAGTGTTTGTGGGACTGGGAAAGAACTGCATACCTACCATACTTGGACCAAATACCTCAAGATATTCAAGATTTCTACAGAAGCGTACTTATTCAGAAAATACCGACACCTTGAACACTCAACTTTTCTCTCAGTTGGGTGAAAAAACTGACGTTTTTCCCGTTAGGTTTGGGCAGGAAACAACCAGTAAATCTACTGGTTGGGTTAGATGTTGTCTTACATGTTTGACAAGTGAGAGTCACGGGAATAAAACTCCTCCGTTATTTTTGCCCAACTGACAGAAAAGTGTGGTTCAGTGTATAAGCGTGAGGAAGTAGTGTGGAGTTGAGCGTGAGACCGAGGTGTGATAGTGAGAGCGTGTGGCCGTGCGCGCTGTTCTGACAAAACCTCGCCCTAGTTCTGGTCCGGAACTCTGGCCATCCATTAATTGGCCGAGAGGGGCGATGATGTCAGAACAGGGGCGCACTGGTGGGAAGGGGAGAGTGAGATCGGGGGGAAAGGGGAGGGAGAGGGGGGGGGGGGCATGAGAGTGACTGGAGTTTAAGTGGTGTTTAGGCGAGGGAGGAGTGATAAACATAATTTAAACGGAGGGAAAGAGGACTGAATGCGTGGGTGGGGGGGCGGTGTCCAGTAGTACCAAGTACTGAGTAGGCGGGGGGAATTTCCCGACTGTGGAATGCTATGATGAGAGATGGAGATTGTGAGAGAGATAAAGGGTGGGAAAGTCTGGAGGGGGTGAGTGCGTAGGCGAGGATGAGAGGCGTGAGAGTGAGCGGGAGGTGGATGCGTGGGCGGTTACAGTAGTGACTAGGGGACGGTACCGAATAGTGCGCCAGTCAGAGGACAGCTAGAATTTGAAAACCCACCATCCAACCCCAAGCAACCACCTTTGTAATCTGCTGCATATAAAGTGTCTATAATTCTTTTTTCTTTGTGTTTGATAAGCATGTTCTCTGTAGCACATGACAAGTCTGGCAACTGACTTACATTTTCTTTGTTTGTTGTTGTTTTATTATGAGATAGTACTATACATGAACTGAATTGCCTCGGCGGAGTTGTACGCAGGGTGTTTTATGGAGGTTCTTTTTTGTGTTCGGATTTGTTGTTTTGTTTTTTAGTTTGTGTGTATTGTTGCAGGAAAAGGGGGGGGGGGGGGGTGGGGGCAGGAAACAACCAGTAAATCTACTGGTTGGGTTAGATGTTGTCTTACATGTTTGACAAGTGAGAGTCACGGGAATAAAACGCCTCCGTTATTTTTGCCCAACTGACAGAAAAGTGTGGTTCAGTGTATAAGCGTGAGGAAGTAGTGTGGAGTTGAGCGTGAGACCGAGGTGTGATAGTGAGAGCGTGTGGCCGTGCGCGCTGTTCTGACAAAACCTCGCCCTAGTTCTGGTCCGGAACTCTGGCCATCCATTAATTGGCCGAGAGGGGCGATGATGTCAGAACAGGGGCGCACTGGTGGGAAGGGGAGAGTGAGATCGGGGGGAAAGGGGAGGGAGAGGGGGGGGGGCATGAGAGTGACTGGAGTTTAAGTGGTGTTTAGGCGAGGGAGGAGTGATAAACATAATTTAAACGGAGGGAAAGAGGACTGAATGCGTGGGTGGGGGGCGGTGTCCAGTAGTACCAAGTACTGAGTAGGCGGGGGGAATTTCCCGACTGTGGAATGCTATGATGAGAGATGGAGATTGTGAGAGAGATAAAGGGTGGGAAAGTCTGGAGGGGGTGAGTGCGTAGGCGAGGATGAGAGGCGTGAGAGTGAGTGGGAGGTGGATGCGTGGGCGGTTTCAGTAGTGACTAGGGGACGGTACCGAATAGTGCGCCAGTCAGAGGACAGCTAGAATTTGAAAACCCACCATCCAACCCCAAGCAACCACCTTTGTAATCTGCTGCATATAAAGTGTCTATAATTCTTTTTTCTTTGTGTTTGATAAGCATGTTCTCTGTAGCACATGACAAGTCTGGCAACTGACTTACATTTTCTTTGTTTGTTGTTGTTTTATTATGAGATAGTACTATACATGAACTGAATTGCCTCGGCGGAGTTGTACGCAGGGTGTTTTATGGAGGTTCTTTTTTGTGTTCGGATTTGTTGTTTTGTTTTTTAGTTTGTGTGTATTGTTGCAGGAAAAGGGGGGGGGGGGGGGCAGGAAACAACCAGTAAATCTACTGGTTGGGTTAGATGTTGTCTTACATGTTTGACAAGTGAGAGTCACGGGAATAAAACGCCTCCGTTATTTTTGCCCAACTGACAGAAAAGTGTGGTTCAGTGTATAAGCGTGAGGAAGTAGTGTGGAGTTGAGCGTGAGACCGAGGTGTGATAGTGAGAGCGTGTGGCCGTGCGCGCTGTTCTGACAAAACCTCGCCCTAGTTCTGGTCCGGAACTCTGGCCATCCATTAATTGGCCGAGAGGGGCGATGATGTCAGAACAGGGGCGCACTGGTGGGAAGGGGAGAGTGAGATCGGGGGAAAGGGGAGGGAGAGGGGGGGGGGGGGGCATGAGAGTGACTGGAGTTTAAATGTGCGTATTTCGTACCTCGGGTACAATGAGTTAAACAGTTACCTTGAAAGCACATTTGTAGAAGGTAAAGGAGCACCACCGCCTTGGAAGCATGCGCCATGTTCAAAATTGTCCAAGGAAAGACGTACACACCGTTGTTTTGTTTCCAGCCGCAATCTGAAAGTAACAACTACAATGCCCACTAGACGGTAGAAGATTTGTGTGTGTGTGTGTGTGTGTGTGTGTGTGTGTGTGTGTGTGTGTGTGTGTGTGTAATCAGAGTTTAAGTCCCTTCTATTTATAGAAGGGACTTTTTAGGACGGGTCGCGGTGGGGCGAATTTAATAGCATATAAATGATGTCAAAGACGGGCAGGCTAAACCTCTAACAATTGAAGTAACAAGATAAAAGTTACGTCATGTCTAGTTACGCTAATTTTGCTGCTAAACGTACATTTGGCTCGAAGCGCCGTATGTGCGTATGTATGTGCGTATGTGTGTGCGTATGTATGTGCGTATGTATGTGCGTATGTATATGTGTGCGTATGTATGTAAACAAGAGAATCTTCGAGATTTCTGTACACACAAGCTTGAAACTTGGCGTAATACTTTCTTAAGTGGGTGGCTAAGAGAGCCTCCAAGCATATTGTAATTGAATGTCTCATTGAAGACATAAACAACCGTTTATAGGAAGTTGGTTGAACCAGATTAGAATCCGTAATTTTTTATCATATTTACTTAAACTTTTGCATATAGCTAGTTTGGAGAAAGACATTTGATACGATTGTTACCCAGCGTTGTATCCTTTCACCTTCTTTAGAAAAAAATTAATTCTTTTCAGAAAATAATTTAAACAGTAAAAAAACTTCATTTCTAAAGAAAGTCAGACAGTACCGGGGACGTAAAAGAAGTAACTACGTCACAAGCATATACTAAATGTGAGGTAATCTCTCTCTCTCTCTCTCTCTCTCTCTCTCTCTCTCTCTCTCTCTCTCTCTCTTTCTCTCTCTCTCTCTCTCGCTCGCTCTTTCTCACACATATGCGCGCATCTCCAAGAGGCATAGATCCTCATGTGAGCGAAGGGCGAAATTAACATCTATGCCCCTTAAGAATGTTTGCAGAGCGCGCATGCACGCACGCACACGCACACGCATACACACACATCGACGCGCTTTGAGTAGAGGATGAAGGTGTTCCTAGGTAATTAGGTAAAGTCAACATGATTTGACACAAATTATAGCAAGACTGAAATTGTACCGTGAAATTCTAGTTTAGTCACCATTTTCGCAAATCTTGAAGCGAAAGCGAACCTCATTTCACGTTAAATATAAAATTACGTAAAAACAAAAAAACAAAAAACGTGATGACGAATGACGTTTGACAAACCAATGACACATATGCCATATGCGCGCATCTACAGGAGGCATAGGTCCACAAGTGTCCGTAGAGCGCATGAACATCTATGCCTCTTGAGGATGTTTGCAACTCGCGCCTGCACGCACACACACGCATTCACACACTTCGACGCGCTTTCAGAAGAGCATGCAGGTGTACTTAGTATATCATGTAGCTAGGTAAAGTCTACTTGATTTCACATAAATTATTTCAAGACTGAAATTGTACCGTGAAATTCTAGTTTTGTCACCATTTTTCCAAGTCTTGAAGCGAAAGCGAATCTCATAGCACATTACATATAAAATTACCTAAAACAAAAATATACGTCATGACAAATGACGTTTGACAAACCAATGACGCGTATGCACTGCGCGCGCCCCTTATAGAGTACACTATGAGACATTGGCACATATGTGAGACTTTTTCAAAAAGAGATATTTCAACATCAGAATCAAGTCAAAGACAAAAGGTAGAGACCCTTGACAGCGAAGACAGCTCTCATATAGAAGGGACTTTTTATGGGTTATGCTTCATCCCATCTTGTTTTTCCTGCGAACGATTATAACAATTTTAAGTTCCATCCCCTTTTATTCGCCGTAAGCCTGAAAATTTGTTTGTCGTGCTTTTGCATATTTTGTGCGTATACGTATATTAAATATATATGTCAAAATTTGTTATATTTCTAGCGCGTTTAAGTATACGTTATCTACACATTAATAATCAATAATGCTGTCTTAATTGCCATGGTTTAACTCTTTAGAGACGCACGTTTTTGGGGTTTTCTCAAAAAAAAATTTTTTTTTCTTCAGTTTTTCATGCACAAGAATGCTACACATATCAGTAAAAACCTCATTATTTTCAACTTTCTAATGATATAAGTTTTTATGTACTAAAATTAAAAAGAACTTACCGAAATTTTTTTTGTGTGCAATACACCAACAAATTGTATCCAGACTTTTTTTCCGCTATTTTGGATCATAGAAACCGCTTGAAAAGACCTTTAGTTGCTCATGTAAATTTGAAAACAAAAGAAATCCCTAATAGCCATATAAGAAAGGGAAGTAACTTCTTATTGACAAATGGTTTCTAAATAAAAAAACAGAAGTTCTTTCCCTTTGACCATATTTACCATCATGGGGGGGGGGGGGGGGGGGTGGGGGGGTGGGGGGGTGGGGGGTGTGGGGGTGGGGGAATGTAGTACGTGTTTATATCGCGTACGCAGGCTCAAAGAGTTAACATACATTTTGTTTGGCCTCTGTAGATAGTATTGCAACAAACTTGTTAAGAGAAGCGTAAATGTCGATCTTTAACACATTCTGCCCCGGAAACGAAATCCTTCAGTTTTGAAGTTGCAATCTGAAGGACTGTATTACAAATCTAGAGACAGATCTAGCATAATAGTTCAAGGGTGGTGCCAGAATAGCTTGGCGCCTATGGGCGCCAAGCTATCCGGCACCACCCTTGAACTATCATGCTCGATCCATGTCTTGCTGTAGTGTGTAGGGGTTTAATGAGTTAGTAGTCTAGTGGAAGGTTTCCATAGACAATCAGCTGTTTCTGAGATAGCAGTTTTTTTTTCTGAGGAGCAACATTAACTCACTCATTACGCTCCGCATCAAAAAGCTGCGGTGGTGTCTATATAGCTTTGCAACCGGCAACGCTATGCGACACTTCCGCAGCTTTTGATGCGAGGCGTCTTGATCAAGTTAATCACTCAATAAGCCACCCACTGATCGAGCATAGATATGACATAAATGATAGGCTACGATTCTGAAAACAACAAGAAAATGCAAGCTGTGTGCCTAGGCTGTGTCTCTTCCAGTAAATGTACACACCACTAGTCAGCCGTACCTGCTCAGCTTCCTTCGTCATTTTGAAACTATACGGTGACGCCACCATTCTAAAGGTATTAACTCATTGTGTCCGAGCTACGAAATACCCACATTTTGGAGTTATCCTCTGAGGCTGCATTATAATTCAGGAGAAAGATCGACCATGATAGTTCCAGGGTGGTGGCAGAATAGCTTGGCGCCTATAGGCGCCAAGCTATTCTGCAACCAGCCTGGAACTATCATTGGCCAGCAGTTGTATCTTGCTGTTGTGTGTCGCAGGCAGAATGAGTTAAAAATCCTATTTTATTAGCAAATTTTTGTTATGCTGTACTCATGTGTTCTGGTTAGGATTTAATTTCCTCACCACAATAAAATTAGAACTTCTGATAATGAAATTTACAATCGAATGCAAAAAGTAACTGGAGACTTATCCGAGTCGACTACAGGGACTGGGTCTACCGCAATTAACAGCCATCTCTAAATACAATTAAAAAAAAACACAAACAAAACACATTTGTACAAAAATTGTCTCCATCCTACGGACAAATATTATTTTTTGAATAAACTGTATGATATCTGTACATGCATTTCATACCTACAAACTAGTGTTTACCTTTGACGAACAACTTACCTCTTCAGTAAATGACGATTGTTTGTGTTTCTCTTCCTAGACAAATGGAAAGTGTGCGCGTCTGAGTTCTGTGTTAGCGTTTTTACGGATCATTCAATGACGTATTCTGTCAGAGAAGAAAGTAGCTGTTACTGAGGACACCAGTGGATACGCCTTGTATTGTCCAATCAAATGATCAGCACGTTCGCTGCACGTGTATACTTCAGAATATCAACGCGATTATCTCACACCTGCATTAACTCATTTAAAGTGCACGGCATCAATAACTTATAAAGTGTCGTGTAGCGTTGACTCCCGGCAACACTATACGACACTTCCGCAGGTATTGATAATGGGCGTCTTGAATAACACGATTAATTAGGCTGGCTGATCCCTGTCGCTCCCCGTGCATGCAATACAGAATATCACCGCAAAAATCTCACACCTGTGTTAACATTAACGTATTCGTGCTGGTCTGTGATTTTGGATCTTACGGCTGAAAGCCGTAAGGTCCAAAATTGCAGACCAGAACATCTATCGGCGCGTGTAATATTGTTAACAAATGATATGATTATTTTTTATTTGAAGAGGCTGTCAGGAGAATGTCTGTGTGAATTACGACAGTAAATCTCTTCCCAATGAGCAAACGGCCTTCGGGCCGACATCGGCCCCCGCACGGTCGTGCGTGGGCCAACGCCGGTCTACGTCGGCCCGATGTATCTTGTGCGCACTGGGTTAGTTACCAGGTCTTTAGTTACCAGGTTCGTGACAGCGGAACTATGAACCACTCACTCTAAAATGAAAGACACGCGTCACTGATCATATTTCCAATCACTCATTGCCTGCCAGTCGCTAAAATTCACGCCTGAAGTGTTCTGCGTATATAGGGGCAGGTCCTTCACGTTGTACATGCCTTCGTTGTTGTACTTAAAGCTGTCGTTGTCGGCTGTTCTACATAGAGCCATGGGTCAGCCATGCAGTCAGCCAGCCAGCCAACCAGCCAGCTAATGAATATGTATATACATGCACGTATACATATCAACAGGATTTTATTCTAATAATAGATGATCAAAGATTTGCTACAGAGAATTTCACAACGTGGTCACTTCTTACGCTCACAGTAAATCTCCTCCGCCGCATTAATACAATCAAACAAATAACTATCTGTAGTATTGTCAAAGAACTAGTAGTGCTGAGACAACTATACTAACGAAACAAACAAACAAACACACACACACACACTTGCAAACATGAATACATGCATACGTACATGTAAATACATGTACACGAAATTAAATACACACATACATACACACATACATACGCACATACCTGAACAGAGAAAAAAATTGATCTGCGTAATATGCAGAGATCCTTGCTTTAATAATAATATAAAAAAAAAGAAATAACGAACAAAACAAAGAACGCGGCTTGAAAGGACGAACACGTACAAATAAAGAACAAGCTAGGTTTTACTTTCAAATCCTGTTTCTTTTTTTGTGTAATTTGTTGATTATGGTTTTGAATTTTCACGCCTTGCAGTTACCTTTTTTAGGATTTGGTTTGAGGTTGTTAGTTCTGGTGATAGTTCAGTAAATCATGCATCTGTCGTGTGTGCGTGTGTGTGTGTGTGTGTGCGTGTGTGTGTGTGTGTGTGCGTTTTTGTTTGTGTGTGTGTCTGTTTGTGCGTTCGTACGTGCGTGCGTGCATGCATGCAAGCGTGCGTGTGTGTGATCAAACTGGGACGAAACTTGCTATTGAAATCAATAACGCTTTGCACCATCAGACAGGAATATTAACTATAATACTGGTTCTGGCGATCATTATACAAAACAAACATCAGTTAAATAAGTTAATAGACTGAACAGTGTGTGTCGGTTTTCTCAGCTGGTGAATGAGTGTATGAAATTCAAAAGCATACTAATCAACTTGTCAGATGACCAACTCTGAATTTTCGCTGCAATTGACGTAACCGTTCATAGAGGTTGTTTGCAAATGTGAAGTACATAGGTCAACATTGCACGTGTTTTGACGGGAAAAAAAGTGGATTCAAAGCCCGGACAAACCTTTTTTTGGAAATTTTTTGAGGTTGTTAGTTCTGGTGATAGTTCAGTAAATTCTGCATCTGTCGTGTGCGCGCGCGCGTGTGTGTGCGTATGTGTGTGTGTGTATGTGTGTGTGTGTGTGTGTGTGTGTGTGTGCGTGTGTGTGTTTTTGTTTGTGTGTGTGTCTGTCTGTGCGTTCGTGCGTGCGTGCGTGCATGCATGCAAGCGTGCGTGCGTATGTTCATCAAACTGGGACGAAACTTGCTATTGAAATCAATAAAGCTTTGCATCATCAGTCAGGAATATTAACTATAATACTGTTCCCGGAGATCATTATACGAAAGAAGCATCAGTTAAATAAGTTAATTGACTGCACAGTGTGTGTCGGTTTTCTCAGCTGGTGAATGAGTGTATGAAATGCAAAGCATACTAATCAACTTGTCAGATGACCAACTCTGAATTTTCGCTGCAATTGACGTAACCGTTCATAGAGGTTGTTTGCAAATGTGAAGAACATAGGTCAAAATTGCACGTGTTTTGATGTAAAAAAAAGTGTATTCAATAATTTCAAAGCCCGGACAAACATGCAATGAGCTTCAACGAAATCAGAGCATTAAAGGGCACAGACAGACATGCGACGTGTTTCGACAAAAACAGAGGATTAAAAGCCCGGACAAACAGTGGATTAAAATCCAAATTTAATCCATTGTTTTCGTCGAAACACAAGCAATGTTGACCCACTTCTTATCTCCGGAAATCGTATATTGTGCGATAGGCCCGGGGCAACCGTCAATGCCAGAACACAACTTAACCGACGTGCAACTCGGCTCAAGCACAAAAGGCACAGAGTTTAATGAGACCGTCAAGACTCTCTCTGATAATGTTTTCAGGTGATGTTGATGTCGACTTGTAATGCACATCAACTCCATGCTAGCAGCATGCTCAGGGCACAAATAATAACAACAACAAAAAGCAAAACAAAACAAACAAAAAATTGTAGTCCTAGAATTAACACATTCTTCCCCAGGACCGAAATCCCCAAATTTTGAAGTTCTAAAGGACTGTATTACAATTGTAGACACAAATCGAGCATGATATTTCAAGGGTAGTGCCAGAATAGCTTGGCGCCTGTGGGCACCAAGCTATTCTGGCACCACTCTTGAACTATCATACTCGATCCATGCCTTGATGTGGTGTGTCGGAGCTGAATGAGTTAAAAGTCTAGAAACAGGTGGGTCTTGAGATGACTCCTGAAAGTGCCAATGCAGTCAATGTCCCTCAAGGATTGCGGTTGTCCATTCCGCAGCCTAGGTTAGCAGTGTGAAAATGCCCGGAAACCAAACCGCTTTTTTGTGTGGCTTTCAACGCTTGGGGTGCAGAGTTTGGACAGGACAGCAAAACGGCGCTGCCTCGGAAGGATATGACGTGGGACTATTAATTTTCCAGGAGGTACTCTGATGAGGCTGGGTCATTGACAGATTTTTGGCACAGAGTGAAAATCTTGTGATCAATTCTTTCCTTCACTGGAGGCTAGTGCAGCTCTTCGACGCACGGCGGCCTACCCCCTAAGTGCACGTGGTCAGGTTTTGTTGACTTCTAATAAGCGCACGCAGGCATGGAAACATACCTCACCTTTTTCATACTATTTCCTGTATTATTCCCACGTGAGCAGTGTCAGAGTGGGGAGATGTTTATAAAACTTGTCAGGCGATATAACCTAGGCTAATAGGTTTAGACAGACACGGTCCCTGCCGGCTTCGATGGTGATGAGTGATCCTTGGGGAATGCAGAACTAAATATTTCTTGAATTTAGTATGCTAAATGTCCCCTATGTAGCTCTGTGCCTTTCATGTATTTTCAGATGAGGGTGAATGGAACCAGTTCAGCTTTAGTAGAGGAAGTACATTATAGCTGGAGGGGTCCAGAAAGCAGTATTGGGAAATGGAATTTTGAGTGTTTTAGCTCACGCCTGCTCCACAGATTTCGGCGTGCGCTTACGGGGTGCGCTGGTGTGCGCTTCTTAGAGGCAAGTTTTCTTGACTGGTCTAAGTCGACTCTGGCTTGTTTAATTCATGCCTTACAGTCCTGGGTTTCTCGTCTATCTGCGTTTTTTCGATCCGTATCCTATGCATTTGGGAAATACGTCAGGTAGGGGAGAGAAATCCGAGTAGTCCCCAACTTGCAGAACGAGTGCCTTCCCTTGCTTCAGGTGACTTTCGTTGTGACAGTGGAAGAACCAGAACCCTTGACATAGTCAATCGGAGTCGAAAATGTTAAGAACGCAGTACACACAATAAACATAACAAAAGAAAAGAAACAATTGAATCTTTTGGATGTCGGATGCGGTTTTAGTCGCGATTATTCCGGTAGGAATCATCGCGACTAAAACCGCTACCGACATTCAAAGGCCGGTTAAAATAGAACCATGAGCTTTCAAATCACTGTCAAATCACTGTCAGATAATCACAGATTAAATGTATTCCTGTTAGGAAAGAAACTTAAAATGTCTTCAGAAACCGAAGCAGCCATGTTCGCACGCACACGCGGGTAAAGCAAGGCAAGCAGGCTAGCTTGCTCGGTATATCACGTCACTTGAAAGGTCCGAGTAAATTAAAGTGGCGCAGTTGCAGAACGGCTGAAGTAAACGGTGTTCAGGTCGTACTACATATTAGTAATAGCTTTACCTGCCCCCTCCCCTCCCCCCCCCCCAGCCCCCAGCCCCCACCCTCCAACCCGTTTAGAACCGGCCGAACTAACCAGCCATGCACATGCCGAGCTGAGCAACGGGGGAGGTTGGTTGATTGTACATTGCTT
>BTPG01000006.1:13645619-13658119 GCA_036245525.1 Semisulcospira habei
AACGTCCCGACAGCAACAAGGCTTTCTCAGGACGTGCCTGCACTGCTTGTGAAAAAAAAAAAAGAAAAAAGAATATTGAATGTATGTCGCCAGCCGGTCAATACGTTAAATAAATCTACGACATGGGGCCTAAATTAAGCTAAGACCATTTAGCAACACACATCCAATATCAAGAGCTACAAGCAGCGCAGACAGTAGGGAGAGTTTAAAAAAAGGAAAATACAGATGAATGGACCAAGGGTAGACAGAAACACATGCCCCAGAATAGAGAGGAAATCCCACCCTGTGAGGCTGACCAGGGTGACCATGGGAACTAAAAAGTAGTTAACCCCACCCAAGTCCCCCAGCGCAGACCCGGGCTGGGGGGGGGGGAGGGAGGGGGGGGGGCAATGGGGGAGGGAGAGGGATGTTTGTAATAATGCTTTCTTCTGCGATAAATGAAGATAAGTAGCGAGTAGCTGCTGAGGGAGGAGATATGGCCGAAGCCCGCCACTCTACAGGAGAACTGACATTTAGCTCTATGTGGAGGCATGGAATGTATGCCCCTGCAGACACCACAGTAAATTGTTTCCATATGCATTGCTTCCAGTCACTTACTTAGCGCACCCCTTCTTTCCTATCTTTTTTAATGCTTCGATCAAACTAGATCTATGATCATTGATCGATACAGCACAATTCCCTCCCCTGACAGTGCTTTTACCTATTTTGCTTTGTAAACTTCCTAAAATTATCGACACAGGTTTATGTACATATTTAAGAAGCAAATTCAGGGGGAGAGGGGTGTTCCAAGGTGCACGGCTCCCAGGATATTTTTTAATGTGTCATTTTCCATTTTGGGGAGTTTGGACCCCCCCCCCCCACTTCCCCTCTCCCCACACACACACACACACACACACACACAAACACACACTCCAGCGCCTCTTTTTGGAAATTGTAAACGGTCCGTCGTGTGATTCTTTGTCCATTGGTGAAAAGGTCTCCATACCACTCACCCCCTTCCCGCGACCTCCCACCTGCGCTAACACCAGCACCACCCACCCCTCGTTTTGATAGTCAACAAGTAGCGCACTTGTAAGTCCTCACCCTCTTCGCAAAGTGACATGACAAAGAGAACCAAAACGATTGCTCCTGGTTATCTGATGTCCGTAGATTTCTCTTCATGACAAGAGTGGCTATTTTTTAAAAAAATCACGAAACTGAATGCTAATGTAGGTGTTTCAAAATGGCGAAAAGTTAGAGGTGGAAGGGTCAAAAATCACATTTTCTCGGCGTGTTGTCGTTTTCATCACGCCTGACATTTTTGTACCGGAAATAAGGTTCACTGAAGTAACTCTATATTACTGCACAAGCAGAATTTAGAAAAGTTATTTCATTTCGCCGGGAGCAATGTGTTTAATAATAGGCACTGTTTCATAATAGGGGCTCCTCCCCTATATTTGTTTTCATTCAGACAGCTGAATATTTTGTCTGTGTTCAGACAACTGCAGGTATATATATATATATATTTTTTTTTAAATTCAGACAGCTGTATATTTAATTCTATTCAGACAGCCGTATATTTTGTCCCAAACACACACACACACACACACACACACACACACACACACACACACACACACACACACACACACACACACACACACACACACACACACACACATTTTAAGTTCACAACTTACCGTGCCACTGCGATTATATTTTATGTATTGTGATGAGATTGGGCGGTGTTCCATTACTGATGCACTTCACCTTTCACTTTGTACCAGCTTCACAAATGTATCCACACTGCTTGCTGCTCTGTGAGCTCATTTTGTGTGGCACTGAAAAAGAATCAAATGACTGGTATTTGTATAATTGTGTAATACACATACAGGTCTTGTACTAGAAAACGCCGTGGCGTTCTGAAGATCTCTCTCTTGGCTTGACTTCGCGAACGAAGATTTTATAGGAGTTGCACACGACGTCTGCAGGCTTGTTCGTGGCTGCGGAGGCCAATCCGGGACAGGCAGGTTCGACCGCAGTGGCTGCAGGGGAAGGTATGGCCAGGGTTCTGAGCTGCGGCATCTCTGTTTTTTCTCCTGAGCCGCTTGTCCTTAAGGCTAGCTCTGTGAGAGTCCTCAAAGGAGACAGCTGCCTTGTAAATGGTGGAGCGCCAGGTGTCACGGTCCGCAGCAAGCGAAGACCACTGGTGGTGGTCGATTTGGCAGGCACTAAGTGACTTCTTGAGACAGTCTTTGTATCTCTTCTTTGGTGCCCCTCTGTCACGGTGTCCAGTAGCAAGCTCGCCGAACAGGGTGATCTTTGGTAGGCGATGATCCTCCATCCTGGAGACATGCCCCGCTCAGCGGAGTTGTGTCCGCAGCAGCAAAGCCTCGATGCTCACAGTTTCAGCCTGTTCAAGGACCTCGACGTTGGTGACATAGTCACTCCAGTGAATGCCCAGGATGGTACGCAGGCAGCGCTGGTGGAAGCGTTCGAGGAGTCGTAGTTGGCTGCGGTAGAGGGCCCAGGACTCGGAACCATACAGCAGGGTGGTGAGGACCACAGCTCTGTACACGCTGATCTTGGTGCCTGTTTTCAGCTGTTGATTGTGCCACACCCGCTTGAAAAGTCGCCCGAAAGCGCTGTTCGCTTTTGCCAGCCTGCTGTCAAGCTCCTTGTCCAGCTTGGCGTCCGACGTGATAATGCAGCCAAGGTAAGTAAACTGGTGCACTGACTTTAGTTCAGACTCGCCAATGGTGATGTGAGGAGGGCGATACACTGTCTTGGGTGCCGGCTGATGGAGGACCTCTGTCTTTTTCAGACTGACCTCGAGTCCAAAGAGCTGGGCAGCATCTGCGAAGCAAGACGTGATGCGCTGCAGGGCTCTCTCTGTGTGTGCAACGAGGGCAGCATCATCAGCAAAAAGCAGCTCACGAATCAGTTGGTCTAGGGTTTTCGTGTGGGCCTGCAGTCGTCTGAGGTTGAACAGGCTGCCATCGAGACGATACCTGATGTACACTGCATCGTCATCATCGAGGTCCACTGTGGCCTGCTTCAACATCATGCTAAAAAAGATGGTGAAGAGGGTCGGTGCCAGCACGCAGCCCTGCTTTACGCCGTTGAGAATAGGGAATGGTTCTGAGAGGTCATTGTTGAGTCTGACCTGGCCTTGCTGGTCCTCGTGTAGCTGGACAATCATGTTGAGGAACTTTGGGGGACAGCCAAGTCGCTCCAGGATCTGCCACATGCCTTGCCTGCTCACAGTGTCGAACGCTTTTGTTAGGTCGACAAATGTTACGTACAGCCCTTTGTTCTGCTCGCGGCACTTCTCCTGTAGCTGTCTCAGCACAAAGACCATATCGGTGGTGCTCCTGTTTGCTCTGAAGCCACACTGGCCCTCTGGGAGTTGGTCTTCAGCGATGGCAGGTACCAGCCGATTCAGGAGCAGCCTTGCAAGGATTTTCCCAGCAATGGACAGCAGGGTAATTCCCCGATAGTTGGAACAGTCAGACTTCTCGCCTTTGTTCTTGTACAGGGTGATAACGACTGCATCACGGAGATCTTTTGGTAGTGTTCCTTCCTCCCAGCAGCAGAGAAAGAGGTCATGGAGCTTGTTGTGCAGTGCTGTGCCTCCATGTTTCCAGATCTCTGGCGGTATTCCATCAATGCCTGCTGCTTTGCCACTCTTGAGCTGGTGGATGGCTGTGAGGGTCTCTTCGGCGGTGGGCGGTTCGTCCAATTCAACCTTTACTGGGAGGTGTGGGATTTGTAGGACGACTGCTTCTTGAACAGTGCGCTCAGCGCTGAAGAGGCTCTGAAAGTATTCCGACCAGCGGTTCAAGATGGAGGTATTATCTGTGAGGAGTGCCTGGCCATTCGCGCTTCGCAGGGGACTTTGTACCAGGTGCCTGGGGCCATACACTGCTTTCAGTGCTTCGTAGAAGCCCCTGTAGTCACCATTGTCAGCGCAAAGCTGGGTCCTCTGTGCAAGTCTGGTCCACCACTCATTCTGGAGATCTCTGAGCTTGCGCTGGAGACTGCTGCAGACGAGGCGGAAGGCAGACTTCTTCACAGGGCAGGAAGGCTGGGCTAGGTGGGCCTGATGGGCGGCTCTTTTTTTTGCTAGGTGTTCCTGGATCTCTACATCGTTTTCGTCAAACCAGTCTTTGTTCTTCTTTCTGGCGAAACCCAAGACTTCTGCAGAGGATTTTGCAATAGCAGTTTTCAGTTGTTCCCAAAGTGTTTCAGGGGAGGAGTCTACTGGGTCCGCTGTGTCTTTGAGCCTGCGCTGTAAATCTGTCTGAAAGGCAGCTTTCACATCGTCACGCTGAAGGCTGGCAACATCAAGCTTTTTCTTGGGGGGCCCCCATTTCTTGGGTTTTGGCTTGAAGTGGAGCCTGAGTTTGCAGCGGACAAGGCGGTGGTCAGTGTGGCACTCTGCGCTGGGCATCACTCTGGTGAGGAGGACGTCACTGCGGTCCCTCTGACGCACTAGGACATAGTCGATAAGGTGCCAGTGTTTGGAGCGAGGATGCATCCAGGTGGTCTTTCGACTGTCCTTTTGCTGAAAAGTAGTGTTGGTGATGACCAGTTGCTGCTCCGCACAGAACTCCAACAGTAGGCGGCCATTGTCATTGCAGTTCCCCACGCCATGCTTGCCGAGGACTCCTTTCCAGGCTTCAGAGTCCTGGCCCACTCTGGCGTTGAAGTCGCCAAGGATGATGACTTTGTCGTCTGCAGGGGTACTCTGTAGGAGGCTGCGCAGGTCAGTGTAAAACTTGTCCTTTTCAGCAGGCTCTGCCAGGAGGGTTGGGGAGTACACACTGAGAAGGGTGACGTGTTGCTGGTGTCTCAGTGGGAGGCGCATGGACATGATGCGGTCTGAGTGGCCCGTTGGTAGGTTTTCCAGCTTAGTCGCAATGGATGTCTTGACCATGAAACCCACGCCTGAGAGCCGTCTTTCTGATGCAGGCCTGCCTGACCAGTAGAGGGTGTACCCAGCACCAAGTTCTTGGAGGCTGCCTTCGTCCGGAAGGCGTACTTCGCTGAGCGCGGCGATGTCGATGTTTAACCTCCGCAATTCACGGGCAATGAGGGCGGAGCGACGTTCAGGGCGTCCGCTGTCTGCTTTGTCGAGCATGGTTCGGACGTTCCAGCATGCTACGTTGAGTCCGGTCGTGGTCGTCATGAGAGTGGATCCGTTATTCTTTCTTGTTTTTTGACCGCATGAGAAGATGCCCGTTGACAGCGGCTAGCCAACTGGGGTTGCGAGGGGACGAGCTTTGGTTAGGCCACCTTTTCTAGGCCCCTCTCCGTGTGGAGCAAGCAGTGCTGTCCCTAGAGAAGGCTGCTTGGTCGTTCAGGGTGTGCCGAGTGATGTTGTCATCCCCAGGTCAACATCAGGCGACCAATATCCTGAACCGCCTGCATGCAGGTTTGAGACTGCGGCTTCCAGTGACATCTTTCACCTGCCGTTTCGCCCCTCGCCCCTCGCCCGTCAGTGTCATGGTCCGTGGACGTTTCCTAAAGCCTGCGCGGTGGAGCTTTTTGGTGGAGTGCAGTGTGCGCAGTACTGGCCCCACCCTTTAAACCCTTGGTTCGTCTGCCATGGCCTAGCAAGCTGGGACGATGGCATCGAGGTCCTCGGGTCGTAGGTTTTATATCAGACTGTCCTTGTCCTAGTCTCTGGCTCAAAGGCCTTCCCCGGAGACACGGGGGCTTTGATGTCAGGGGTTTTCTCCCTTAGCCTTTCCGCAGCCAAGCGGCCAGGCCTGCAAGGCAGCAGGCGACTCGTGGAGGGCGGGGTCGTCTATGTCCCGTGCAGATGTGAACATCTGCCCACTGCGTTCTGAAGATATTTACACAAAAACCACCACCACCAACCCCCAAAACAAATCGCAACTAAAAGTGGAAACTTCTGAATTTACATCAAACCAGAGCTCAGAATATATCAAAGAAGTGCCCAACGGAGAAAGAAACACGCTTAGAAAAGACGGGTACAACACAATTTATTACTATTTCGGGTAAATACCCTTTGTCAAAATAGACAAACAAACAGAGATTAACCGCTACTTATTTCAGAATATATCGCATGTTTCATTTATAACACAAATATGTGTACTAGCAAAGTGCCCAGAAAATATTACAATTATTTGTAAAAGAGAGAAAATTTACAAACAAAATTTCAAGCTGTTACGCTGTAGTGACCGAGTAACTACGGAAGAGACGAACAGTGAGGCTAAGATTAACAATCTATTCTTCGTCTTGTTCATCAATGTATTCTGCCTACTTCTCTCCAATGTCGTCTGTAGTTATTTCCTCAGTCACCACTTCCCCCGAAATTATTTTCCTGTACACCAGAATACACATAACATTACGATCGCTAAGGCTTCCTGTTCTTGACAAGGAAGTGGACATTAGAGTGGTGTCCCCTGATAATACATTTTTACGAGTAGCTTCTCTTTGTAAACACGTCTACTACAAGCGGCATGGGTGTTTGTTGTTGTTGGAAATATACTTACCACAAAAAATAAATAAATAAATAAATATTTGTATCAAAAAAAGTGAAAAGCCAACACCATATCATGCTGGACTTACCGCCGCCACCATTCGCTGGACCATTTTTAAACGCTCTGGACGTCGCTCGGTGCTTCCCCGGTGCAAAAGTGAAAGTTGGATATTCTTCGTAGTTGCACTGGGATTGGATGTTACCGTGTACGGACAGAGGCAACTGGGAGTGACCTTAGGCAGCTGGGTGGTGTATACATGTTTGCGTGAACTGTGACAGCCGTCAAGGACGTCTGACACTCTACAGCAGCTATAGTAACGTGCGTGTTCGGGGATCCCACCTGACGAGGCCCTGTCATGGTTGCACTTTCTGTGTCAGGTAGGGACTTTGAAAT
The DNA here is from genome assembly GCA_036245525.1 of Semisulcospira habei. Classification (NCBI taxonomy): domain Eukaryota; kingdom Metazoa; phylum Mollusca; class Gastropoda; family Semisulcospiridae; genus Semisulcospira; species Semisulcospira habei. Next base: position 13,652,504 of record BTPG01000006.1, read on the forward strand.
GTTTTTTCGATGTCCTCTACATACTAATTGCTGAACCCGGACCTTTGTGATATGGGCATATGTGGGAGCGCAAGTACTGTCACATTTTTCTACGTCAAAGTGACTTCGAGTCGAATTATGGCGCAGTAAATTTCCTCGACATGATGACCCCTGCCTCACGTGGTGTCAAAAATGTTCGACAATAAGTGCTCCCCCCTGGGTAGATCTGGCGTGGTAAATACCCACGACGATTTGGCCCCAGGTCAATCCTGCGCAGGGCCTTTTTATTCTGTTGGCGTGTTAAGCCAATTAGTCCCGACGGTCTACAGCAGGAGATGGATCGACCGTGATAATTGAAAGATAAAGCCAGATTAGCATGGCGCCATCAGGCGTCAAGCTAATCTGACACTGCCTTTTAATTATCACGGGCGATCCATCTCCTGCAACTGTTAAACACTCGTTAGTCCACAAATTGCGACCTTGGGGTTGAGTGGGTTAACTTGGGAAAAAATAGAGGCCTCTGTGTGTGTCTGCACACTCATTCTAAGGTAGAGATTAACCTTTTCTCTTTAATATCATTCTGAATTCATAAAGGTACTTTTATTTCTGTCTCAAAGAACGTGTGGACATCGGAGTTTAACTGGCAGAATACCTAAGGACATCCTCGTAAAATGAAATTCAGACCAAAAATGTGACTGCCAAGCGAGAAAAACGCAGAGAATAAACCCAACGAAGAAAGAAGCACGCTTCGAAAAGACAGCTACAACACAATTTATTATGTTGTAACTGTCTTTTCTAAGCGTGCTTCGGTTTTCGTTGGGTTATTTTCTGTAAAATGAAAGACGTTCATGCTCTTCGCCTTTGTACGCAGAGAATTTCTTTGATTCTAGACAGGGGATACTAAAACACTTTTGTTATGTGTACCGACTCACAGAGTCTTAACTCATTCGCGCCCAGGCGCATCCGGATGCGGCTGGTCGCTAATGAGTTAATCTTAGGCAACATTGATAACCTTGAACTGGCAAAGTTTATCAATGCAAACACGCCATGGGGAAACTAGCCTTCATTTGTAGATTGCTATTGTGAAATAGTTGGCAACATTGAGGAGTCACTCTTCATCGTAACGGTCGCTGATCAACTAAAACTGCAGTCTCAGAAGCAAACGAAAGGTTGTGTTTGTCACCCTTGTTATAATCGGACAGGAATGATGTAAAACAGAGAATAAGTACATGAATAACTAAATAAATGAAATAAATTAGAAAACAGGTAAAAAAAGGAAAAAAAAAGAAAGAAAGAATAATTAAAAAATAATTACAGAAATCAATTGTACAGCGAGGCCGGGCAATTCGGTCCCTTCCGAGAATCAGTCATTTGGAAAAAAACAAAACAAAACAAACAAACAACGTGAACATTACAAAAATTATTGCATCAAAACAATGATAAGCACAGTCATTACGTATTGGGAAAATATGAGTCATTCTTTAACTCATTCAACTCCGACACGTGACGGCAAGACATGGATCGAGCGTGATAGTTCAAGGATTGTGCCAGAATAGCTTGGCGCCCATAGGCGCCAAGCTATTCTGGCACAACCCTTGAACTATCACGCTCGATCTGCTTCCAGGTCTAATACAGTCTTCAGGGGGCAATTAAAAATTTACGGATTTCGGTCCTGGAGCAGAATGTGTTAATAGACTAATGGCAACAAAAAAAACAAACAAACAGGTCTGCATCAATATTGCGAGTCACATACGCGACTGTATTCAATCGACAATTTATCAGCTATAAATCAATTTTAAAGCAAAACATGATGCAGCATAAAAAAAAGTACAAATTTCAGACGAAGGAACGCCCCGCCGACAACCTCAATATACACGTAAGCACGATATATGTGTAATATGCCGCGAGAAAGAAACGTGTAACTGAGTTTGTAGCCGGTTGAAGAAACAGACCAAAGAAGACAAGAAATACACATGCACTGATATCCTAGCGTTTTGTTCCACCATCCACGATTCGACTCACAACTGAATCCACGTAGCCCCGACGCAATACAGCAGGAGATGGATCGACCATGATATTTCAAGGTAGTGCCAGATTAGCTTGGCGCCGTTAGGCGCCAAACCAATCTGGCACTATCTGTGAATTATCATGGTCGATCCATCTCCTGCAACTGGTATATTGTCGTTAGGTGACACCACCAAAAATGTTGGAAATGCGTTCTTGGTGTTAAATGGATTAGAGGCATGTGCAGAGGCAAATTCGGTGTTTAGAGAAACATCAAGTGTCCACAAAAGCGCAATTGCAAAAATAGGCCCAAAACACAGGCCTGTATCTTGGGGCTTGAAAGTAATTCTACTTGCTGTTTTCTCGGTATACGCGCTGTAGTCTGCAGTTTCGCTTGTTTGCAGTCCTTCACCTCATGTCATACGTTTGGGCGGCAAAGCTGTCACCTGTAGAACAGAATACCATAACAGGAACATGGACACAGCAGTTTGTGTGTTGATTTCATGCCGGGTCTTACCCCCCCTCACTGCCTGCACAATGACAACACCACCAACAGCAAGAGACAAACAACCTCATCAGACCCCGCAGAGGCATCGTGATAGAACTCTTTTGCCTCTTCCTGGTCTCATTTATATCCGTGTTCCTTGGACGGAGGGTGCTGATTGGTGTTAAAGTTGCCATGGTTTCAAAGAGACATTTTGAGTCCAATGGCATTGAATGGGGGAGATGGCACTGTCTGGAACACATGCGCCTGCCACTACGCCATAATGTGACGTCAGATGCAGTGAAACATCCTGCATGACAGTTTGAATAGTTACGGAGATTAGACTTAGGATAACTCTGTTGAATCTCCCAAAAAGTCGCCTTCCGGTCATCCTCGCATATTTTCTTTCACCTCTCGTGTTGAAAAAGGTGGGACACTTGTTGGTGTAAGGGTTGTGCGATGATATTGTCGGTATAAAATTAAAAAAAAAAACCAGCGGGCATTCTTGAACTGGACGCTCACGTTTCTGCACGCAATCTTTCATAAGTCTATCTGAAATTCAAAAATGTTGCCAGTACAAAGCGAAAACCCGAAATAAATATATTCAGGCAGATATGACAGAAGTTAGTTTTACACCTACCTCACAGTATGGGTATAGGAAATCTGAAGAGGTACTCACAGAGTGGACACGTCAGGATACGCCGAGCAGATTTTAATCATGGTACAGATTTTCCTTTCAGACTGTTGTTGTTGCGATGCAAAATAATATTGTTAGTGACATTTTTTATTAAGTGTGATTTGTGCGTCACGGTATCAAATTATGTATTCTTACAAAAGTGTCGAATTCAAACCCTCGATGGTTTAGGCTGACTAAAGTGACAATTGGCAATTGATTTTATAACTATTTTAAGAAATGGTGATATAAAGTAACAAATTCTATTGGAATATATCAGCCATGTACACATTAAACCAAAACACAATAAAAAACAGTGCGAAAAAGTCCCCAAAATTAGGTGTGCATACTACAGCGAATTAGACCCTGGCTGTAAGAAAACGCAGATATATGATTTTCAATTATCGGCGTTCATATCATTTCCAGAACGATGACAATGCTATGGAAAATGTTTTAGAGAACATGGATTCCCTTTTGTTCTCAATGCAAATTACTGTATCAGATTTTAACAAGAATATGTTGTGGCATGAGGCTGTATTTTTCGTGAGGAAGTATAATAAAAATCCACAAACACACATCAATCTTAATTCCACTGTTTGGTGCAAAAATGGATGGCCTTTCGAAATCAAATCAGTGGTTATTTGTCACTCTTCACACAAGTGTAAAGTTTGAAGGATACAAACAAGACAGACTTTTTTTTCAAAGCACAAAAATCTGCATGTGATCCAAACAGAGGAGGATCAGTAATTACCTCGAAAAGGGGTGGTGGAGGGGTGGTGTGTGTGTGTGTGTGTGTGTGTGTGTGTGTGTGTGTGTGTGTGTGTGTGTGTGTGTGTGTGTGTGTGTGTGTGTGTGTGTGTGTAGACACGAGTTTCTCCTGCGTTTGTGTGCGTACAGGTCTGAAACTTCAGGAAATGCTTCCTTCACGATTTATTTCGGAGAACCTTTCAGCATTCTGTAATTGGATTACTCATTAAGAGGAAAACTGCCGTTTATAGAAAGACAATTGACCCGCATTTGAGTCCGTAGTTTGTGTTATATTCATTTGAAGTTTTGAAAATAGCTAGCTTCGAGGAAGATATTGGATGAGTTCGTTAACCAGCTTTGAACCTATTCAACATTTTCGTAAAAAATAATTCATGGCAGAAAAAAAAAAATCGAAACGAAGAATTCATTGACGTGAAAGCGCTAGACACATTATACATTGTTGCTGTTGTTATACATCGTTGCTGAAATAACGCAAAGCACCAGACACGTCATACATGAACTGACACAAAGTTCTCTCTCTCTCTCTCTCTCTCTCTCTCTCTCTCTCTCTCTCTCTCTCTCTCTCTCTCTCTCTCTCTCTCTCTCTCTCTCTCTCTTTCTCTCTCTCTGACGTCTGACAGTTTGATTTAGGACGACCGCTCATAGAAAGTCGGTTGACCCACATTTGAGCCTGTAAATTTCGTTGTATTCACTCGAAACTGGATATAACTAGCTTTGACATAGACATTGGACGAGTTCGTGATCCAGCGTTGTACATCTTCAACCTTTTGAATAATAATTAATTCATTTTTTGCAAGTTTTGGATCCAGTATATACTCCCATCAAACAGTCAGCCCTGGCAGAGGGAAATGCTCATCTTGCTGTGCTTTGTCTGTGTCCATCCACTGACTGACTAACAATTGAACCAACCAGCAAATTTAACTCTTGCCAGACGCGCTGCATTCGGATACGCGGCTTTAAGCCGCGTATCCGAATGCGGCACGTCTACAATATGTTCTACGTACGACTGATTTATTGGCTCATTCTAATCAATCAATCATACGACAGAGGTGATAGAGATTTAAGACAGTTTTACCTTTTTAGCTGAACAGACCAGACCGAAGACAGCGTAGCAAGGTTGCGGCACGTCCTTACAGACAACCCCCTGATCACATCCGTCCACCACAAGATGGAGACTCCTGGCAGTGTCCACATAGACACCAGCACGGCCGCCGACAGGCAGACGCTTTAACTTTTTTCCAATATCATCGCTCAGCTAGAAAAGACACGTTTTTAGCAGTTTATTCAAAGAATTCATTGTGTATTTATTTATTTATCTATTCAACCATCAGATAATGGATTACTAAATTAATGAATTCTGACTATTCTTTTTTGAGTGAGTGAACAATTTAGTTATTGGTAGAAGGGGTTTGATACATGGAACCTTGTAGGCTTGAGGGAGGTCAAAGTAACCATTGTACCCCGAAGGCCTTTGGGTTACAATGGTTATTTTGTCCTCGCGAAGGCCTAAAAGGGTCCGTGTAGCAAACCCCTGCTACCAATAACTGTCTGATAGCCGGCGCTGTTCTTATAGCGACAGGCCCCAAGGTAGCAACTTTGAACGCATTATTCGTGGTTTTTTTTTTTTCTTTTTCCTTGTTTTAAAAATTGTTCTTCAAGCGTAGTTCTCATTGTGTAACGAGACTCAGCCAAGCAGAAAGTTTAAAAA
>BTPG01000006.1:13663119-13735619 GCA_036245525.1 Semisulcospira habei
TTTCTTTAAGCTCTAAAATAACGCCAGCTATATGCACTACACAAGTGGAGTGTAACTTCGCTATCGTATGAGCGATGAAAATCAAAAGTAGCAAATACGCAGTTTCACTGATCTCACATTACTTCAGTCAGAACACGTACCTGAAAAGAAAGTTCTGCCGGCATGTTTTCCAGCTTACAAACGTCTTCCAGGTCCTTTTGCACCCTCTCTATTGCCTGCTGGTCTATCATCAACGTTGGCATGGAGATCATTTTAACCCCGACCGGCAAGGTCACGCTACGGTCCAGGCCCTCCACTCTCGTCTTCAGTGATGTTGTGACGTCGCCGTCCGACGTAGGGGTCGCGACTGGCTGCGAGCGTTTGACCAGCTGTTTGTGTGACGTCAGCTTGCCCTTTCGCTCCATAAAGGCGCGTTTCACTTGTTCAACCTCGTCCCTGACATTGCACTTTGCGGTGAGAGCCGCCTCCCTCCTCTGGCTGCCGAAGGCGTCCACTGCCTTCTTCAAGTCTTCACAGGTGGTGGTGATGTCGGCCAGTGTGCTTTCTGTCTTCTTCTCCACTTGAAGTAGATGGTCGTCGAGCTCCCTGATGGCTGCTTCCAGTTGGATCTCCCCGCGAGTCAGCAGTTCCAGCAGCTCGCCCAAAATCTTCCGAGTCTCAGAAAGTTTCTCTTCCAGTTCATGCACCTCTGCGCATGCCCGGTGACGCACTGTGGCGCAGACGTGACAAATGGACTCGTTGTGGGAAGTGCAGTAGATCGTGGCCTTCTGCTGGGCATGCGCGCTGCAAGTCACCTGTCGGCTAGCAGCTAGACGTTCCGGAGTCATGGAGGCCAGGTCAGCTGTGGTGTGATGCTTGGTTAATGTCAGCTTGCTGTGAGGCTTAACACAGTTTTGACATAGCATGTCGTTGCAGTCGAGACAGATGAAGTGGGCCGCCACGTCCTCACAAATTACACAGAAGTGGTCCTGACTCAGAGTCCGGGCGCCGGCAACCAGACCCGCCATCGTCACGTCAGTCGGTAGAGCGTCGGCCACCTCTTGGGCACTCATGCACTTCCGGGGCTCTTTGGGGTCAACGATGGGGCAGCGGCACAGTGGACAGCGGGCGTCGAGGTGGGAGTTGAGCCAGGACACTAGGCAATGCTGACACAGGAGGTGAGCGCACGGTAGGATCTTGGGCTGGGTGAAATACTCGTGACAAACGGAGCACTCCATTTCGGACGGCTCCATGGGCTCGGGGGCAGCAGCAGTGGCCATCTTGGACTGTGTTGTACGAAACAAAAACAATTGCCGGGGAACTTTATGAAGCCTGCCTTTTAGTTAGCTCGTTTACAAATTTGGAGGTGCCATCTAATGTCTAGGCACCAGCTGCAGGAGTTGGATCGACCATGATAATTCAGTTACAGTGCCAGATTAGCTTGGCGCCTGCGCCAAGATAATCTGGCACTGCCCTTGAATTATCATGGTCGATCCATATCCTGCTGTAGCGCGTCGGTGCGAGGGTGCCAAATGGGTTTAATATGCTGTATGGTTGTGGGAAGAATTTCTAACAGTCTCTCTGTCACGACTGCCTCACTCGATCTGTTGAGCAAACCATGAATTCTGCTCTTTTTTTTTATTTTTCTTTTTAGTGAGTATTCAGTTTTGACAATGTATTTTCGGTTTCGGATTGTTAATAGCTTGTTACTATTTTTAAGTCCTGAAGAATGCAAATGAAAGTGGTATTTGGGTCCTGTAACACTTAAAAAAATGACATACATTTCAGCTGGTGCTGACAGGTTGAACAGGAGCATTTTCAGGTGGCGGGCGTAGAGGGTGGGGATGAGGGTGAGATGGGGTGGGGTGGGGGCGGGGGTGGGGGTGGGGGTGGGGGTGTGGCGGGGCAGCTGGCTAAATACACGTGTCATGAGGACATACCTCCTATTTTGACACAGCTCCTCTGGACCCTACCTACTTAAAAGTATGCACGTGCAATATTCCTTCCAGATTCACTGAACTGTCAGTGCGTTCTGCACAACTCCTGTTGCAAGCTGTGGACCTGGCAATTTTAAACATGTTCTGCCAAAGACAGGCTGATAATAAAGCGAAGTGTTAACACATTCAGCCCTGACGCCCTACAGCAGGGCAGGCGCCAAGCTAATCTGGCACTGCCCTTGAATTGTCATGGTCGACCCATCTCCTGCAACCGGTGCATGTCATTTGATGACACCTCCAAAATTTGGGAAATACGGCCGTCGGGCTGAATGAGTTAGTGTTTGCTTTGGGCACATTTGAACTGTTGCAATGGTCATACCTTACTCGGCTTTCCCTCCGCACCGCCCCCCACCCCTTCTCCTCATTTTTTTTTTTTTTTTTTTTTTTGAGACTGTCATAACTCAACTGAAAAACTTCCTACGCACATGTTATTTATTTTATGAGTTAGGGCTGGAGTGTATTTGTGCCTTGACATGTGAAAAAGAGACAGTTGTACCTAGTCCGCGTAAGCAGCCCGCTGCTTTTTGATTGGTCGCACAGCTAAAGTAGATCATGATCACGGCCGCATGTCAAAACACTACACAGAGAACATAATTATTACCACGGTCAAGTCGACACAGCAGCGAATTGATATCAGACAATGTTCCGACTCCAAAAAGTGTTTCCTTCTTTGACACATGTATTGATATATTGTATAACAAGTTAATACTCATGAATTTGCTTGATATACTTTACTTCCCAAAATCCCCTGCACGCCAAGAAGATTAAATCTTGATGATACCTGCATTTTTCAAAACGGAAACGCAAAATATGCTCGTACAGCAACATTAACACGCTCCTTACGTGTAGTAGTAATGAAATACTTCATAGTGAGTACTAACGCTCGAATTGTATGTCCTATAAGTATGCACACACACGAACGGCGAAAAGACCCCAGGAAAAATGCGAGCGAGTCACCGCCGCACTAGTGAAATTGACCTGATGTCAGCTGGCGATATCGACACCCCTGGAAAAAAACTAAAACCTGCTAGCATTTCCGCGAATTTACATGCACGGTTATACAAAGCACTTTTGTGGTTGTGTTATTCTTTTGAGATCATGTGTGTGTTGATCATAGGAAAGATCCGATATTCATTTGAGTTATTTTTAATAAGAATTACGTACCTTTTTAGTAGGATTCATTTTCTTTTGCGCTTAGAATTGCAATCGATTTTTGTTGTGAAGCGTATTAGACTGGAAGGTTCGAGTAGGGTCGCGATCTTTCTAGTCAACTCAGATATGACGTCAAGTAAACATGTTTCGCAACAGTTAGCAACAATTACTGATTTTCCGGAATTAGTCGAAGTTTCTAGAAAGTTGTAGGAAGATCTAGAGTATTCTTTCTCATGAATATTAATGAAATTGTTTACGTTTTCTTTTCTGAATGGTTGTGTGAATCTGCTGGATGTTTCTGGAAATCTGTGATAGTATAAAAGACGGTGTTAGGAAATATGTGTGTACATTGTATGAGAAACGCAGTGTGTCAAAAGTGTTGATGCATCGTAGAGGAGACACTGAGTGTATCAGAGTTGGTGCATTTGTGGTTGCATTGTGCGGAGATTACATCGCCGCAATAAAATATTGTTGGAACTGTTACTCCAGTGTGTTCTACAACCTTAGTGCCACGTGTGACGAGTTGCAGCTGAGTGAAGTTTCTTTACAACAACCTTACGTGCGTGCGTCTGGTGTGATTGCATCATACTACGACTACGACTGCCACGTAACAGCACTGATGTCTTCATAGTCATACGAAATCTATGCGCCGAGTCGGCAGAGATATGCAGTCGTCTGCCACTCCTGTGTTATGTCTGAAAACTGTAATCAGCCGCCAAATGAGGCACAGGTTTGTTTTGAACTGCCGAGTACATAAATTATATTGAGTAACATTTTGCTTGAGATATAGTACCGATAACAGGTAGATGTGATTACGAGAACCGAAACAAAATGACGAGAACTTTTCATTCGGGTCAAAGTAATCACATCTGTCAGTTATCGGCACTATATCAAGCAAAATGTTGCTCAATAAAATATACTAACAGTGCTATCTATGTAAACTCAATGAAGTGTTCATAAAACACTTTCTGTTTTAGAGCAGCAGAACTTAGTATTTCTTCTATTACAAGAGGCATAGATTCTCATGAGCCCCAGCAGTTGCAGGGGCTCATGAGAAATCAATGCGTCTTAATGACATACGGGCGCATGATGATCTATGCCTTTTGGAGATGCGCGCATGTCTGAGAGAGAGAGAGAGAGAGAGAGAGAGAGAGAGAGAGAGAGAGAGAGAGAGAGAGAGAGAGAGAGAGAGAGAGAGATTGGTTTGGTTATTTGGGTTTAACGCCGAGCAGGCGACTAAGGCCATCTCACGGCGGAAAGGGTAAAAATCTGGTCAGCCAGACTAAAAGCAAGGTCTTAAGACAAGATGTAAATATATCTTAAAAATAATATTTCAGGTTTAATTTCGCACGAGTCTTGAAAGGAAACGTCTACAGACTCTCAAAAAGGGGGGAAAAAAAAAAGATTCACATAGTCTATGAACGCTCAGATCTTGTTAAAAATATTGCATTTTTTCAAGAAATTGAACATTTTGTCTGGGGGAACATCCCGGAACAAAACCTTCAAGGAGTCTGCTGTGAAGTGTTTATATCTGGTGTCAATTAGATCGGCACAATACAGCAAAAAGTGTCGAACAGAAAACTGCTCATCACAGGCAAAACACCATGGACGCTCATCCTGTTTTAGTAAGTAAGAGTGCGTAAAACATACGTGTGCCCGATGTGGAGCCGAGTAAGTACAGTCTCCTTAAGGAGAGAGAAAGAGATAGATAGATAGATAGATAGAGAGAGAGAAAGAGAGAGAGAGAGAGAGAGAGAGAGAGAGAGAGAGAGAGAGAGAGAGAGAGAGAGAGAGAGAGGGGAAGGGAGGGAGGGAGAGAGAGAGAGAGAGAGAGAGAGAGAGAGAGAGAGAGAGAGAGAGAGAGAGAGAGAGAGAGAGAGAGCGAGCGAATATTACGTCATATTTAGAGCATTATGTCAATGTCTGCGTGGTGTCGGAGTTGCCTCTTTTACGTCACCGCCATTATTTGACTTTCTCTAGAAGTGAAAGTTTTTTTACTGTTTGAATTCTTTTCGGAAAATAATTAATTTTTAATAGAAGAAGTTTAAAGGATACAAAGCCGAACTCATCCAATGTCTTTATCCAAAATAGCTATATCCAAAATTTCAAGTAAATATGACACAAATTACGGATTCTAATCTGGGTCAACCGACTTCCAATAAACGGTTGTTTATGTCTTAAATGAGACATTCAATTACAATATGCTCGGAGGCTCTCTTAGCCACCCCTTTAAGAAAGTATTTCGCCAAGTTTCAAGCTCGTGTGTACAGAAATATCGGAGATTTTCTTGTTTACATACATACGCGCGCACACACACATACGAACATACATACACACACACGGCGCTTCGCGCCAAATATACATTCAGCAGCGAGGTTAGGGTAACTAGTCATGACGTATTTTTTATCTTGTTACTTCAATTGTGAGCGGTTTAGGACTGCCCTCCTTTGACATCATCGACATGCTATTAAATTCGCTCCACTGCGACCCGTCCTAAAAAGTCCCTTCTATAAATAGAAGGGACTTAAAAAGAAAAAGGGAAATTTACCATGGGTTGTCTGTTGCTTGTCCTTCTTTCCTTTCTTAAAAAAGTCTACTTATAGGCCGAATGCGGTGGCGGTGGCGGTGTGTGTGTGTGTGTGTGTGTGTGTGTGTGTGTGTGTGTGTGTGTGTGTGTGTGTGTGTGTGTGTGTGTGTGGGGAGGGGGGGGGTGATGGGGGATGTTTGCTCAAACAAAAAGCCTCATCCAGCCAGAGCTGCCCCTGATCAACACAATGTCCTGAAACCCGAAACTAGGTTATCTGCCTATCCAGCCACGTGTACAGTGAATACATTTGTGGGTTCAGTCCAGCTTTCCCGGTTCAGAGAGTCCCATATATTATGACACGTACAGCAACAAGACGAACAATGCACAGCATAGCATATCAACGATCCATAATCAAATCAATAGACCTACCTGACAACAGTGCGGCTGACGAGAAAAGCGGTCCAACACTTTCACCTGGGAGTGATATGTGTGAAGTGGTGATATGCCAGTGATACACCCTTGTCACATGAATCTCAGCTCATTGACGTCACAGCTCCACTCTGACCTCGGCCACTTCATCCATTCCAGCTGTCGCTCGTAATCTGTGCTGGTATGTGATTTTGGGCATTACCGCTGTCAGTTGTAGGTCCAAAATCACAGACCTTCACACATAATGTACACTTGCATTGTTGTTAGTTCATTGTAAAAGTGGTGTGTTCGGGTATTGTGTCCAGTTTTGTTTGTTATGTGCATGCCATTGTATTTTTTATTTTTAGTGTACAGATTGTAAAGCGCTTAGAGCTGTTGATTAATATTAAGCGCTGTATAAATACTTATTATTGTTATTACATAATCACTGCCCCATCCCGCCCCTAAGAAAGGTTAATTAAATTTCATTGCTTCAGACACAGATTGTGCAGCAGATTTTTTCTTCAGAACTCACAGCATACTGTCTTCTCCACAGCGGTGTTATATTAACGCATTCAAGGTGTCCGGCGTTTTATTGGCTGCGAAAGTGTCGTATGGCTTTACGACACTTACGAAGCTATTGATGCGTGGAATCTTGAATGAGCTAATCTACAAACACTGTTATATGTGGCTTGGAAGTGGCTAGGCAACACGCAGAAGTGCACTGTAAGGGAACACACTCTGTCATTATATACTTTGTATTAGTTGTCTCTCGCAGAGCAGCTTTTACAAGACACTATTAATTTTGTGTGACCTTTCCTGTTTTGGTTCAATTCCTTCATTTCACTGGCAGTTTGGTTTCGAGAGCAATGCTTAGTGCGGCCTGAGGTGTCTGTTTCGACATCGTCTGTTGTGACTGTGCAAGCCGATAAGAATAGTGCTCGTTATAACAGGGCAGTGTGTGTGACTGTGTGCCGGTGTGTGTGTGTGTGTGTGTGTGTGTGTGTGTGTGTGTGTGTGTGTGTGTGTGTGTGTGTGTGTGTGTGTGTGTGTGCGCGCGCGCACGCAGGCGCATGTTTCGCAAAACTTACCGCATTTGTTGTTCTCGCAAACCGTCTCCGTGTCATAATGAGTGCTGCCGCTTCCACTGCTGTCCCCGTTTGCTGGCACCCCTACCACAACAACAACAAGATTTCTTTTGTACACAGTCTCTTCTGTAAAACTTGCATAAAGCCACTTTTTGCACAGTACACCAGCGAGTCTACATCATAAGAACAACATAAGGCTTTCATCCCAAAATTTGGAGCTCACATGAAACATTCAGAGTTATTAATATTTGTAAGCTTATCCTTGTGTTCCATTTCCTTCCTCTATAACCCAACCTCTGATCAACACACACCGGCGCACAGAAATAAAGGCGGACACACGGCGATTCCCACCATTAGACGTTCTGTTGTGTTACGTTTGTGGTTGTGTTATTCCTTTTAGAGCATGAGTATGTTAATAATGAAAAAGATCCGATATTCATTTTAGTTATTTTGGATAAGAATTACGTCCCTTTTTTTTTTTTTTTTTTTTTTTTTTTTTTTTTTTTTTTTGTAGCCAGAATCTCGCTACATTGTAGCAGAGTCTTACCTACTTTAGACTGCACAGTTCGGGAAGAGTCGTGACCGTTCTTGTGACCTCAGACGTCAACGTTTTGTAGTAAACAAGTTCGCTACACTTTTGCAACGTTTACGCAATGCACAGAATTTACGGAATGCACCTAGAAGTTTGTAAAAGTTGTAGGCAGATATAGGGCGTTCTTTTTCATGAATATTTATGAGTTTTGGTTACGTGTTCTTTTCTGATTGGTTGAGTTGTATTGTTTGCGGGATTGTTCTGGAAATCTATAATAGCATAAAAAGGGGTGTTAGCGTATTACGTGCGTGCATTGTATGAGACATCAACAAATGCAGGACAAGACCACGAGGCTTGCTGACATCTCGTCCCAAGTGGGCCTCACCATTCACAAACAGAAAACAAAGACAATGAGGCTGAACGCAACCAGGGAAGAACCAGTCTTGCTTGCTGGCACCCCGTTGGAGGAGGTGGAGTCCTTCACCTATCTCGGGAGCATCATAGACAAAAAAGGCGGCACTGATGCAGATGTCAGAGCACGAATCGGTAAAGCCAGAGCAGCCTTTCTCCAGTTGAAAAAAAGTGTGGAGTTCCAGAGAGCTGTCACAACACACCAAAGTCCGGATTTTCAACTCCAATGTAAAAGCAGTTCTCCTATATGGAGCAGAGACATGGAGATTGACAAAAACCACTGTCAACAGAGTACAGACCTTCATGAACAGTTGCCTTAGAAGAATTTTGAAAATCCACTGGCCAGAGAAGATCAGCAACGTCAGACTCTGGGAGAGAACAGAGCAGATAACAGCAGAGAATGAAATTGGGCGAAAAAGATGGGGATGGATCGGTCACAGTCTGAGAAAGCCAGCTTCCAGTATCACTAGGCAGGCATTGTCATGGAATCCCCAGGGAAAGAGGAAAAGAGGTAGGCCGAGAAACTCCTGGCGTCGAGACCTCCAAGCAGACATCAAGAGACTGGGAACCACCTGGAGTAGAATCGAAGGAGAAGCACAGGACAGGAGTTGCTGGAGGTCTCTCGCCGACGGCCTATACCCGGGTAGGGGTGACAGGCGTAAGTAAGTAAGTAATTGTATGAGAGACGCAGTGTGTCAGAAGTGTTAATGCATTGTAGAGGAGACAGTGCATCAGTATTAGTACACTGGATGGGAGAGGCAGTGTATTAGAATTGTGGATGCATTGTAGAGAGACAGTGTACCAAAGTGCGAATGCATTTGTGCATGCATTGTGCTGATATTACATCGTGAGAATAAAGTATTGTTGGAACTGTTACGCCAGTGCGGTCTATCTGGTGTGATTGTATCATACTACCACTTCAACAACCACGTAACATGTAGAGACAAGAATTCTGAAGAAGAAGAATAGCACAAAACGCAAAATGACGTCACCACAAGCTTTGGGTCATCGCATCGCTAGTCCCACGACGCCGTGTACACCGTGACGAATTTGATATTTCACGTCACTCATCCGAATGTCTTAAATGTTTGATGGGACTATAACATGGCTCCAAATTTGCAAAAATGAATTAATTATTAATCAGAAAATTGAAGAGGTGCATCGACGTCATGGGCATTATACTGAAATCGCCCAACCGCGTCTTTTGCTACTGGGGTCTTACAGTCAGAACAAAGAAGTACCCAACGGAGAAAGAAACACGCTTAGAAAAGACGGGTCGGTACAACACAATTTATTAATATTTCGGGTAAATACCCTTTGTCAAAATAGACAAACAAACAAACAGAGAGATTAGCCGCTAGTTATCTTCATTGGCAGAAGGAATGTGGCAAGGAGTTGTGTTGTGTGTGTGTTGCCACATTCCTTCTGCCAATGAAGATAAGTAGAGGCTAATCTCTCTGTTTGTTTGTTTGTCTATTTTGACAAAGGGTATTTACCCGAAATATTAATAAATTGTGTTGTACCGACCCGTCTTTTCTAAGCGTGTTTCTTTCTCCGTTGGGTACTTCTTTGCATATTACACGCTTGGCAGTCACTTTTTTGGTCTGGATTGATTTATTTACAGTCAGAACAACTCGCCACATGTTGAATTTAGCAATAGGTACTTGAAGAGGCTTTCTTTGTAGGAAGACATCGATCAGGCGTGTGTGTGTATGTCTGTGTGTATGTGTGTGCGAGTGTGTGTTGTGTGTGTGTGTGTGTGTGTGTGTGTGTGTGTGTGTGAGAGAGAGAGAGAGAGAGAGAGAGAGAGAGAGAGAGAGAGAGAGAGAGAGAGAGAGAGAGAGAGATGAAGAAGAAGAAGAAGAGAGAGAGAGAGAGAGAGAGAGAGAGAGAGAGAGAGAGAGAGAGAGAGAGAGAGAGAGAGAGAGAGAGAGAGAGAGAGAGAGAGAGAGAGAGGTCACAAACAGTGTTCTCGCAGGTCGCCCCAGTTTTGCAAACTTGTGGCTAAAATTCACGCAATCCTCAGCCATCGACCTCTTGTCAGGATAATAATAATAATAATAATAATAATAATAATAATAACAATAAAAATGCATGGTATTTATATGGCGCATTTCTCATATTTATAATATAACAATGCGCAGGCGAAAACCACACACACACACACACACACACACACACACACACACACACACACACACACACACACACACACACACACACACACACACACACACACACAACCACACACATACACATAGTCTGCGGGGTGTGTGTACAGAAAAAAACGTAGAAATTACACGAAAGTCTGCGAGAAAAAGTAAGTTTTTAACTTTGCTTTGAACTGCGTACTGGTGGAGGCTTTTCTGAGCTCAGTCGGTAAGGGATTCCAAATTAATTGAGCAGTACACCTGAAACAGCGTTCACCGGCAGATTTGAGATGGAACTTTGGAACTTTGAGAAGTTTCTCTCCCGACGAATGCAGCGAGCGAGAGGGCTGGTAAGTATTTAGATAGGACTAAAGGTATGACGGAAGACCGCCATGAAAGTGGCGGTATGCAATGGCCGCTATCTTCAACTTTATACGGGATTGGATTGGAAGCCAGTGAAGGTCTTTCAGTATAAGGGTTACGTGGTCTTGTTTTCGCCTGCGCTTCACAAGCCTTGCGGCATTATTTTGAACTCGCTGAAGGCGGTTAATCTGCTCAGATGGAAGACCAAAAGGCAGAGAATTGCAGTAGTCAAGACGGCTCGTGACTAAAGCATTCACTAACTTTGCAGTGGCAGATTCAGGATTCAGTGTTCCAGGAGCTGTTGTAAGACAACTTTCTCCAGTACCTTAGAAATGAATGGTAGGTTGGATGCAGGCCTGCAATTTTTCAGGGTATTTCTGTCCAAGCCTAGTTTGGTTTTTAGCAACTGAGTAACAACAGCCGTTTTGAAAGAATTTGGAACAATTCCGGCTGACAGTGACTTGTTTACAATAACAGCAATCAACTGTACAATTTTGCTGATGCACTGCTTTTGGAAACAAGTCGGAACAGGATCCAACATGCAACTTGTTTTGTTAGACTTTGCAAATATGGCAGCGAGTTCGCTTTCTGTAACAGATTTGAACTTTGCAATGCATGGACCATCATAAACAACAAAAACGGGTGGATCACATTGCTTAGCATTTAAGTTCTCACGCAGCAGTTTAATTTGTCAGAGAAAAACATCACAAAATGTCTGCGGCAGTTCAGAAATGAAACAATTTATTATTTACAGTTTAAGCTAAATACTTAGAGGGTCAACTGGTCACAGTGTACTGCATACACATATCTAGCATATCAAATACATAAATACACATACACACACTTATTTTTTTCAGCAGGAATACGATGAAGATTAATTGCCATGACTGGTAGCGTCTATCAACCGTCAAAAGTAGTAAATGTTTATAACCTTTGCCAGCTATTTCAAGTGTTGGTAATGTATCTTATGGCTATTAGTCCACAGTTCCAGGAAATTCATAACCATTTCATAGTGCTCAGTACGTCCTCGTATCGTTTGCGATAGTAAAAGCAGACCAATCGGGAGTACGCCACAAGTACACTTCTATTCAAATGAAATGCGAATAGAAGTGTATTTGTGGCGTACTCCCCGCATGGGTCTGTATGAGAGTACTCCCGCAAACAGCAAATGGAGACATCACCGCGGGTGAGGCACATCCAACTGTCTAATCACCCAAAGGTGTTACGCAACAAATTCTTCAACACATTGAAGATGCATGGCAGCGTTTTTGCTGCACACTATAGCCCAGATGTATGTCAAACAAAGCTACGACCGACGTCAGCCCCTGAACCTTTTGTTGACCTGGCAGACAGATACTTACTGCAAACGCCATTCTTACAGATACGCCTTTTGGAAGCATCCCAAGTATCCAGTGCATTTCAGGCATATCCAGGTCTGGTGACAGTGGCAGGAACACAACCTAGAAAATGACGTGTTAAAACACAGCAAAACAAAAAACAAAAAAATCAACACACAACACTAAACTGGTTTGTCCTAGCTGCTCCGAAGCGAGTTTCCTAATTTGTTGCTTAAACTTAACCTGTTTTTAAGTCCCTTCTATTTATAGAAAGGACGTTTTAGAACGGGTCGCGGTTGGGCGAATTTAATAGCATGTCCATAATGTCAAGGGTGGGCAGGCCTAAACCTCTAACAATTAAAGTATCAAGATAAAATGTACGTCATTTCTAGTTACAATAACCTCGCTGCAGAACGTACATTTGGCGCGAAGCGCTGTATGTGCGTATGTAAGTATGTATGTATGTATGTAAGTATGTATGTATGTGTGTATGTATGTATGTATGTATGTATGTATGTATGTATGTATATACATATGTATGTATGTATGTTTGTGTGCGGATGTATGTGCGTATGTATGTAAACAAGAGAATCTCTGACATTTCTGTACACACAAGCATGAAACTTGGCAAAATACTTTCTTAAAGGGGTGGCCAAGACAGCCTCTGAGCATATTGTAATTGAATGTCTCATTGAAGATATTAACAATCGTTTTTAGGAAGTCGGTTGACCCAAATTAGAGTCCGTAATTTGTGTCATATTTACTTGAACTTTGGATATAGTTAGTTTGAATAAAGACATTAAATGAATTCGTTAGCCAGCTATGTATCCTTCAACTTCTATAATAAAAATTAATTCTTTTCAGGAAAGAATTAAAACAGTAAAAAACCTTGACTTATAGAGAAAGTTAGAATTCGGAGGTGACGTAAAAGAGGCAACTCCGTCACCACGCAGACATTGACATTATACGCTAAATATAACATAATTCTCTCTCTCTCTCTCTCTCTCTCTCTCTCTCTCTCTCTCTCTCTCTCTCTCTCTCTCTCTCTCTCTCTCTCTCTCTCTCTCTCTCTCTTATTCGGGAGGCACAAAAAGCACTGGTAGAGAAAACCATACGCGGCGGGAATCCGTCTTCAATATGGAAAGTTTTAAACTTACTAACAATAAAAAAAATCGTTCTGCAAATTCGACTGCCAGCCTTACAGCCGATGCATTTAACGACAACTTCATTTTAGTCCCGAAGTCTTTACTACATGCTGAAGGTTTGGATCAGGTGGAACATGTCGCATCGCAGAAGCTTACTGACTTTTGTAAGCAAAGACTGTCCGCGGGCGATGCTTTTAATATCCCTTGCATCGCTGTACATGAAGTGGGCAGACTTATCTCTAGTCTCAAGAACAAAACGTCAGCTGGCATTGATGGTATCAATGGTTTTATCCTCGAACTTTCTCTTTCATACATTGTGGAAAGCTTAACCTATGTTTACAACCTATGTATTCAAAATACTATTTTCCCGGCGGCTTTCAAAAAATCCAAAGTGGTACCTATACCTAAAACAAAAGACACATCTGATCCAATTAAATTTCGGCCTATATCCATATTATCTATTCTATCGAATCCTATTGAGAAGCATGTACACAAACATCTTCTCGAATTCATGGAAGAAAAGTCTCTCCTGAATAAATATCAATCTGGTTTTCGCCCTAAACATTCGTGTCATACTGCCTTGGTTCATATGATTGACACTTGGCTGCTCAACATCAACAGAAACAAAATGTCTGGTGCTGTCTTTCTAGACCTAAAAAAAGCGTTCGACCTTATAAACCACGAAATTTTATTAGAGAAACTAGACTGCTACTTTAACAATAACAGCCCAGGGACTCTCTCATTCTTTCGTTCATATATAATAGGGAGAATTCAAAGTGTGTACATCAATGCGACTTACTTTTCTGAAAAGCGTGTTGAATATGGCGTGCCAAGGGATCCATACTAGGATCGTTACTTTTCTGTTTGTTTATAAATGATCTTCCACTTCATATTTCCAATCCAAATACCGAATGTGACATGTTTGCCGATGATTCAACTCTTCACGCTGGAGGGAAAACTGTACCTGAAATATCAAGCAATCTTCAGCTTAGTCTTCAGGAGGTCTCACTGTGGTGCAAAAATAATCAAATGCTTGTAAATCCATCCAAAACGAAAAGCATGCTAATCACAACACGCCAAAAGCATCAGCTCCGCCCCCATTCACTTAACCTCTCTTCTGATTCAGTTCCCATTGAGCAAGTCAAGGAATATCGCCTCCTCGGGGCAATTGTTGATGACCAACTGTGCTGGTTGCCCCATCTAACACAACTATGGAAAACATTATCAAAGAAGCTATTTTTACTGTCAAGATTAAAATCTATCATTGATACTAAGACACGAAAGCTATTTTTCAATTCCTACATTAAACCTCACATTGACTACGCATCTACTATTTGGGACGGCTGTAGTAAGGCTAACCTTAAGCGGATTAGTTCTCTATACAATCACGCAGTTAAACTGATCCTCCCAATCCCCTCTCTAACTTTGGAGGAAAAGCTTCAGGCAACAGGGCTCCTTCCTTTACATCAACACCTTACGTTTAATAAGTGCGTACTTATGCACAAAGCACTGAACAGGAAAGCCACCCTCTACCTGGCTAAGCTTTTCACTGAGAGCAAAAGGGTTTACAGCACTTTGATGAATAGTCTCGTCATTGAACGGCCCCGAATTGACTTGTTTAAATCCAGCCTTTCTTATGCGGGTGCCTATTTATGGAACTCACTTCCTCCACATATACCGCAAACGAGACATCTTCCGTTGTTTAGGACGAAAGCTTTTAAATACATCTCTGAGCAAACTTGAAAGAAACGTAGATAATATATCCAAAAGAGTCATGTCAATGATTTCCTGTGGTCATCCGTTTTGCACTTGTTAGCTTGTACATAATGTCTCTCTTTATCGTGGTGTTTTGCCTGCTCACTAAATTCCTACACATGAGTAGCTGTATCATAAGTGTGCAGTCGCTTTCTATAAACACACTTTACATCGCACAACCCCCCCCCCCCCCCCCCACCCAAGACCCTGTCATTTTGCTGTGTGTGTGTGTAATCTTCAGCAACTTTGTAACTTGTATCGGAATGTAACACAAGTGACCTGTGGGTTTAGCCTCTTGTTTTGTGCTGTTAACATATTGTTTTAATGTTGCTTTTAATGTTGTAGTTTAGCAAGGACAAACATGAAAAGAGGCCTGTGCGCCTATTGTTTCCATCCTTGAGAAATAAGGTATCATTCATTCATTCATTCATTCATTCATTCATTCATTCATTCATTCATTCATTCATTCATTCATGCATTCATTCATTCTCACACTCAGTAGTGTCCTAGACAGACATGCCCCGCTGCGAAAGAAAAGAGTCAAAACTCAAACTCCGCCCCCATGGCTAACTCAAGATATTATTCAAGCCATGTCTTTGCGAGACGAGCTGAGAGAACAAAAGCGTTTCCAGGAATATAAAAAGCAGCGAAATCGGGTAAAGACTCTGGTTCTCCAGGCGAAGAAATCTCTTTGTGATCGTATGTTCAAGGAGAAGAAAGATACATCATGCCCTTGGCTTGTAATCAACCTTGTTACCAGAGGTATAGTACGAAATCACCAGTAATCCTCGCCAATCTCAATGCCAACACCTTTAACAACCATTTTCTCTCTGTTGTCGACTCTATAATCCCCTCGGGCACAAACCACCACCCCTATACATGCCCCGAGAGTTTGCTGAGCTTCTGTGAACAAAGGACAGCTGGCAAATCCCCCTTCTCTATTCCTACATTGGCTGTGCATGCGGTTGGCAAGCTAATCATGTTAACGAAAAGCAAAAAGTCCTCGGGGCCAGATGAAATCAGTCCCAAGATTTAGAAAATCGCCCTCCCTTACGTTGTGAAATCCCTTACCTATATCTACAACTTGTGCATTGAGCACAACACGTTTCCGCAAGAACTCAAACAAGCCAAGGTAGTGCCATTACCAAACTCAAAAGACTTGGAAGATGTAAACAATTATAGGCCGATTTTACTTTCGTCAACACTTTCAAAGCCGCTCGAGAGGCATATCCACAAGCACGTGTACACATATTTAGAGGACAGAGAACTACTTCATGTTTTTCAGTCAGTTTTCCGTCCGAAACATTCCTGCCATACAGCGCTAACAAGACTAGTAGATGCATGGCTGACGTCATTGAATAAATCGTAAATTACAGGAGCCGTGTTTCTGGACTTTAAAAAAGCTTTTGACCTAGTTAACCACAAAATCCTGATAAAGATGGTTGAAAAATATATTTGTGGTTCCAGCACCGTATAATTTTTTCGATCTTACCTAAGCAACAGACATCAAAGGGTGTTATTAAACGGTACATATTCGTCACCAGGCATTGTAAAACATGGAGTGCCTCAGGGCTCTGTCCTTTGCCTATCGGGACGTTAACCCATATCATGCTGAGGCTGAAAATACTTACAGATAAGGATATAGACCAATGGCGTTAGTTCAAGGGTAGTGCCAGAATAGTTTGCCGCCTAGAGGCACTACCCTTGAACTATTTTGGTCAAACTTATTTCACACACTGGTGTATTCTGAATGATAAGGGTTAAGCAATGTACAACCAACAATCAACCATTCAAATCATTTCCAAAAGATCAAAATATGTGCTTGTCTGTGATTTCACAAGTTCCAAAATTATAGACCAGCACACGCACAGAACTGTACGTGAAAACATGGCAGTAATTGATTTGTCGTATTCACACAGGTCTACATCTTTAACAAATCTATACGTCGTCGAATGGAACCGCTCATGTGTTGTTAGAACATTTCCATATGAGTCATGTGTGTAATGCTTGAATTATCATGGTCAATCTATCCAGCTGGTACACAGTAACACGATACAACGATACAAGTAACACGATAGAAATTACGTCATGCATAGCTACGCAAACTGCGCTGGTGAACGTACATTTGTCGGGAAGAGCCGTGTGTGTGTGTGTGTGTGTGTGTATGTGTGTGTGTGTGTGTGTGTGTGTGTGTGTGTGTGTGTGTGTGTGTGTGTGTAGACACGAGAATCTCCGGTGTTTGTGTACGTACACTCCTGAATCTTTATGACATGCTTTGATCGAGATGTATTTCGGAGAGCCTCCGAGCATATTTTAATTGTAATGGTAGACGCGTTAAAGAGAACAATTTCCGTTTATGGCCCGCAT
Source organism: Semisulcospira habei (assembly GCA_036245525.1). Taxonomy (NCBI): domain Eukaryota; kingdom Metazoa; phylum Mollusca; class Gastropoda; family Semisulcospiridae; genus Semisulcospira; species Semisulcospira habei. The sequence continues at coordinate 13,680,331 of BTPG01000006.1, forward strand.
TTGAGTCCGTAATTTTCGTTCTGTTCACTCGGAATTTTGAATCTAGCTAGCTTGGAGATAGACATTGGATGAGTTCGTTTGCCAGCTTTGTACTTTTTCATAAAAAGTAATTCATTACAGAAAAAAATAAAAAGTAAAGAATTCTCGACTTCTAAAGAAGGATCAGACAGTGTTGGTGACGTAAAGGCGCCAAACACGTCAGTGTTACCCAATTTTCCTAAATTGTCGCAAAGCACCAGATGTCAGTGTTATACAATGTTTCTGAATTGACATCAAATTTGTCACTGTGCACACGGCGTCGTTGGACTAGCGATGCTTTGAGGTGAAGCATGTAGTGACGACATTTTGCTGCTCGTGCCATTCTTCCTCTTCACAATTCCTGTCGCTACTCCAGCCCACATAACGTACTAATGGCGGGAAGTGCCATGTGTCCGTCTTTATTTGTGTGCGCCGGTGTGTTTTGATGAGAGGCTGGATTAGAGAAGAGGGAAATAGATCAGAAGGATAAGCTTAAAAATATAAACATGAACTCTGAATGTTTCTAAAAGAAAAACGCACGTGAGCTCCAAACAATACGGTAGACGTTGGCATGAAATCCTCATTTTGTTTATAATTGCTGATGTACTATTCAATATTCACACAACATGATCGCCCCAAAAAACTTCTACCTGAAAATTGTTATACAACCGTCATATGTGACATTCAAACTACACACTGAAGGGTTACCGGACTTGATTCAAGCAATTACTGTGCGATGGCCCTTGATTTTGAACCTTACGGCTCCAGGCCGTAAGGTCCAAAATCACAGACAGCACACAAGTAATAGCATGCAGCTGGTCAAAATACAACATGAAAATTAACACTGATCAACTACAGAGGAGGGCAGCGTACACATTTCAGTGTCATAGAGAGATTTGATCTGCATTGTGCTGACTTATTTGATGTTGTTGCTGTTGTAATAACAGTATAAATCTTCAAGAGTTCAAGAACATTCTGGCAGAATATTTCTACAAAATGGCTACAATATTACCTCATTCAGCCCGACGCACGTATTTCCCAAATTTTGGAGGCGTCATCTAACGATTATGCACCTGTTGCAGGAGATGGATCGACCATGATAATTCAAGGGTAGTGCCAGATTAGCTTGACGCCATTAGGCGTCAAGCTAATCTGGCACTACCCTTGAATTATCGTGGTCGACCCATCTCCTGCTGTAGTGCGTCAGGGCTGAATGGGTTAAATAAATTACCAGCGGGTATGATTAGGAGTTACATCAATAAGAGAGAACATTACGCTTTTTAATACATGTAATTGTTGTGAAGAAGAAAATTATTCGTAAGAAAACAAAAACATTAGGTCTAGTCGAGCAAATCTTACAATCTTATTTCAACACGGCATCGTACGGATGTTGAGACTGCATGATGTAACATTGCAAGACTGAAGTAACTGACCAGATGCCAGGCCTGAAATTCCAGTTATATCCATAACAGGGCTTGTGGTAAGCAGGAGTGGTAACAATAGTTAGGTATCGTTTGAAACGAACTACCCCAGGAACGAACGAAAGTGAAATCACAGCGGATAATCAGCGTCCACCGTAAGTATAGACAACATTCCAAACATCTCCAAAGAGGCATAGATCCTCATGAGCCCTCCGGGCTCATGAGGATCTGTGCCTCTTGGAGATGTTTGAGGAGGGTTCATGAGGATCTATGCCCCTTGGAGATGTTTGGAGTGTTGTCTGAGCTTATGGCACCTGCCGCGATTTCGCTCCCGTTCGTTGTTGGGAATCGTTCGTTGAAAACGGAACCCCACTACTATCACGCAGCGACATCGTGAAAATCGTAATCTTCATAATCTTGAAATGATTTTCAAATTATTTACAGCACATGAGTAATCTTTATTCTTAGGCTGACGAGCTGCAGAAGTGTTAACCGTATCATGCATCGAAGCGGTAAATCATTCGCCATCTTGTCTGCGCATTGTTTGTGTTGGAAAGACGGTATGCTAACCTGAGTCTCAGTTTTCAGTGATTCGTCAAACTGAACGAAAAGTTCGATCGCGCCGAGAAAGTGCATCACCGAAAGAGGGGCGTACGAATGAGTATGGAAGGAATGCCCCCTTTTCCAAAATAGTCTTTCAAAATGGGCGCAAGCTTTGCGTAGTGACCCTAAAAGTTCAGTGCAGCTATCAACGGATTGTGGGCTGTGTCCTTCTGGCGGTCTTGTTCCAGCACATTCATTTTATCTCATTTCTAGACGTGCCGCCTCCGCATACGCGGCTTATGCCGCGTATCCAGAGGCGGCACGTCTCAAAGGAGTTAATATCGCACTGGCCAGTAAGTCAGTAATCTTTGATCTTGTCTAATGAACTATGAAGGTTAATGAGGATCTGTACCTCTTGGAGATTGTCACGATCCCCCCTTCCGGGGCGCGAACTATGAGCGCTACCACTCGAGTACTACCATCCCAAACTAACACAAACGCCAGGGGAACAACTACGACAACATTTATTACATATAAAAAAAAAAACAATTCAAAATATCCTCACTCAATCCTAACCCCAAACTCACGCACGACATTCACACACACCGCCAAACTCCCCAGGATGAATATCTAACATATGCAATACACAATAACATCAAATAAATAATAATACAAATATCCTTAATGAAATACAAATGAAATTTGAGAGAAAAACTTAATATAATTCACACGTTACTGGATCTCCTTGGCGAAAGCAAAAATGACAAGCTCAGATTAGATTCATGCTTTCGCTTCCACGATAGTCTTTTATAGCACATGGTTCCTTTTCAATAAGTAGAATATTTCTGTCAATGCGACGAAGTTCCTCTCATAATATTGTCACCTCGAGAAAATGAAATTAGTCTCACAATGTTCTTTTACAAATTAACAAATAGACAAGACCTTATTTAAAGCAAGTTAATAAACACTAAATGGGACGACCCGACCTGGGGACTGCACTGACGCTCGCAACAGCGCTCAGATACGGCGTCGTAATCCCACGAGGAGTGACACAGCCAGCCTCCACTCTCACAATCGTACCACCCAGCCCTTCCGCACAGCAACTGCGGCGGACTTATCCACTTAGATCTTTAGATGCACTAAAAGAAGGGTGCAAAAATACACATATGAATAACTAACAAAAGAAGAAAGATAATCACATCCACCTTCCCACAATTTTGATTGCCGTCTTTCATATTCCTTCACCTCTCTCCCACAACAATAATAAATTCAAATTCAGCGAAACGCATATTTACACATTACCATGTAACTTACTTCCGAACTTACCCTCCGACACTAAGTACTAACAAATAAAATAAATACCATTTATTTCTACATTCTTACCCCTCCTCCCCCAGCAATACTCACTAACCAAAATTATAAATAATAGCAGAACAAGCAAACACAGACCCCCACCCCCCCCCCACCCCCCCGAACATATGGCCACTAAAGAATTGTTGTTGTTGTGCACACTTACTGTCATCCTGGAAGACTGGGACGGAGACAAACGAGCAAGACAAGCCAAGGGTTCAGTCGTAGCAGCTTTTCTCTCGTCTTGCTTTTAATGTTGTAGTTTACAAGGACAAACATGAAAAGAGGCCTGTGCGCCTATTGTTTCCATCCATCGTACTCCATAGGTAATAGATTTCCCTGTCCCCCATAACCCGCCCGTCAGGGCCGTCCATTATCACTTCGGTGCCATGGACGTTAAACCCGAACTAACCAACTATTAACCTTGCCTAGTGCAGGTCCATTTAAGACGAAAAGTAGTAATCGTGCACTCAGTCAAAGCTTAACTCTTAAACTTCCAGAACTAAATGACTCCCATTCTGTAGAATGGAAGTCATTTATTTCTGGGAGTTTAACATGTTCAGTGCCGAGAATATTTAAACACCAACCAATTGCAAGAGGTATAGATCCTCATGAGCCACCGCGACTGCGGGGGCTCATGAGGATCTATGCCTCTTGCTGAGACCAATTTGTGTTCATGTATCTTGGAAGATTTGGGCTTTTGGTCGTTGGATAGCCAACGATTTCACAAACAAAAATACACGTACATTGGCAGGGAAGGGGTTAAGGGTAAATGACTTCGTCTGCGTCATCGTTACTGAAGTCTAGCGCGTTGGCAAAACATCTCCGTGAAGAAAAAAGGCGGTAAGTATAATTTCGTGAAAAGCGAGATTTTTTATTGTAGTAAAAATCTCGCTTTTCGCAAAAGTGGACTTACCGCCTTTTGCATTCACAGGGCCAGATGCACCGAACCTACTGACCAAAAAACTGCCAGGTCACAAAAAGGATAATGGTATGGTGCGTGTAAATGTTCTTTAAAGCTTTAATGGCTGAATTATACCTTAAACCCCACGAACTGACGGTGACTGAGGTTAAATGCATTTAAGGGTTTTGGCTTGCGGGACACTGGGAACAGCATCTAACCGCAAGAGGTATAGATCTTCATGATCCCCCGCATTCGCGGGGGATCAAGAAGATCTAGGCCTCTTGCAGGCCGTGTCCGTATCTGTTTTGGGATCAAGAAAAGACAAAGACAAAGGCAAAGGCAATGCGCAAGAGAAAATACGTCCGTATCAAATAACACCCCAGGTCAACATCAGGCGACCAATATCGTGAACCGTCTGCATGCAGGTTTGAGACTGCGGCTTCCAGTGACATCTTTCACCTGCCGTTTCGCCCCTCGCCCGTCGCTACATGACTTGGAATGGTCCGTGTCATGGTCCGTGGACTATTCCTAAAGCCTGCGCGGTGGAGCTTTTTGGTGGAGTGCAGTGTGCGCAGTACTGGCCCCACCCTTTAAACCCTTGGTTCGTCTGCCATGGCCTAGCACGCTGGGACGATGGCATTGAGGTCCTCGGGTCGTAGGTTTTATATCAGACTGTCCTTGTCCTAGTCTCAGGCTCAAAAACCTTCCCCGGAGACACGGGGGCTTTGATTTCAGGGTTTTTCTCCCTTAGCCTTTCTGCAGCCAAGCGGCCAGGCCTGCAAGGCAGCAGGACAATGATTAATTTTCGAGGTTCTCTCCTCTAGATCCGCCGTATTTAGCCTGGGGGCTCGTGCTGCCCAGTTTTTGGGATCACCTCGGAGAGGATGTGGCCAGGGACCACGCACGGGCGGTCTTGGGATAGAGGGATGCTATGCTAGCCCGGAAGGATTACACACGAGGATGCCTCGCGAAGGCATCCCTCTATCCCAAGACCGCCCGTGCGTGGTCCCTGGGGAGGCGCTGTAAGAGTTCCCCACTAACCGCACCACCAACGCAACTCGTCCCCTGGGGTTTGAGTTAGGCAGAGACCCCTTGACCCCCTACTATATATATATATATATATATATATATATATATATATATATATATATATATATATATATATATATATATATATATATATATATATATATTAACCCCCCCCCGACCAATAACTTATATATAAGTTATTGGTCGGGGGGGTTCGCTACACGGACCTGGCCTGAGGGAGGTCAAAGGGATCATTGTACCCAGAAGGCCTGAGGGGTACAATGATTCCTTTGACCTCCCGAAGGCCTACAAAGGTCCGTGTAGCGAACCCCTCCGACCAATAACGTATTTGTTTTCCTTCCTCCGTTTATTGTTTAGAAAAAATCCAGTTTATGAAGACGGCCGCTTCTGTGGCGGATAGGTGACACCATTGAATATATATGTTCTGCCGGGGATTCCCAGTCTTTACGAGACAGTGTGTGACGTAGCATGGCTATTCCGTGAGAAGCGCAAGTTTCGCGAGTAAACAGCTAATCTTGGCTTGTGTACAGAATGACTCAAGCTGCAATGTCTACAAAAGGTCATTAAGTATGACAGTGATAGTGCTTCTTGACTGCTGTGTGATTCAGAAAAATTAAGAACTTTTTGATGAAGCGACATTTGACCACTGATGTGACAGCTTGTGCAAGTTAGCATGGTGCCTTGCCGTGCATTTAGATTCAAGATGACTGAAGGGGATTCTTCGAGTGTGCAGCAGATTGTCGTTGTTATATTCTAAAGTGGCATGTGTGTTTGGATATCTGGAAAAAGGAATACCCAAAAACGCTCGTTGTTAACAGCAGGACAAGTGCTGAGATGGATTTTAAGGTAAGATTTTATTTTACAGCGTTGACATGATGTCAGATAGTCTTCGAAAATTCGTGAGATGTTTTTCTTCAGATAGTTCCGTATTGAGTGACGTGAAGAGAGAACTTTGGCAATTATCGTGCTTTGTGTATAGTGTTGCTGGGTGTGTATTTTCGTTTTAGTTCTTGAATTTGTTGCTCTGTGCTTTGGTGAAATTGTGGCATGTTGGTGGCTGAGCAGACGACAATGTGTTGCCGGTTTGCAAGGATTGCTGTCTCTGATTGGTTAAAAAAAAACTCGGAAGCTATTTTTGTTCCGTGGTTTCCCAAACTTTGAAAATGTCTCGGTACATGGCGATGAGATGGATTTGGCGAAGGCTTTTGCTGTTTGCGCTGTGTAATTAGTGGTGAAATATTGTTTACGTTGGCTCCACACGTCGTAAAAAATAAGGCAGAGGATGTGTATTACGTCAAATAGGACTATTTTAGTGCGTTTTTTTCCCTGCTATTTTGTCTAACCGAGTTGCTGTCAAGACTCAAAAACGAGGTCCTAACGCGTCATCGAGAGGGCTATAAAACGTCCGCCATTTTTCGCTACAGTGGTTTTTATATCACGGTCACATGGTACAGTTTGCGTTAAAGTGACTGGTCGTGTGACGTAGGGAGGAAAACAAAAATAAAAATATAGTCTGGCACCACCCTTGAAATATTATGGTAGGTCCGTCTCCTGAATTGTCAGAGGACAAATCCAAAGTGTGGGCATTTCGTACCTGGGACTCAACGGGTTAAGTGGCGCAATCTATATGTAACTCTTTCACTCGTATTTGCTCATAAAATGTAATATACATACACACTGTTTTTTTACTCGTCTGTTCAAATCCGTCCCGAGAAGACTGACGATTAACTAACTATGTCACTTGTGTTCAAGTCGTGGGAGGTGGATCGATTGTTCTACTGGTTTTGACATTCAAGAACGATTACTTGTTATTTGACGTAATGACGTATTCTCATTTATGAATCGATTGATTTTGGAACACCTCAGGGGTTGTGCCTGGTTAGCTTGGCACCTCCGCAAGCGTCCATCTATATCCAGGCAACAGACTGGAGCTGCCACAGTTGATCCGTCCCCAACAGCTGACGCTGGAAGTGATTGTGATCTTGGCTGAGTTCCAGTTTGAAATTGTTTTGCTACTGGGGTGGTAGCCGTGCAGACGTTGCACAAACCACGGTGTGAAATTGGGTCGATTGCGTCCACACGAGAAATACATCGTATACATCACATTAACTTTGTTCGCCTAAATTTTTTATTCATGGGCACTGGCAGAATACTGGATCGGTTACTCGTACACCTGTTACAGAGATACGGTTTCAACACCGTGGCGTATGCGATATGTTATCGATTTACACCTGCGCAGTGCGGTCATTAGGGTATGTAGACAGGACTACGTGTGCAAGCGGGACTACGGCTCCGAAGACTCACTAGGCTGCAATTTATGCTTGTATCTGACAACATATAAGCCAATGTTCTTCATTTCAAACATCTACTAGCTGCAAATTGATTGGCACACCTGCAGCTCATTGCAGAATTTCGAAAGCTGACGGGAAATTGTCATAATTTGAAGAAATCGGTGACCTTTTGGTGTGCAAAATTTAATCGATGACATGTCCGATTCGTTGGGCAGCAAAACAGCGTCCACACTACACTAAATGCACTTGTCAACATTCTTGCGGGTTATACAAGTCGTATTCTGTGTTTAAAATAGGGAATTGTACTCTTTTTTAAGCTGAAAAGGGTGCCTGCTGTTGGGACTAAGGTGTGCAGGAATGTTTGCGGTTGCGCCGAGATGGCCTAAGGTGTGAAAAAAGTGGGACTACAATGTGCAAAAATCGCTGTCCCTCAGCCTACGTTGAATTGTTACACTTATTCATTATGAAGCTGTCTGATTTTAATATACAGTAAAATACTGTCAATAAACTAGTTGAAATTCCATTAAAAGGTGTAATAAATTTACATGCCGAAAAAAATAAGTACGATAGAGGCAGAGGAAAAGTGTCTGTTATGACAAAATGCGTTTAACTATGCTACAATATCCCGGCTGAAATGTTGAAATGTTTTAGATGAGGCTGAACAACACGAACATTTGTGGGAACAACGAACACAACACACGTTGCATCCAAGTCATGTCAGCTGCATGCAATGGCTTATGTTACTTATAGATGTTCATTGACAAACTCCTGCAGTAACTAACTCCTATTTAGGTCCCCCTTGAAATATATGTGTGATCGTAGAAACAGCTGCAGTGTTTACGTGGGCTAATGGATGCTTATGCTGTCTTTCTCGTGCTCCGTGTGTTGCCGCCATGATGACTGCATGTCACACTTTTAGTGTTTTAATGTTGGTTAAGTCTGATGTCCCCGTCATCGAAAATGGCACAGCAATCAATTAAATCAATTGTTTGTTTGTTTGTTTTTTGTTTCACGTGAAGATCTGAATATCATAAACAGATGCATCTTCTATGATCTTTTACCAGAGCAAGTGAGGGCAGTGATACTGTAATACAGAAAGAGAAATAATGTCGAACATCGGTTTGTTATCGTAACCTGCCGGCGTTTAGAACAGAGACCATCAATGTGACTAAACATCGGATGCACAACTCGTTTGTGGACCTAAACATTTTGTTGTTACATCGAAACCTTTTTATATGCGAAGTAAATTGTGTGGTGGGGACCTCAGAAAAAGGTGCTATACATGTCTGGCTTTTGTTATATCCCACCTTGTTATAGTCGAAGTAAATTGTGTGGTCGGGACCTCAGGAAAAGGTGCTATACATGTCTGACGTTTGTTACATCCCACCTTGTTACAGGAGAAGTTGACTGTATTTTCTTTCACCAGCTTGTCTCAGCACTGAATAATTGCATCGTATGTTGATCCAGTCAGTGTGTTGTTTACTTGATTACAACGATCAGTGTGTGTGTGTGTGTGTGCGCGCGCGCGCGTGTGTGTGTGAGTGTATGCGTGTGTGTGCGTGTGTGTGTGCGTGCGTGCGTTAAAACGTTAAACGTTTATGTTTATGGCTTTACGTCTTTTGTCCACCAAAATTAGACCCCAGCTGGATTCGAACCCGGGATCTTTCGGTCGAAAGTGTAACGCTCTACCACCGAGCCACCCAGCTCCCCGATTGCGTGCTTGCGCGCGTGCGTGCGTGCGTGCATACGCGTGTGTGCGAAATAGCACAGTCGCACATCCTCAATCCCTCCTTCGAGTTCTGTGACCTCTGAGTTCGATGACCATAAAGTTCAGTTCAGTGACCTTCCAGTTCAGTGACCTCTAGTGACAGCTGATGAGATCAACACATGAGACTTATTTTATAGTGTAGCACAACTGAATCATCTAACAAAAAGACTGTTAAATCTGCGCAATAGTTTCGTCACAACAGAATATTGAAACATAGCATTTATGATGTCACATATACTATTCTGAACACAGAATGGTATAAGCGATGTAACAAATTCTATTTAAATACCCTATTGTTGCCGAACTATTGCTACGATTTAACAAATTATTCTTGCTAGCTGATTATGTTGTGTGTTAGATTACAGTAAGTCCGATGCTGCATTCACCTCAAGTCCCCTATAACAACTAACAATTTTAAAAGGTACTTTGACTCAACCCTCTTATGTGTTGTTAAACTAGCAAAAGTAAAAAAAAACATAAAATGAAACGATACACCACAACAATAATAGTTCACCCCTCAGTATGGCTCGCACACATGCTGCACATGAGCAACGACGGGTACAGCTAGTTCCGTTGATCATATTGCTCAAACAAAAACATTTTGAAAACAAAAATAAATTAATCTGAGCCACTTGAGCTACATGTATCAAAAAAAGAAACAAGATTTGTTTTAAGCCATACATTTGTCGGTTTATCAGTTTCATGACCTCAGTGATTCTTGGTCAAATTAGCACCTGGTTTTTAATGGTCATGATGATTACTCTCCCGTATAAGTGTACATGACAAACTAAAGAACGAATGATAGGCTAATTTTCAATCCGTAAAAACAAATGACCACCCACCCACCCAACCACCCCCCCCACCCCACCCCACCCCCCAACCCCCACCCCCCAACCCCCACCGCCTCTCCAACGCCTCCAATTCCGCCAAGCATTCACTCATTTTTGAACTAATAAATCGCCCAGTGAAAAGTGCCTATGCCTTATGTGGCAGTGCTTGCCTGCCAAGGCACGAAATTACAACGCTTTTTGTGCCGCCGCAAGCCACAACTCCACTGAAACCCTCTACCACAGACACACTTAAAACTGAAGCCTTCATGGTTCCTCTTCTTGTGGTCAACGAGCGAGGCTCTACTTGAGAAAGCTCTGTCGCAATGATTACATTCATAAGTAATCTGCTGGCACCTCTTTCGGTGTTCCTGATTGTATTTTCGAACACCGAACCTTTTCCCCCATTTCTCACAGGCAAAGGATTTGTTAGACGTGTGCACTGAGCTCAGGTGGAGAGTGAGATTATCAAAACCGTGGAAAGTTTTCCAACATCCTGTCTTTGGGCGTAACCCGTTCTCCTGGTGTAAGTCTTTTAGTCGTTTATGGCGTTCAAGACTGTACTGTGATGCCAATGAAAGACCACGGACATCACATACACATTTTCTTGCTTTAGGACTGTGGTGCTGTCTCGGGTGTTGGATCTTCACTCTCAATCTCCACAAAGCTCCCGTCTATCGCTTCTAGCTCATCTCCTATCCTGGAGGACAAACTCAAAACTTGGTTAGCAAAACTATTAAAAAAAAACACGAGAAAAGCGCGCAACATGGTCATCAAAGTTACCTTAAAATAAACGGTGTCTATGAATCAGCATTTATTTCAGGAGCCAATTAAGTTGTGTTTGTTTGTGTGTGTGTGTGTGTGTGTGTGTGTGTGTGTGTGTGTGCGTGTGTGTGTGTGCATGTGTGTGTGTGGGAGAGAGAGAGAGAGGGAGGGAGAGAGAGAGAGAGAGACAGAGAGAGAGAGAGAGAGAGAGAGAGAGAGAGAGAGAGAGAGAGAGAGAGAGAGAGAGAGAGAGAGAGAGAGAGAGAGAGAGAGAGAGAGAGAGAGAGAGAGAGAGATGATGATGAAACGTTTTTATTCAGGATAAAAAGTTTTAGGCATAGCAATGCCTATCTTCCAAACTGTCCTGCTACTCTACACATATAAAAATACATCAGACGATAAATCAAAGATCAAACATATGTAAGTAAAAAGACCCCCCCCCCCTCCCCACCACCACCACCACTCAGAGGAAAAAAAAAAGAAAAAAAAATTAAAAAATATATAATTATATTATACACAGGTATGAACCTGACATGTTAATGCAGACAGTCGAACTATAACATAATCTGCAGCAACAGTAGAAGAGTATTAGGTAATAGGAAACTTGTCACTAACTATACGAATAGTAGCATAAGGGAGCCGAACATACTATTACTTCTGAAGTAAATATTTAGAGAGAGAGAGAGAGAGAGAGAGAGAGAGAGAGAGAGAGAGAGAGAGAGAGAGAGAGAGAGAGAGAGAGAGAGAGAGAGAGAGAGATGATGATGATGATGATGATGATGATGATGATGATGAAACGTTATTTTTCAACTGTAACAAGTTTTGACAGAAAACAAATCGTCATTTTACAAACTTGCCGTTGCTAACATCTACATGCGGCTAACTCTATGTTGGAGAGACGGAAAGAACCATCAACGACCGTTTCAAAGAACATCTTCAGTCTGTCAAGTACCAATACAACAGACCGGTCGGACGACATTTCAATCAGGCCGACCACTCCGTCTCAGACATTCGGGTTAAAGGCCTCTGGCTTATGCAAGCCAGTAATGTCTGGGCCAGGAAAGACCGTGAAAAATTTCTGAGTAATAAACTGGGCACTGTGGCGCCACTCGGGATGAATATGAAAGATTAACATTGTTTACCTTGCTTGTGTCTGCTACTTTACCTCACTGATTTACTACTCACTAATAAGTTAGGTGAGGTTGGCGCTGGTTGATATGTACATTTCCCTTGGGGACTTTCTCAGCGCTGGCCGAACGTTTAGTTGGATCCCTTGCCCTTCCCTGTCGGGCGCCGGGTCTCCGGCTCACGGTTTGATACGCGGTTTTGGGGCGAGGCGATCGTGTGCATCCCTTGGGGATGTATGTGGTCGTCTTGTTGCGTGCCTGTGTGTTTTTCTGTGGGCTGGTGGGTGCCTGTTGGGTGGGGTTGGTGGCTCTGGCTGGTTGTCTTCCGTTTTTTTTTTTGTTGTTTTTTTTTCCTCTCTCTCCTTCTACCTCTCTCCCTCTTTCTCCCCCCCCCCTACCCCCTTTACCACTTCTCTCTAGCCCTCTTTCTCTCTTTAAGCTTTTTCCTTTTCCCTTCTTCCCCTTCCTCCTTACTCCTTCCCCCCCCCCTCCCCCCCCCCCCCCCCCACGCCCCCATCTCTCTCTCTCTCTCCCCCTCCCCCTTATTTTTTTAGTTACCCTTGAAGACGGTTTCACAACTACCTACTCTCCACTTATACCAATATTCTCTTACTGAATTTGATTCTTTGCTTTGTTTTCCTGACTTATTACTTGTTGTGTACCGTGCTAAATGCTGGTTTTTTTTTTCCCGGGGTCCTCCCGTTTTTCCCCGAGGTAGTCCTCAACTTGAAGGTGATATAAAGTTTGCCTTCGGGTTGGTGTTTAGCAGGCTTTGTGTATTAGACACTCAGCCTACTTCGTGCCCAAGGGTACTCCCCGTTCGTTCTCTCTCTCTTTCTCTCTCTCCGTCTCCCTCTCTCTCTCTCTCTCTCTCTCTCTCTCTCTCTCTCTCTCTCTCTCTCTCTCTCTCTCTCTCTCTCTCTCTCTCTCTCTCTCTCTCTCTCTCTCTCTCTCTCTCTCTCTCTCTCTCTCTCTCTTTCTCTGGCCTCATCTACACGCCTTTTCTTTCGCTCGCTCCTGCACGTGCTTGCACACACTCTTGTCTCTCGTGTTCAGGTTCTTTCCGAGTCTCTCTCTTAAGATTTTTCGTTGACGTCATTTTTACTTTTTCCGCACTTTTGTTCTTCCTTTTCTTTTATTTTACGTCACCTCCTTCAGTTGCCACATTCCTTCTGCCAATGAAGATAAGTAGCGGCTAATCTCTCTGTTTGTTTGTTTGTCTATTTTGACAAAGGGTATTTACCCGAAATATTAATAAATTGTGTTGTACCCGTCTTTTCTAAGCGTGTTTCTTTCTCCGTTGGGCACTTCTTTGCATATTACACGCTTGGCAGTCACCTTTTTGGTCTGGATTGATTTAACATCTACAGCATAAAAAAGGGAAAACTATAACAAAAAATATATTTACATACAAAACCCAATAGCATCATTATCTACAGAAAAAATAATAACACTCATCACACACACATGCACACAGGCACGCACGCGAGAGAGAGAGAGAGAGAGAGAGAGAGAGAGAGAGAGAGAGAGAGAGAGAGAGAGAGAGAGAGAGAGAGATTCATTCGCATAATATAACAACACAATTACTTTATACAGCTCTCAAAGGGGCTCTGTTGTTAAATATACGATTGTCAATGTGGATTTTATTTCAGCGTCGTGTGCACAGAGTAGTCCCATATTTTTCACACCGTAGGCCATTTCTGAACAACCGAGATCGTCTCTTGCACAGGGTAGTCCCAACATCAAATAACCTTTTTCAGTTCGAAAGAGACTAAATTCCCATACCCTAACCACTTAATATCATTTGTACAACCTCCAGGAATGTTGACAAGTGTATTTAGTGCAGTGCAGACGCATCTCAGCAGCAGAATCCGGCCTGACGAATCGGACACGCGATCGACAAAATTATGCACACTTATATCTCGCCGATTTCGTCAAACTATGACCGTTTGCGGCCAAATTGTTTACCTCTGCAAAGATCTACAGGTGTGCCAATCTATTTGCACTAGCTGATGCTTAAAGTGAACAATATTGACTTATATTGTGTTTGGTCCAAGCATAAATTGCAGGCTAGTGGGTCGTTCGGGACGTAGTCCTTATATCCGCTACGAGCACAGGCGTAGTCCCGTCTACATACCCTGATGACGACTGTGATCAGGCACGCCTTTAACATTGTGATTTTGTTGTCAGTCGGCTACGCTACATCCTGCTAGTTGCAGAACAGTTTTCGCTTAGAATCTATCATCTAGGACACACTTGTAATTTGTAAATCGGCTGAACGGTTTATGTATCTTGGGAATACTCAGTTTGTGAACTGGCTTTGACTTACAGACTTTAAACAAAAATGTCATCCTTCAAAGGTAAGGAAAGTTTTAATACCGAAATACTACTACTACTACTACTACTACTATTATTATTACACCTACTACTACTACTACTACTACTAATATAATAACTGCCGAATTTAACAACTGTATTTTGTGTAAGTGTTTTGATAACGCCAGCAGCACCACACATATATTTGGTCGACTTACAGTGCTAGAACTGCGTGATGGGGTTCTGATATGTGTTTTTACCCATTGGCTGTCGGTAGCGGCTTTTTGTCGGTAAAGAACTTGTTATGAGCGAATGACAGGATTATGACAGGTTTTTTGGCGCGAACCTTTTGTTCTTCATATCATCATAATGTGCAGTTTGAAGGATCATCGCTCCCTCTTCAGGGGCTGATCGGGAGGGGGGAAGGGTTCCAGGGTTGCGGACACCCCCACCTCCCCCTCCCCACCCCCACAATTCTTTAAAATGTTGTAAGAAAGTCCCTTTTTAAGGTGTTTGATCCCCACCCCCACCCCGTTTGATATTTTTTGTGACCGGTGAGAGTCTAGACGCGAGCTTCCACTCCCCCCCCCCCCATCCCCTAACCTCCCGCCCCCACCCCCTTGTTGTTTTATTTTTCGGCCACTGGACGGAGGATCCCTTCGGGGAGGCCTTTTGTGCCAGGTTGAGGGTCCGAAACAAAACGTTGGAACCATCCTTCTCGAGATAACTGAATCTCCCCTGCTCTTCTTGTAATTATTCCCGCGGCAGAATTCTAAATCAAGGGATATTGGCCTTGGCCTATCACCACTAACCTGTTTGTTTCATGCTTCGTCAAAACCGCAAACTTATTTCTTAGTCGAAGAATTTTTGGTAAAAAAAATGTCTGTACATCGCACACCACTATGTGATGGCTTGATGTGACCAGCCGTATACCCTTATGACCATTCACAAATCAGTCACGTTTTGTGTTAGCTGTCAGGTGTATTTCGGGCATGTTTAAGCCTTTATTGGCTAAGGGCTGCCTTCATCAGCGTGCTGACCCTTTTGTTTTTGTTGAGTAAACCTTTGTTTTTAGGTTTTCATAGTAGTTTGTTTTGTGGTTCATTCTGTATTGTTCCAGATAATGTACCCTCGCTCACACTTGTCACTTGAACAGGCTAGCAGAGAGTGGTGGTATGTTCTTTTCATGTTGTGCCCTTAGTTTTGATTTTTGGTGGGGCAGTTCCGTGTTTGTCTGTGGTGTTTCGGGGTTCCGTCTAAGTATTCGTAACGACCGTTGATCATGTCGTAGGCGTACACAGCTTTGCTGTATCTGCCCTCTTTAAAATATATGAAGAGTTATTCTAGTTGTTTCCTTGCTCCCTTGTCTTTGCAAAGGCCCATGAGGTCGACCCATTCAAAAAATATCGTAGGGTTCTGTCCATTGGAGAAGATAAATGCGGCTAGTGGGATTCTTTGAAAGTGTGGGAGGTTTTTCGTCCACATGTATTTTCTTATTCTTTTCGGCCATTGGTGTGCTGGTCCTATGATTTCTTGGATGTCGCTCCATAGTTCAAAGGTCTGGCGGTTTTTCTGTTTCTGGTTCATTTCGTTTCTTTTCCCCGTTGTTTGGGTTTAGTTGCGGTGTGGCGCGTGGGCCGGAATCAGATATTTCCAAAACCAGTTGGTTTCTTATTGGGAGGTCGTTCTGCGTCGTTTAATGTGATTGTTTCCGTTTGGAGTTGGCGTGCGGCTTTTTCCACTGCTAATTTGATTGAGCTAGTGGTGCCTAACGTTCTTCTTCTTTCTGCTTTTTACCACTGCTGATTGGTGGAGCTAGTGGTGCAGAAGCGGCGTTGTGTTGATGCGCTTCGGCCGGTAGCTTTCGCACTTGGGCCGGCGATTGACACCTTTCTGTTTACCCGCCTCTGCTAATTGGAGCGGCTAGTGGTGCAAACACGTGTTGATGTGATCTCGTCGTCTGCTGTACTATACTCTTAGAGGTGACTAATCGTTCTATTGTTTGAGGCGTTGCCGGCTTGTGTGTGGGGCTCGTCTGCCTTTGGCGCGCGCGGTGGTCAGTCAGCGGCCGGCGTAGCATCCAATTAACTGTGTCTGCTGTGAGCATAGGTGTAGATAACGCTGGGGTTCGCGTTGTGGCGGTTATCGAACTGTTGCGATGTTTATCTGCTGCTCCTATCTAAGGGTGGAGTTGGGAAGGGTTTTCAGTGTTGGCCGTGTGTGCCAGCTGCGTTCCAATCCCTCTATGGCTTCCAAGCTTCGCGGCGTTCAGTTTGTCAGTGGTTGGCACCGAAGTACAGTTGCCATCTGCCTCTGTTGTCTGCCGGATGACTTGTAGCTCTATTCCCTGTTGTTGTGAAGAGAATGGTTTCGGTTTTACTCGGTTATTGTGTCATCTCTTCGCGTGTTTGCTCGAAGAAACGTGTACTGACTAACTTTCTTGTATTCAGTCTGTTAACCATGTCCCCTTAGTTTTCGGGGCTTATGCCTTTCGTATAGTTCTGTGGTTCCCTTGGTTTGCATTCCTGTCGCGTGATGTACCTCGGCTGTTTGTAATTAAAAACTGGTCAGTTTCGTCTCTCTGTCTTGTTTTGTCACCCTGTTTGTTCTTCGTTGTTCGTGAGCGGTGCCAGTTTCGAGGAGATGAGTAGGTCTCCCAGGTTTTTGTGTTTCTTGTAGGCAATCATGGGAGGTGTCGTGAAGATTTCTTTGCAGCCCTGGTCGTTTGTGATCAGTTTCCAGTGTTTCCTGAGTGCTCTAGCCAGCCCTTTCGTTTCATTCTTGGGGTTATACTTGGTGACCAGTACGAGGGGTGGTGACTGTTTTTTTTTTTTTTTCCTTTCTTTTCTTTTTCCTTCTTGTAGGAGAGTCCGTCGGGGTGTGTTGTTCACCTCCGCTGAGAGTTCCGTTAGTGTCGCCATGCTGTATTGTCTTGCTGTTACTTTTTCGTGGAAGAAGGCTGTTTGTTGCTGTCTTATTTCTTCATCGGAGCAGTTCCGTGTTATGCGAAGCGTTTCTCCTTTCACAAGTCCGTTAAAAACTGCCTGCGGGTGCGCTGATTTTCGGTGTAAGTATTGGAATGTCTCGGTTGGTTTTCTGTACATTCTGACATCAAAGTGCTTGGATTCCTCAAATTTCGTTCCTTTGTAGATTGTGATGTCAAGGAAGGTTGCCTCGTTCTCATAGATTTGATGTGTGAAGCTGACTCCTTCTGTGTGTGCGTTTGCTAGCGTGAAAAGGTTGTTGATTTCTTCATTCGATCCCCGGATAAAGATTATCCCATCATCTCTGTATCGTTTGTGCTGTATGATGGCATCCTTGTGTGGGTAGTTGTTGATGACTTCGTCCATAATTCGTGCCATTAGTAGGTCACTGCTTGAGGGGGATGGGACCTGGCCGGGCCATTGCGCAGCTGATGATTTGTTTGTAACTTTGTCCATTGAAGGTGAAGATGTTGTTTTTCAGCATTATTGCCAGAAGTTCCACTATTCTGTCCCTTTTCATGTTCGGTAGGGGAGGTAGTCGGAGTGTCTCAGGTAGTGCGTCGCTGGTGGCTTGCAGGAGCGCGTCTTGGTTTAGTACTGTGTACATATTTGAGACGTCATAGACACAGATCTTTGTGTCTTCAGGGAATTCCGTTTCTTCTATCAGGCGTATGAATGCAGGTGTGTCCTTCAGGTACGTCGGTAGTTTCTCCACGAATGGGAGTAGGAAGAAGTCAATAAGGTGTCCGATGTAATATGTTGGGGTTGCAACTTGTGAGATAATGGGTCGCCCTGGGATGCGTAGTCCATTCAGTCCGTTTTGTTCCGCTTCTCTTAGTTGCTGAGGTGTCGCCTTGTGTGTTTTCAGTAATATGTATAGGTGGGCGGGGTCTCTCTTCTCTTTGGAATGTAGCAGGAACTTGTAGGTTGTGAAGTCAATCTCTCCGCTGGTGAACATCGTTTGTATTAGTCGCATCACTTCACTGTGTATGTCGTTCATGTTAGGGGACACTATATTTTGGTAGTGTATTCCTCGTAGTTGGGTTTCCGCTTCTTTGATGTAATCATCTCTGTCTAAGATGACGATTGTAGAGCTTTTGTCTGCTTTTTTAATAACGATTTCCTTGTTGTTTTTGAGTTCCCGGATTGCCTGCCGTTCCTCTTTCGTGGTGTTTGGTCTTATTCTTCTATTTTCCAGATGTGCTAGTTCTTCCCTTGTGTTGCTGATGTATGTTTCAAGGGCGTTGCAGCCTCTGGGTGGCTCATACCCTGAGTTGGTTCTGAAAGGGTGTAGAGGTGATTTTGTTTGTGGATCAGCGAATTGGTATTTGCAACGCATTTTACGTGCCAGTTCCATGAAGTTCATTATGATTTCCCTTTTGTTGGTGTGTTGTAGGGGTGTCGGAATGAATTTTATTCCTTTGGCGAGTAGGAGGTACTGTGGGTCTGTCAGTTTGTGTTTTGACAGATTAGTGGTCTCTGTCTCTGTCTCTGACAGTTTTACACCTGTATACACTGTATTTACAAGGCATTTCGAAGTTGACTGTGTCACCATGTTAAACACATAATAATAATACTAATAATACTAATAATAATAATAATAATAATTACCATATTTATAATGCGCTTATCTTATAATAATAATAACTCAAAGTTCGTTCTCACAGCTCACGCACGCATGTGCACGCTTTTAACAATGACCACAAAATACGTTACGATAGTCAGCTGGGGGCTGGGGTGTGTGGTGGCGTTAGAGTGCTAGAACTGTTGAAAGAGGTGTGTTTTGAGTTTTGAGTTTTAAGCAAAAAGACAACAACAGACAATGGAGCCTTTAACTGCTGTATTTACGAAACGGTAACTATGCAGGAATATGTGCACTATAAGCGTCTTTCCCATTTAAAAACAAACAAACAAATCATCATCATCATACGCGCAATTTCATTGCGCAATTTAGGTTTTAAATACATGTAATAGTTTAAAATCCTATTCTTCGTAGATCACACACACACACACACACACACACACACACACACACACACACACACACACACACACACACACACACACACACACACACACACATATATATATACACGGAGACAAAAGCCTAAATAACAAACATAAATACGCTTTTTGAAGATATGTTGAGCTGAGATCGCCTAAAGCTTTTGCATTGATAAAAAAGATGCGTGAGCATTTGATTCAATTTCTCCACAAACATGGTTTTCGTGTCCATGTGATGCGCACGCTTTTCTAAAAGTACTTTTTGTGGGCCAGAAATACCGTGACGTAATATGGTCGCAGGATTCGAACAATGCCACAGCTGTCTTGTTTGTAGATCCCCAAGTTCAAGATGTTTTATGATAATCCCGAAAATGTTTAATCCATTGTTGAAAACCTTTTAATCCTCGTATGAAGAAAAGTGAGTTTTACTTCAAGGCTGACAACCCAATGCGAAAAAGACCATCGGGCCGACGACGTCGGTCCGATGGCTTTTGCGCACTGGATACATGACGCGAAGCACAAAAAAAAGCATTCTCTGATAGAGGAAGTCAGTAGGTATTGAATGTTGCCGGTGATTTCTGTTTTGATTGCGGATAACGATTCCGATCTTCCCAGAATATCACAGTATATACCTAGTCAGCAACAATTAATCGGGCCGACGTAGGCCTTAGTTGGACCGCACACAGCTCTGCTCAAGCTAAAGGACTTTCTGTAAAGAGATTCCTTTCTAATCTCATAAAGCCCTGATCCACTACGGCCCAGATGACAGGTCAAGGGTGGTGTCATAATAGCTTGGCGCCTATAGGCGTCAAGCTATTCTGCATCACCATTACACAATCGTGGTCGATCTGTCTCCAGAGTTTTTATGTGAACCTCAAAGAACATCTAAACTAATTTATAATTTCATCTTCTAGATAAAATGTTATTATTTAGTAAGTGCTCATAGCACCTGGCCTTAATTAATCACACGTGGATATTTATAGAAGAAAATAGGTTAGCCATCGTTGCCGCACCTGGAGCTCCGCAGAATAGGCATGATCAGATCCTTTCTGACAGAAAAGACTAATGCCCAGCTCGCATGCTCTCGCATTCTGTCCCGTCTAGATTACTGTAATTTCTTCTCATCTAATCAACTCACTCGCATTCAGCGTATCCAGAAAAATGCAGCCCGTTTAGTCTTTCGCCCAAAAAAAAAAAAAAAAAAAAAAAAAAAAAAAAAAAAAAAAAAAAAAATTACGAGTCCGAAATAGCTCAGGCGGTTAATCGTCGGAGCAGGAGAGCGAAGGGAATCGCCGGGTCGTGGGTTCGAATCCCCGTCCTGGCCCCGGTAGATGGACTCACAATCCAGGGAGAAAAACGGATTTGTTCAATAGCATGTCCGTTGAAAGGTCCTGATAAATCAAAGTGGCACAGTTGGAGTGCGCCTGAGTTGATCAGTGTTCAGGTCGTACTCCATAGCAATAGATTTCCATGTTCCCCACCCCCCATAACCCGCCTGTCAGGGCCGTCCATTATCACTTCGGTGCCGTGGACGGTAAGCCCGGAATTAATCAAATTTCGCAAAAAAATGCCCTGATCATGTCACACCACTGCTAAAGCATCTCCACTGGCTACCTGTCAAGCAGAGAATAGAGTACAAGCTGGCCACTTTGGCATACAAACAGTATGATAGTACACTTCCTGCATATCTGTCTTTTTCCCTTGCATCGCACAATCCAAGTAGAAGTCTACGCTCAAGCGCACAGAAACTGCTTGTTCAGCCCAGAGTCAGCCTAAAAACTGCTGGTGCCCGTTCTTTCGGTTGTCAGGCCCCTCACGTCTGAAACTCACTTCCACTGCATGTCCGTCTACCCCTACCCTGATGACCTTCAAAAACAAATTTGAAGACCCATCTTTTCCAGGTGACATATCAAGATTAGCTTAGTCTGGATGTGCTGCCTGGAAATGTTGGCTGTTTTCTTATATGTGTAGCCCATGTAGGTAGGCTCTGTGTGTGTGTGTGTGTGTGTGTGTCTGCGTGCGTGCGTGCGTGCGCGCGTGCGTGCGTGTGTGTGTGTGTGTGTGTGTGTGTTTGTGTATGTGCGTGTGTATGTGCGTGTGTTTTGTGTTAAGAATGTGCCTATGTGGTGCGAGCAGGTGTTTATTTAAAGTGTGAGTGCATTCTATTTTTTTTTTAAATTATTTTTATGTGCTGTAAAGCGCTCTGAGCTTGGTATCCGTGGGAAAAGGCGCTATATAAAAACTATGTATTATTATTATTATTATTATCATCATCATCATACGCGCAATTTCATTGCGCAATTTAGGTTTTAAATACATGTAATAGTTTAAAATCCTATTCTTCGTAGATCACACACACACACACACACACACACACACACACACACACACACACACACACACACACACACACACACACACACACACACACACACACACACACACATATATATATACACGGAGACAAAAGCCTAGCCTCAGAGTGGATTACCTACCATTTTATGTGAAAATGGGTTCCCATATTTCTATTTATTCTAGGGCTCTTGAATTCATGCGAATGTTTAGAACTCACCTTATAACTAAGCTCTATAACTTAAAATAAAAACAGAGCCACTGGATGGAGAAAAAATGGGGTTCTACCAATAAAGTGGGTGCCTCTCACACACACACACAAAACTGGCATTACAGTGAAAATGGGTGTCTTCAGAAAATTAGGCGTCCGTAATAAGGTCAAGTTCATGGAATGCTTCTTTTTCACATTCATTTTTTTAAAACTTAATGTGTATGTATGCATTAACACTTTTAACATTTGTTTGTGCAACATTGAATGAACACTAGCCCCTAACATTTAGATTATGATTTTCACAAAGGAAGTCTTTTAAACATTGCTACGCTTTGTTTTTCTGAAGCAAAACAGTTCATCATGACATTTATGTGAAAATTAAGATAATGTATTCTGCAAATTAGGGGCCATTTATTATGTGCTCTTGAGTTTGAGACAAACAGCAACAGAGCATTTTGATTATTAACCCGTATCATTCGGAATACACCAGTGTGTGCAACAAGTGTGACTAAAATAGTTCAAGGGTTGTGCCAGAAAAGCTTGGAGCCTCTAGTCGCCAAGCTATTCTGGCACCACTCTTGAACTAAAGCCATTGGTCTATGTCCTTTTCTGCAAGTACTGTAATGTAGTTGCATATGGCAGTGTATAAATTTGAATCTTTTAGCCTCAGTATGATACGGGTTAAAAAGTGTCGTAAAATACAAAAGATAGTAAAAGTCTCAGAAGAAGAAACTAACACTTAAAATGACAAAACAGAACACTGACATTAATTAATTAATTAACTGACAACATAAGAAATCACTTGAAACTTCAGCCTTTGTTAATCACATCAAACGTGCATACATATAAAAACACAGTAATTGTTTGTAAACACTTCAAATCAATCAATCAAGAGTAGTCAAACTTTTTTCTAGCAACTTTGTGATGAGGGAAACTAGTTCTTGCCTTCGACAAGTAAAGGGTTTTAGCGACCTCTTTGCCTCTTTTCATAAAATATACTGAGTTCTGAGTTAGAAAAACTGGATGACAGCAAACACACTTAAACTGAATGACGACAAAACGGAAGCCTTGCTGGTAGTCACTCGCCAGAAACTCTCCCCGCTCCCTCCCTTTCTCCATCTTCAACTCGACAGCGCCCCCATCCCCCTCTCTGACTCGGCCAAGAACCTCGGCGTTATCTTTGATTCATCTCTTTCAATGACCAGCTTCGTCTCTGCCACGGCCCAGGCATGCTATTCCACCTCCGTTGCATCAGTCAGATCAGAAAATACCTCACCACCGAAGCTGCCACAAAACTTGCTGTCTCTCTCATCTTATCTCGCATCGACTATTGCAACTCTCTCCTTTCCGGTCTTCCTCACTCCACCACTTTCACTCTCCAGCGCGTCCAGAACAATGCTGCCCGCCTCGTCCTCAAAAAGAAAAAATCCGACCACATCACTCTCCTGCTCAAACTACTTCACTGGCTCCCCATCCCCCAACGCATCCAATACAAGACTCTGTCTCTCTGTTACAAATTCCTGAACAACTACGCTCCTGCCTATCTCTCCAACTGACTTCACCCCTACACTCCTTCCCGCTCCCTCCGCTCCGCCTCCGACCCGCTCCGCCTCCACATCCCCCGCACCAAACTCAGCACTTTCGGCCCCCGCTCCTTCTCCGTCTTCGGTCCATCCACCTGGGACACGCTCCCACTCTTTCTCCGTCAGAAACGCTCTCTCTCTAATCCTTCCAGTCCGCCCTCAAAACGCACCTTTTTCAAAAGTTCTAGCACTATAACGCCACCACATTCCCCACCCTAAGCTGAATATCGTAATGTATTTGTGGTACGTGAGTCATTGTCAAAAGCGTGCGCATGCGTGCGCGAGTTGTGAGGGCTCGCTTAGAGTTATAATTATAAAAAGATAAGCGCATTATAAATACCGTAATTATTATTATCATTTAGTTCTAGAAAGTGCGACAATAAAGTTTAGATGAATTGTTATACCTTGTCCTGTGCCTAGGTTAAACGCACCAGCGGTGCCATTGTTGCTATTTTCACACCAGACCGGTCGCTCGGACTGATCAAGTGCACCCGATCGGTTTAGATCGTGTGCTTTCTGCACATTGTAGTGGGCAATCTCCGAGAAAGAATCACGTGACCGTCGTTTGATTGCTGCAAAATAACATGAATAAAGAATAAACCCTTTTCCATATGCAATCCGGCAATAATGCATCCATCCTTTTGCTAGCACCACGAAACATTACGGGATTTGGCAGATTTGAAAAATAGCCTTCTTTTCCTCAACGGTGGTGTGATTTTGCTACATCTGCTTTGTTTGCGGCAGAACTGCGCGCAGCTATGCTTCTGCACTTGCAGTGTGGTCTCGTACGTTCACGTGGAAGATTGTGAACGCAGTCGAAAAGAAAGTTCGTTCCTGGTTTTACTTTTAGCGCCTTTTACCTCCCCTAACACGCCAATTATGTGTAGAGATGGCGGAGGCTTGTGTCATGCCCCACGCCCATGAATCAAGTCCATTGTACTTATACTGCGCTCATCTCTCGAACTTCAACTATGACGGTGCTTTCTGCCGCAAACAAGCTTAAACTGAACGACGACAAAACGGAAGCCATGCTGGTAGGCACTCGCCAGAAACTCTCCCACCTCCCTCCTTCTCTCCACCATCAACTCGACAGCACCCCCATCTCCCTCTCTGACTCGGCCAAGAACCTCGGCGTTATCCTCGATTCCTCTCTGTCCATGACCAGCTTCGTCTCCGCCACGGCCCAGGCATGCTATTTCCACCTCCGCCGCATCAGTCAAATCAGAAAATACCTCACTACCGAAGCTGCCACCAAACTTGCTGTCTCTCTCATCTTATCTCGCATCGACTACTACAATTCTCTCCTTTCCGGCCTCCCTCACTCCACCACTTTCACTCTCCAGCGCGTCCAGAACAATGCTGCCCAACTCGTCCTGAGAAAGAAAAAAACAGACCACATCACTCCCCTGCTCAAACTCCTTCACTGGCTCCCCATCCCCCAACGCATCCAATACAAGATTATGTCTCTCAGCTACAAATCCCTGAACAACTATGCTCCTGCCTATCTCTCCAACTTACTTCACCCCTACACACCTTCCCGCTCCCTCCACTCTGTCTCCGACCCTCTCTGCCTCCACATCCCCCGCACCAAACTCAGCACTTTCGGCCCCCGCTCCTTCTCCGTCTTCGGTCCATCCACCTGGAACACTCTCCCACTCTCTCTCCATCAGAAACACTCTCTCTCCTCCTTTCAGTCCGCTCTCAAAACTCACCTCTTTCAACCGTTTTAGCACTATATCACCACACTCCCCACCCCAAGCTGACTGTCGTAATGTATTTCACTATGTGTGGTAGGTGAGTCGTTGTCTAAAGCGTGCACATGCGTGCGCGAGTTGTGAGTCCGTGCTTATAGTTATAATTATTATAAGATAAGCGCATTATAAATACCATAATTATTATTATTATAATCACCCTCATCTTGTAGTCTGGTCCATGCTTGAGGTCTTTGCTTTGTCCCTTTTTTATTGACAAAATGTTAGCAACTTCTGCCTCATCTGCATGGACATTTTGTAAGTGCGTGCTCACTTTCAAGACACGCTTGCTACAAATTTTGCACTCATGTTTCTTGTCCCATTTGTACTTTCCTTTTGTCTACGAAATAGTTACTGTCAAGTGAAAGGCCGCCTATTCAGTATACAAAATGATCCAGGCATACATCAGATACAAACAAGCTATACACGCAGAAACCAACCCAATAATAACACTCTTGTAAAAAAATCTTTATGTTTACAATGGTTTTCTTTTCTTATTATTGTCTTTCATCCCGAGCCGCTGTTTAGTTGCAAAGTTGTCCGGATCGGTTCGTGCTGTCACAACTGTGTTCAGCTGTGTCAGTTCCCTACTCCTGGTCAATGTGGACATGTATCCCAATCTTTGACCTTGAGTACGGGTGCTCCCCAAAGATGTGTTTTATCCCCGTTGTTGTATTCTCTTTTTACACACGACTGTGTATCCCACTGTGATAGCACACGCATAGTGAAATTTGCGGATGATACGACAGTCAAGGGTTTTGTACATAACAATGACGAGAGTGCATATCGGGATGAGTTAAGAAAGTCAGAAGGCTATTGCTCTGATAACAACTTGTACATAACAATGACGAGAGTGCATATCGGGATGAGTTAAGAAAGTCAGTAGGCTATAGCTCTGATAACAACTTGTACATAACAATGACGAGAGTGCATATCGGGATGAGTTAAGAAAGTCAGTAGGCTATTGCTCTGATAACAACTTGTACATAACAATGACGAGAGTGCATATCGGGATGAGGTAAGAATGTTAGTAGGCTGGTGCTCTGATAACAACCTGTATTTGCATGTTGGTAAGACCAAGGAAATGATAATTGATTTCAGAAAAAAAGAAACCTGACCCCCTTCCCTTAACCATCCAAAGAAACGACGATGAAATTGTTGAAACGTTCAAGTTCCTGGCTACTCTCATTTCACACGATCTAAAGTGGGAGAAGAATATTGAACACCTAGTAAAGAAAGCCCAGCAGCGCCTGTTTTTTCTTCGGCGGTTGAAGTCTTTTGGCGTCAGTCAGCAGATCATGGTGCAGTTTTACCGCGCCGCCATTGAGAGTGTTCTTACCTTCTCAATGTTGGTGTGGTATGGCAGCGCAACCGACGAAGCGCGCACGAAATTAAATTGGGTGATCAAACAGCATCTCATATTGTTGGAAGTGATCTCCTCTCGCTGGAATCTCTGTACCACGCACGCACCATCAAGAGAGCGAGCTCCATCATACATGACGAGCACCATCCTGCACATAGCCTGTTCAAGCCCTTGTCATCTGGCTCACGCTTTAGATCCATTAAGGCCAAAACCACTCGTTTTCAGAAGAGCTTTTATCCCTTGGCTGTTCAGGCCCTGTCTAATGTGGCTGTGATATAATACAACTCAGCACATTGACTCAACGTTCCTAAGTTAGAATTACCTACAGCCCATCTTAGTTGTTTATAGTTCTTTTATGAATTAAACCTCTTCTTAAACAAGATATACAGTCACTTTACAAATACATATGAATTTAGTTAATCTGTTTCGTTTCGCGGCAGCTCACCTGGCGGTTTTTGTTGTCATAATATGGTTATTATGCTATAGACTTTTAAAACTTTTTTTACTTACTTAGATGTGTGTGCATACTTAGCACAATAACTGCTATACATAAATGTGTTTTGGTATTTTTGAGTCTGCTTTATTGTGATATATGTATGTTTTATGTGTTGATCTTAATATGGACGCTCGTCAGTTACCCCGAAAAAAAAAATCCTAATGTTTATCCATCTGGCAATAAAGTTTATCTTATCTATTTCTCTTTGACATGTGCACACCTGTTGCCTCTGTAAGCTCTCTTTCCCCACCCCCAACGTCATGTTCCTTCTGACTATCCACATTCTCATTGCCACCCCCTAATTCACCAGGTTCCGCACTCTACACCTTGCTGGTACTTGCTTGAATGACACCTCCCCACATTGAACCTGCCATATCTAACAAAGTAAATACAATACTCTCTGTGTCAGAGTTCCCAGAGATTGATGGCGACACACAGTCTGAATCCTGTGAACTCGAGCCAGGAACAAACTCCCGGTCATCACTGTCCTTGTATTCCGATGAGCATGCACTCTCAGGTCCATCCCAGGCTCCATTTGCCAACTGCAAAAAGAAAACAAAAAGCTGCGTAAGGACAGAAATAGCCCAATTTTGGGTTAAGGGGCCTTACAGAAGAATAAACAGAGTAATCCCGTGTATGACCGATTTAACTATGTGTGACATCGGTGACAAGGGCTGGCTTCTGCAGCAGCAAAATCCATGTTTACTGAAAATGTAAACATTTTTCACACATCTGTTAACCTACCCCCCCCCACCCCCCGCGAAGAGAGAAGATAGAGAGAGATAAGGGGGCTCATAAAACTCCTATCTAATTATTATTGCCGAGCAAATACTCTCAATCTATTATATTTTAATAACATATACCATCAATCTCACATAACCCCACATCACTCACGTTATTTCTAATCATATAGCTGAGTGAGAGCTCCTCAGAAATCATGAGTAGACAATTACCAGATCAGACAGGGTAGGTTTACATGATTAAATCCAGGTAATATTAAATGTCAGCTAAGTGCACATACTGGCAAATTCCAGGAGCCTTAAGCCTCTTTCGTTGGTCACTGCATTACAGTAGCGTCCGCATGTGCATTTCCAGTTCCTAGCAGCCTCCTCTCCTATTTTGGCATTCCAGTCTCCCTGCACCACAAGAATGTTTTTCTTGAGGGTCTGGTCCAGAACTTCTTGCAGTTGGTCATAGAAGTCTTCTATTTCCTCATCGCCATAGTCTGTTGTTGATGAACACGTTTGGCCCGCACAAAGCATCCAGAAGGTGGACGTGGCACAGCCCGAACGGAGAGCACCATAACCAAATTGACTACATCATGGTGAAGAGACGCTTCCAAACCAGTGTGAACATTGCCAAGACAAGAAGTTTTCCAGGAGCAGACATTGGAAGCGACCATGTCTTAGTGATGATGACCTTCCGACTCCGCCTAAAGAAGGTCAACAAGCAGGGTCCCACCAGAATCAAGTTTGACCTTGAGAAGCTGAAAGACCCAGAGGTAGCGGAAGCCTTTCAGGCAAAGATAGGAGGAAAATTCGCACCACTGCTACTTCTAGGTGCAGAAGACACGGACGTGGACACAATGATTGACACATTTAACACTATTGTAACCCAAACAGCCAGTGAGATCCTTGGTAAACACCGACAAGCAAAGAAACCTTGGGTTACAGCTGACATCTTTGTTCTTTGTGACAAGCGTCGAGAATTAAAGAAAAAGAAATCAGAGGTAGAAGGAGCTAAACAATACAGGGAAATTAACCAGGATATCAAGAAAAGCATGAAAAAGGCAAAGTATAAGTGGATTGAAGATCAGTGGAAACACGTAGAAATAAAATCTAAACAAAAATAATAGCAAAAAAGCATACCAGCTGGTGAAAGACCTGACCAGTGTAAAAAAAGGACGCTCCTCGATCATTCAAGATAGTGAAGGGAACTGTCTTACGGAAGACCAAGACATACTGAAGAGATGGACAGAGTACTGCTCAGATTTGTACAACCACCAAGCTGCAGGGGACCCAGGCATACTTGTCAACCCACCCGTGACAAACAATGGCAACTATCCCATCCTCCGAGAAGAAGTAGAGGCTGCAGTGAAGTCGCCGAAAATAGGGAAGGCAGCAGGAGCAGACAACATCCCTGCAGAGCTAGTCCAAGAAGGGGGAGAAGACACGATAAGCGCCTTACTAACAATCTGCAATAAGATCTGGCAGTCAGGGGATTGGCCCACACCATGGACCCAATCACTTATAATAACTCTCCCCCAAAAAAAGGCAACTTACATCAAGGCCAGAACTATCGCACGATCAGTCTTAAATCCCACCCAAGCAAAGTCATGTTAAAGATCCTACTGAACAGGCTGAAGCCACAGGCAGAGGAAATCATAGCTGAGGAACAGGCAGGCTTCAGACCAGGGCGCAGCACAACTGAGCAGATCTTCAACCTGACAGTTCTATGTGAGAAATACTTCCAGCACCAGCAGGACCTCTATCATGTCTTTGTGGATTTTAAGAAAGCGTTTGACAGGGTGTGGCATGCAGCCCTTTTGTCCATCATGAAGCTATACAACATCAATGCCAACCTGATCAAAGTCATAGCAAACCTTTACAACAAGGCCACTAGCGCAGTCTGCTTCAACGGCAAAATAGGAAACTGGTTTAGGACTACAGTTGGAGTCAGACAAGAGTGCTTGCTGTCACCTACTCTTTTCAACATCTTCCTGGAAAGAATCATGACGGACGCTCTGAAAGATCATGAAGGAACTGTCAGTATTGGAGGCAGAACAATCACCAACTTGCGCTTTGCAGACGACATTGATGGTCTTGCAGGAACAGAGAAGGAGCTAGCTCAGCTGGTGGAAAAGCTGGATAGTACAGCCATTGCATATGGGATGGAAATCAGTGCAGACAAGACCAAACTGATGACCAATAACGCCAGTGACATTGGCACTGAAATCATGGTTGGAGGCCAAAAACTGGAATCAGTTAAGAATACCTAGGAGCCATTGTGACAGATGAGGGATCAAAACCAGAAATACTGTCCAGGATTGCACAGACAACAACAGCACTGACAAGATTGAAGACCATATGGAAGGACAGAAACATCACACTCTGCTCCAAGATCAGACTGATGCGCTCCTTAGTCATCTCAGTGTTCTTGTATGCCTGCGAGTCATGGACCCTCACAGCAGACCTTGAAAGGAGGATACAAGCCACTGAAATGCGATGTTTTCGAAGGCTGCTTGGCATCTCATACAGAGATCACATCAAAAACGAGGAAGTGGGAAGCAGAATCAGGCAAGCCATCGGGCCATATGAAGACTTATTAGCCATTGTGAGAAAACGCAAACTGAAGTGGTATGGGCATGTCACGCGCTCAGCAGGGCTTGCCAAAACAATCCTGCAAGGCATTGTGCAAGGAGGACGATGGAGAGGAAGACAGAGGAAAAGATGGGAGGACAATATCTCAGAGTGGACAGGACTGAAGATGGGCGATACGCTGAGAATGGCAGAGAACAGAGAGGAATGGAGGGAGCTGGTTGCCAAGTCATCAGTGGTGCCCCAACGGTCGGCAAGACTACGGGATATAGATAGATAGATAGATAGAAGTGCACATAAAAGCTTGCCTGTTAACTGCGCCATTGACTTAAAACAGGTTAGATAACACACTGGGGAGTGGTCAGGTTTCAGCATGGGTAATACTGTTTCCCTTTTCTCTAGGACTAAACCTGCCTCCTCCCCCCCCCCCCCACACACACACACAGACACCCCCTCCCACCCACCCCTCTCTCTCACACACACACACACAGACACCCCCCCCCCCACACACACACAGACACCCCCCTCCCCCCCCCACAATCACATTGTGTAGAACCACACACATTGTGTAGAACCACACTGTGTCAAACCTACCCATACCATGACAAATGCCTGATTTCAGTCACTGGGTCAATACAAAAATTTAGGCCAGATTAAGATTACTGTGTCAAAACGAAAAATCTGGGTTATTAGTTCATTTCTGTGAAAGGAGGTCATTTCAGAATAAGGAGGTCATTTGGGTAAAAGGAGGCCATGCCCTGGGTTGAACAGTTCCAAGTCAACTCAAAATGATTTCTGTTTGCAACCACAAGAACACATAACAAACACCCCCTGGAAATAGGCTCGTCTGTCAGGCCTATTCAAACAGTTGAGCCCATTCAAAAGGGGTGTTTTAAAATACCCCTTTCCCATCCACAGAGGTATGAATAGATTTTTCACTATAGACCTTTCTTTGCCAATGTGTTATGTGCACACACCCCTATGCAATATTGCGTGATAAAAAATATCCTATTACCCTAATAAATGAAAAGAAAAGGGGAGACTGCCAGTGCTAATATTTTAGGAAGGTTACAAAGTAAAGTAGGTTATAGCACTGTCAGGGGAGAGAAATGTGCATGATCGACCAGTGATCATAGATCTACTGTGGCCAAAGCACACACACATAAAAAATAGGAAAGAGATGGGGGGGGGGGGGGGGGGGGGGGCTTCCATATGCATTGCTTTCGGTCACTTTTTTAGCGCCCCCTCTCTTTCCTATCTTTTGTGTGTGTGTGTGCTTTGGCCACAGTAGATCTATGATCACTGGTCGATCATGCACATTTCTCTCCCCTGACAGTGCTATAACCTACTTTACTTTGTAACCTTCCTATTACCCTAATGCATGACTTTTCATTTTTAGGTGAGTATATACATATTTGTTTTAACCCACTGCATTAAGAAAACGTGCTCAAGCCAATTTGTCTCCCACTGCACAGTTGTTTTAAGACATTAAATTGGGATAAACTTATGAAGTTACTTATCATGAAACTTTCTAGAATAATGTTATCTCACTTGTTAACAAATTTTAAAGTTAGCTGCAACTTACAAGTAACTTTGAAGTTAGTTGCCATAAGTTCTTATAAGTATTTTAAAATAAAAACTTATGAAAACCTAAACATAACAACTTGTAAGTTTTTGACCCATGTCAATTTGATACTCGGACAGATTTGACAAGTTACAAGGACAATAAAAAACTTTTATTTCTCAGTAATAGTCTGGCGGTGGAGCCGATGGGGTTAAATATGCAGGCATGCATGGCATGACATCTCTCTGTGAAGTGTATGATAGAAGTAATGAACGATTACCAAAACTGATTTTTACTTGCTTAAAAGTCCTTGAACTCTTTTCATTGTTTCTTCTACCCCAATCTTTTATCCTTCTTCTAGAAAAGATGTCTTTAGTTCTTCAACATTCACAGGTTGACTACGCATCTTATTCTGAATTTCAGACTTCTGTTGTTTGTAATTGGCTAAATCATCCTGCACTCTCTTAAATTCATGATCATCAATTTTATCATCTTCTAATGCTTTACTGATAATAAGTTTCATACTGCTCAGCTTAGCTCCAGCGAGCGTACTCAATTCTACATGCTTCTGCAATGTTGTATGAAATCTTTTGTTAAGGGCTTCCATACCAAAACATTATAGGCCTGTGGCAACGCTAACACCTTCAATAGCAATCCCAATTATACTTCCAATTCCCGTCGCAAACAGGGCTATACCACAAACAGATAATCCAGCTGAAACCACACCCACAGCCATTGATGTGTTGTGTATAGAACTGAAAACTTTTTTATATCGTCTTTAACACCTGGAGTATTTTGCCTGTTCTCCTTCCCCCACCTCACCTTTTTATTAAAATCCTGCACATCAGCCAAAACTTTTAACTCTATTAATAGACAAGCAACTGGTATAATTCTTGTCTTTGAACCAGCACTCGTTTTTTTATTCAGCAAAAATGATTTTTTTTTAACTTCCAACACAACACAAAAACCATGCATCTGAACTGGTTTACCATCCTGATTAGTTACAGATAAACACAGTGATTCAAACAAGCTGGAACCTAATTTCTTAAACTGTAAATTAGGAAATCTGACAACCACACTTTCACAATAGGGTGTAGTCCCAGTTGGCAGGCATCTTAACAAAGTTGAAGGCTTTCCATTGTGTACATTTTCAGTCATGTTTAGTTCTTTTAAATGAATATTTAGCACTGTGTGTACTGACAAATTGACAGGATATCTTCCAATTACTTTATCTTTATTTGACTTCAACGTCACTGTCCAATCCCTAGTATTAATATTTATCATTGACTGTGTCCAATCCTCAGCTGCGTACAAAATTGCCTATTAAACTAAGTAAAGATGCAAGATTATTTGAAATTTGCAAACATAGGTCTTGGAAATTTTAATGTAACAATTAAGTTAACTGGATTCAAAGTTGCTTTACTTTTAAATTTGCTTTGAGTACAAAAGTCTTAATACCCCATTAGTATAAAGTGTGTATTAATGCCTAAACCACTAGCAGGTTTAAAACTTACATAATAACTTGTATCATCTGTTACATTAAACCACTTTACAGTGTAAAACAATTCGTGGATAGCTACAGCCTTGCTACAATCACGATTGTCAATCCCATTAATTAACAACACTGGTTTGCTTGTGTCAAGATTTGTTAAAGTTATAAACATTTTTATTATCTTATAAAAAAAGTACAATGAAATTTAAATCACCAACAATTGTTACTACAAATGTGTTTCAATTTAACGTAGATGCCAAGAACAATGTCGCACCAACTTATGATCAGAAAATAATTCAACTACATTAGCTTGATATAGCTTTGTCAGAAGGATAATTGTTTCAAGGGAAAGTGCCGAATCTTTATGATAAATACCTAAACCCCCCAATAACAGATGATGCAACGGCAAGAAAGTTGTCATCAAGCCCACTACAGATGTTTCAAAACCAGCTTAACTTTGCTATACTATACTCAACTACTGGCTGTGGCATTTCTTTTACAGACCATTTGAATAACTGAAACAAACTGATTATTGTGGCGCCTCATTTCTTCTGCAAATTCCTTTCTACCCATTTTTTTTAAAGAGATAATTTGATCCGCTAATGCAATTGCATTAACAACAGCGCCCCCAATCATAACAGCTAAAGTTGCCATACTTTTATTTACATAGATTCATTTTCTGGATTAATTCCTTGCTTGACGAAAAAGTATTTTGTGGCAATTGACGCTTTACAACTGCTACTAGTTTAGCGGTATCTTCAAAATCTAGTTTGCCAAGGTCTGCCGATCACATTTTGAGAAGACTCCGTCCAAGCATAGTGTAAGATACTGCAAGTCCACTAATTACGGCAGAGTGCTAGACAAGGTTCATAATGTTCTTTGCGTCGCTCATTTTTTATGCCACAAAAATTAAAATAATAAATTTATCCCTGCATGAAAAATGTGTCCAAAAGTTTTGATGTTGCTGGTAATGTGGAGACTTTTTATTTTATTTTTGGAGAGTCTGATTTTTTAGACACTGTTCGAGTGTTTGGTTTGTATTTTTTGTTATAATTGGTAACCTACATAGCCAAATCCGACAACAAATCCAGCAACTAGATATTTTGTTATTTCAGGTTTAGACTCAGTTGATAGTCTCTCACTTTGTTGAGGTGGTGAAGGTGTTGGAGTGGCACGGTGCTGGGGCTGGTGCTGTTGGTGATGGGTCAGTTACATGAGCCTTTTCCAGTAGTTCTAACTTTCTTTGTTTGTTTAATGCAACTACTCTTTTACCAGCCTCAATTCTTCCTGGGCTTTTAACTTTAGTCACCATTTGAACCTGTGTCAAGACAGGGTTCGTTTGTGGAGTCGTCTGGGTCTCGTCCATTTTCTTCTGCTTTAAAATTATTTTAGAAAAATCAATATGACTCCTAGTAAAAAGCAATGTTACCACAGTTGCAAGGTAATTCCCAAACTTGTAAAACATAAGGCATGCTAATTTGCCGATTGAACTTGAAACTATGGTGTTGTTTTTTAAATCGTGTGATAAACTGTCACTATCAACAGGTAGGAAGTGACTCACAGCTTTTGTATAAAGAGACACAAGAGATCTACTCAAATCATGGGTCATTAGTGAAGCAATGTGATTTTAATATTTAGCATGTAGTTTAATTAGATTGTCAGCAGTGAGCGATTCTATATCTTCTGTCATATATTGTTTTCCGAGAAAATGTTTTGATTTTCCAGAAACAACTACAGAGAGAAGGCGCTGTTTTTTAGAGTCTAAGTTTTTGTTCTCTACAGCACAGATATCACTTAGAAGACGTAATTCATCCTGATTCATTTTATAATGTAATTTTTAAAAAAAGTGAAACAAAAACAAAAACAAATTGTAGGTAACTTTGAAATTTGTTAACAAGTGAGATCACGTTATTCTAGAAAGTTTCATGATAAGTAGCTTCATAAGTTTACCCAAAGGTAATGTCTTGAAACAACTGCGCAGTGGGAGACAAATTGGCTTGAGCCCGTTTTATTAATGCAGTGGGTAAAAAAAGATATGTCTATACTCATCTAAAAATGAGAAGTCACGCATTAGGGTAATAGGATATTTTTATCACGCAACAGTGCATAGGGGTGTGTGCACATAACACCATGGCAAAGAAAGGTTTATAGTGAAAAATCTATTCATACCTCTGTGGATGGGAAAGGGGTATTTTAAAACACCCCTTTCGAATGGGCTCGACCAATTGAATAGGCCTGATGGATGAGCCTATTTCCAGGGGGTGTTTGTTATGTGTTCTTGTGGTTGCAAACATAAATCATTTTGAGTTGACTTGGAACTGTTTAACCCAGAGCATGGCCTCCTTTTACCCAAATAAACTCCTTATTCTGAAATGACCTCCTTTCCCCGAAATGAACTAATAAACCCAGATTTTCAGTTTTGACACAGTAATCTTAATCTGGCCTAAATTTTCGTTTTGACCCAGTGACCAAAATTAGGCATTTGTCATGGTAGGAGTAGGTTTGACACAGAGTGGTTCTACTCAATGTGATTGTGTGTGTGTGTGGGGGGGGGGGGGGGAAGGGGGGTGGTGTCTGTGTGTGTGTGTGGGAGGGGGTGGGGGGCAATGGGTGAGTGGGAGGGGGTGTCTGTGTGTGGTTTAGCCCTAAAGAAAAAGGAAACAGTATTACCTGTGCTGAAACCTGACAACCCCCCAGTGTGTTACCTAACCTGTTTTAAGTCAATGGCGCTGTTAACAGGCAAGCTTTTATGTGCACTTAGCTGACGTGTAATATTACCTAGAGTGAATCAGGTAAACCTACCCTGTCTGCACTGGGAATTGTCTAGTCATGATTTCTGAGGAGCTCTTACTCAGCTATATGATTAGATTTAACGCGAGTGATATGGGGTTATGTTAGATTGATGGTATATGTTATTAAAATATAATAGATTTGGAGTATTTGCTCGGCAATAATTAGATAGGAGTCTCAGGAGCACCCATATCTCTCTTTCCCGTGAAAGGTCACTTAAATTGATATGTTTAAAAAGCTCTTGCCACAAGGTATCCTTGGGCCAAGCTTGAAGAATTTGGCTTGAGCAGTCTCTGAGAAAATGCCATCGTTAAAGTTTACCACGGACGATGGACGGACGGACGGACGACTAGTGGCCCAGAACATAAACTCACTTTCGCTTCGCACGTGAGCCAATAAAATGAGGATAGTCATAGAATCACTTTCCAGTGTGTAATTGGGGGCATTCCCCTGCCGTCTATGCACCCTCCTAACAGACGCACCCTCTATGGCAGAGGCTTGGCTATCCTTCTGCTGCTCTGGCAGCTGACTAATTTTGTGGGCCTTGGTCATAGGCCAGGAAAAGGCGTGCTTGTCCACTTGCATAGACCCCGATGCTTTTGGATATTCTGCTGCCCTCTGGCGCTGGGTGTGTGCAGAAAGTCTTGAGTGTGGCGAAAAAAGTGCTGCAAACATGTCAAATGCAACTATGTAAACTTGACATTTTGGATCAGATATACATAATTACTGCAGTATCTTTTTATGTGAATGTAATTTAATTAGACCATGTAAAATCTTTAGTTACTTTGATAAAAGAAAACCATAAATTAATGAACCATCAGTTTACGTATCTGCGCAACATACCTTGTACTATTAATATCACTGTGCTTGTGTAGGATTAGTACGATGTACACATCTGTGTATATATGTGCCTGTCTCTCTAGCTCTCTTTGTCTACATTTTCATGTCTGTGGACCGATCACTAACCCTTCAGTGTAATAGAAGCTCCCAACACCTATCCTACCAGCAGGGCGAGGAAGGCATCTCTGAAATAAATCTGAGACACTTGCTCTTGGCATGAACAGAGCACGTCCTTGGCACTGAAGAGGTTAAGAGAATCCTCACTCGCCCACCCCACACCCCCACCCCAACCCCACCCCCTTATGAATAATAACTGGTAATACAGTAAAAAATGACACTTTGCACAATCCGAAAAGGCTGTTCATTAAAGTCTGTTCTTGGAATCGCGAGACAGTTTTGCATACGATGATTGAAATACAAACTGAAATATTCAACATTTTCGTTTTGTTATGCATCATAGTGCTTGTGTGAAGTTACTTTCGATCACAATCACACATGTCAGAAAAAAGCAACAAAATCGCGTGGCAGATTGGCCTTTTAATGGTGTTATAGGATGAATTCCTTTCATTGAAGAAGAAGGCTTTTGTTATAATCGTGGGCTTCTATTATCTTTTAGGAAACAAAAGAAGCAGAGGGCCATAGCAGACGTCTTTTCTCGAAGCAGGTCAGTATCGGCTGACTGTGCAATTGTATCGGATTGGGAGCATCTATGTTAAATAACTGCCCTGAATAAGTACACTTGGGCATGCTCTTAAATGAAATAGGCATGAAATACTGTATAGCATTTACCTTTGCAAATAAACATCGGCTTCGGGACGAAAGACAATGGTGGTTTGCCAAGTCAGCAAAATGATCAGGGGAAATGACTCACTTAATGTTACTGCGCAGTCGACCAATCAAAGTTATTTATAGCTAAGCAAGGTGACGTCACACACACACTTGCTTCCGTAACTACACACTGGCGGTGTGCGTTGGAGACACGAAACATGATGTAAAAGACTCAAAATGGGGACATCATATTTTGATATTTTTTTCTGAGTTTTTAATGATAGATAATGCAAAAACAACCCTCAGAAAAATGGGACACCCAGAATTTTACACACACCCATTTTCCTAAGGATGGTAAAGACAGTCACACATTTTAAGGGTTTTGTGCACACACACACACACACACACACACACACACACACACACACACACACACACACACACACACACACGCACACACACACACACACACACACACACACACACACACACACACAACATTATCCAAACAAACCCTGAGCCATCGATACACTTACGTTATAGCGTTATGTTCGTGCCGTCTATAGACGAGTCGCTAGTATTCCAGGGTTGCGTTTTAAAAAAAATATCATGAAGCAGAGCTATCGGTCTAAGGGAAGCAACCACTATAATATATTTCGGAACTCTGTAATATGGTGTCGGAACAAGGCCAAAGTAGCAGACCCTCCGACGATCAGCTTGTTCGATCCTCATGAGAGCGGTTACAACAGTGATTGTTAGCTTGTAAAATTGTGATTCAAGAAGGGACAGATCTCTTGTGTGATTTCATTGCTTGTGGAGTAGAATTTTCTGCCATGTTGGTGAGTAAATCTAGGTTTTTCGTTGCATGTGCTGTGTACACGGATGCTACCAAAACCTCGTTTCTCATTTTTTGCTCCGCCATGTTTGTTCTGTTGCATAATAATCAAGTTGCTTCGACTTCCCACTAAACTGTTGCACAAACGCGCAGTTTTGAAGAAGTACGTTTAATGCTCTTTCCAACGATAGTCAATTTATCTATGGTTGTTTGCTTGAGAGGCTGTGAAAATTAATTCAATCTACCCCCAAAATGTACGTCACCAGAGAATACACGTCCTTTTTCTGCTACGTCTGCAGGGAACTGACTCGCTGAGAATGTTACGATGGGACAATCCTGATAAGCTTCATCAAGAAAAGGGCGTGTGTCTCCGTTGTTGTTCTTTTTCTCCCATTTCCTTTTTATTATCATGATGGTTGTTATTACTTTTGTGTTTGTGTGTGTGTGTGTGTGTGTGTGTGTGTGTGTGTGTGTGTGCGTGTCTGTGTGTGCGTGTGTGTGTGTGTATGACATTTGCTGCAGACGAGGAAAGTAAGTTATGGGAATCATTCCGTCACCAACTCAGCCCATTCCCACATCTGTTCCAACTGGAAAAGTATAAGGACCTCACCCGTCCACAGTTACAGAGCATCAGAGACAGAGTAATGGGGGAAAGAGAAGAGAGAATGATTGACGATGATTACCAACTCATGGAAAAGTCCCGGGACTCAAACCTGATCGCATTCACACACTTCCTGCTAGGCACCACTCTGACCTCTATTACAGAGACAACTAAAGTTCTGAGGGAAGATCCTGAAAATCTGGTCGCTCTTGCTAACAAAGCAGTTTTCTTGTGGTTAACGGGAGACAGGCCGCATGCTGAAAGTTTGCGTGACGAATTGGAAGATTTAAAGACAAGCATACAG
This sequence comes from Semisulcospira habei, assembly GCA_036245525.1. Classification (NCBI taxonomy): domain Eukaryota; kingdom Metazoa; phylum Mollusca; class Gastropoda; family Semisulcospiridae; genus Semisulcospira; species Semisulcospira habei. Next base: position 13,719,966 of record BTPG01000006.1, read on the forward strand.
TTCAATGAAAGGGTGACCCTGGCAAAAGCAGAGATGGCCTACTGCTACTCACGCATGGGCGTCCCGTACGCCTCCCTGGCCATCAGTCTCTTCGAAGAGGTCGTGAAGGAGAAGCCTGAAGAGTATGACTGGAAATTAGGGCTTGCGTTAACCTTGAGGCGGTTTGCAACAAGTTTTAATTTACAGATTTACCACGACGTGAACACTGAGAACATGAAAGCAAAAGTTATCAAGTCACAAGATCTTTTGCTAGACGTGATCAGAAAAGCCGACGCCCCAAATTTGCAAGCTCAAGCTTATGCTGAACTAGGGAGGCTTCTTTTAGCCCCGTGTGAGGAAGCTGTTTCGAAAGCTCTGAAGGCTCACTCCTGTGGGTTGCGACCTGGTGATTGTTTCGAAAAAGTCTTGAAATCGGGGACACGTAACTTAAGCGTATTAACGTATGTCAGCGTGTTTTTCCGCAAGTTGCGCAATCACGAAGCTTCGTTAAGAGCACTAAGTCTTGCTCTAAAAATCAGAGAAACCAGTGTGGTTCACTGTGGCCTGGCCTGTACTTATCACATGAAAGTGAGGCTAGAGAAGGGTTTAGCCAAAAGCGAGAGCACCAAAAAGGCCATTGAACACTTCAAAAGGTCTATTGAGCTTGCGCATGGACAAAACGCAATAGCTCACTACAGATTAGGTCTGCTTTACAAAGAGAGCGGTGATCTCGAGGCGGCACTGAAAGAGTTTAAAGCTATTCTACGTTGCCAACAATCATCAAGCCCGATGGAAATTGTCAATGCTTACAGGCAGTGCGGGCGCATCAGCCTTGAGCTAAGTAAGAGAGAAAGAGACGATAACAAGCGGAAAAAGTATGGAGAAGAAGGCCCAAAATTACTTCACATTGCTCTGGATATGCTCTGCCGTTCGTCAGCAAGAGTGCCTGCGCTTGGACCTTTCTTCAAGAAAACATGGCGGTCACTTAACTCTCTGATAACCACCGCCTTTAAGCACAAACCAGAAGCTTTACAACTTACAGAAGAAGCTCGCCTGCTATACATGATTAAAGACAACGAGGGTGTTCTTGAAGTTCTAGATCAGCTCGCCAAGATCCCCGAAAAACAGTTTCAAAAAGAAGAGATCACTGAAATGCAGCTGAACAGCTACATCCGCGCCAAGAAGTTTGAGGACGCAGTCACTTTCGTCAGACTTCTTGACGTCACCGAACAAAAGGATCAGCCAGAGTTGTGGCGCAACAAAAGCCTGCCTTTACAAACCTACATACTGGCGGCAAGACACAATCTCCTGCGAGCTACGAAGACTAGGGATGATATTTATAACCTCCAAACTGACATAGCATGTAAATACTTTCGATGGGCCTTTGAGCGCAAGTATTTCCCGTACGCATCAGAAACTAAGAGTGCTGACAGAAGTGAGAAGGCTGACACACAATGCGCAGACAGCGGTGAAAGATCAAACACACAAAGTGTCGAGTGCGGAGATGACGTAGACACCCACAACGAAAAAGACGATGATGGCTCTGAAAGTCCACTCTGCGACTACTGGCACGTTATGATATTGCACGACCCACATGATCCCAGCATGCAGGCCGCGGCTTCTAAGGTGAAGGCCACACTAAAGGAGGACTGTGGGCTGAATGTCACGTGTATGTCTGATGACGTTCTCGGTGGACGGCCTGAGCTGTTCAGTGTGCACGAGAACATGGAGAAGACGTGTCTCTTGGTAGTGATGGCAGGTTCCGACAATCTGTCCCATGAATTCAGCGACGGATATCTTGCACCCGCTCGTGATATCCTGATGACTGACAAGTCCTCAAGATGTCATCTGGTAGTGATCACATCAGGTGCTACACAGCGTCCAAAAGAACTCAGGGGTTACCGTTCTTTCCCGTGCCCTGAGGGGCTTCTCGCTGAGGACCCAGAGGGTGTGGTGACAGAGGGTGTGGTGACATCGGCGTGTGAAGATAGGAAGCTGAAAGACATTTGTGACTTGTTCTGCTCGCTCGTGGACACCAGCATCGACCTGTTTGAGCAAACACCGGCGTTATAAACAATGTACACATTTGTTCACATTTTCGGTGCCCCTTTTTTGAAATCATCTTCGTGGTGGACACAAGACGTTAAGCCCTAATCGTTTAACGTATTAACTATTATATTACTATGTCCATAAAAGTTGTATTTATAACCTGAACAGCTTCTGCTGTCGTGGTGTACATGTATTGTATTGCGAATTCCCAATGCGCAAAAGACCATCGGGCCGACGTCGGCCCGATGGCCTTTTGCGCATTGGGTTATTATTAATGCGGACCGTATAACTCATTCGCGACGTGCCGCGTTCGGATACATGGCATGAAGCCGCGGATCCGAGTACAGAATAATCGTTTCTGTCGAACCATTATCAGAGTAACTTGAAAACACGCAACATGTACATTGCCGTAAGATTCGTCTGGCCTCGTAGGAGATCTTAAGAAACGCTTGTCATTTTTTGACTCTGTCAGCGTCAGCGACAGTGAGCTGTTTAACACATTCGAGACCTGCTGCATTTGTACTTTGCTTTATGTCGTATCTCAATGCGGCAAGTCACGAATGAGTTACCCCATTCAGCCTTGACACTGTGTCGCTTCAATCGGAGTTGAAAAACGGATTTGCGCGAAACCAAGTTATTCTGGCATCGCCTAACTGCTCAGGATTTTAGATTCAGTGATTTTTGTGAACAGAGGGCGAGCTTAAAATAATTTGGTTTTAAATAATTTGGTAAATTGGTATCTCGTTTTGTTGTGTCATATCACAGTTGGAGAAACCTGAAATTACGGCAATTATGGACAGAGTTTCGTGCTCCTCACTTGGCGAAGCGTTAATTGGATACTAAGTATCCTATTGTCGCTCCTAGTCAGGGGCACGAAACTCATTCCGTAACTGTCATATTTTGGTTTTCTCCCCCATTGGTTGGTTGGTTAGTTCGGGTTTAACGTCCACAGTACCGAGGTGATCATGGACGGCCCTGACGGGCGGGTTATGGGGGACAGGGAAATCTATTGCCTATGGAATACGACCTGAACACTGTTCAACTCAGGCGCACTTCAACTGTGCCACTTTGATTTACCAGGACCTTTCAACGGACATGCTATTCTCTCCCCCATGTGGTCATAGTAACATTTTGCTGTTGCTGTTATTGTAGCATCGCAGCGCCAGGTGCACTAACGCGTTTCAGCTCATGCATCATCTCCCTGAAGGCATAATAGATTCACCGCCCGACAGCCCACTCCCCCTGAAGAAAACGGATATTAATAGCAACTTGAGCATCTATGCCTCTTGCTAGCTCCCAGTGAGCCCCAGCAAGAGGCATAGATCCTCAAGTACCCCAATATGTCCAAAGTACACATGGCATAAAACACAAAGCGTACCTTATTCGTGAAATGTCACAATGGTATATGGCTGGACTTATCAAGCCATGATTTAGGGGGTGTGCAATGTATAGCCCCCCCCCCCCCCACCCCTACCCTCCCTCCCGACCTTTCGACTCTAGATTAAGTTCACGTTCTTTTATAACTAATGTGACAGGTGTATAAAGGGTCTTACTAGAGAGTACAAGATTATACCGACATTTTTTTAAAAATGAAAAATTATATGAGTGGCGTCCTCTTTCAGGAAGTCTTGAATGTGGTAGTGTAAGAAGACGACAGGTTTGAGTCGAACGTGGCACAGGCATTTGACAATATATTTTTTTTTAGAGATCGATCATTGATTGATTGATTGATTGATTGATTGGTTGGTTGGTTGGTTGGATGGTTGGTTGGTTGGTTGGTTGGTTGATTGATTGATTGATTGATTGATTGATTGATTGATTGATTGATAGATTGATTGATTAATTTTAAAGTGCCAGTCCCGTTTGTTTTCATACATTATAATCGCCAAACCCAATACATAAAACACACGGTCATGCATTGCGCACGTGAAAGCTTCAGTCATTAACTCAGCTTCCCACTTCAGGCCCTCAAACCTACACTGTTATATCCTCAACTCTTACAGCCGGTCATTCTCTCGAAAGCGGTCATACCTTGCACTTGTTGTCAGTCATTCCCCAGGGGCGATCAGATTGTTGTTTTGATTTGATTTGATTTGATTTGAGTGATTTGATTTGATTTGATTTGTTTCGTTTGCTTTGCCTTGCTTTTTTTTGGGGGGGTGGGGGGGGGGAGTGCGGGGGTTGGGGGGGGGGGGGTCGGGGGTCGGAGGATGGGTTCATGAACCCTGTTCCCTCTACAGTCGACGACGCTGAAGTCGAACCAGAAGTTTTGTTTTTTTTCATTCCACTTATCCGTCATTCGACTTAATCGTCATTAAGAAAAGTCAATTTTTTTTCACAGAGTTGTTCGATTTATATGCGTTGTTTTTAACCCTCTCTGAAATAAAAGAAGATGAGGATTTCATCCCAAAGTCTACCCTATTGTTTGGAGCTCAGATGCGTTAATATGTTTAGGAACATTCAGGGTTGTTCATATTTTTATGCTTATTATGCTGATCCTTTTCCCTCCTTTAGTACGCTCTGTGGGTTCGTGTAGCGACAGGAAACCATCTCCTTCTACTTTAACCCACCCTCTGATCCACGCACACTGGCACACAGAAATAAAGACGGACACACGATTATTCCCGCCATTTGTAAGCTCCGTGGTCTGGCGTAACATAGCTATTCTGAAGAAGAAGAATATCACGAGCAGCGAAATGACGTCACTTCAAGTTTCACGTCATGGCATCATTAGTCCCACGACGCTGTGTTCATAGTGACGACTAGATGTTTGTGATGAAGCTCTATGCCCGTGCATAGTGCTCACACAGTAGGGTATATACGGTACAGTAGTTAACGGTTTGTATTGTGCCGATAATCCGTGAGGCCCGTGGGCCACATGAAATCTTTAAGACATGGTTAACACGGGAGTTTTAGCGAGTTCTGTTATAGTGACTTCTAGGCGAAAGCAGTCTGGCAGAGCAGTAAGTATATTAGTACGGGGCTTTATCGTCAGCTTGGACGGATGTATGTGAGACACCTAGCCCGTATTCCAAGACTCTGAAACCTAGAATTCAGATATGTTTCTATATATGTATTATTGATAGTTGCTTAGTTAAAGACGGTATGCTTTGGTAAAAGTAATTTGGTTGTGTAGTGTTGACCGGTTTGGTTCAGTTATGTGGGTTTGGAATTCAGTGAGATGACCGATGTTTTCGTATACAGTTATTTACCGAGATGGATACCTAGGGAATGCGAGGTGTGTATGTCTAAGTCGCTATGAAGGTAGTACGTGGTTGGTTAGGCATAGTCTTTTCCAGTGTAGAGAGTAGTGTATAGCGAGAGTGTTAGGTTATAGTGTGTTCCAAGGTAGTGACAGTGATATGGGGGTGTTACGAAAGTAGTTCGGGTTATGAAGCACGGGTGTGTGTGAATGAACGTGTGAGTTATTTGTATCAGCCAGTGTAACGCACGCAGACTTGCCCACAGTCGCACGTACAGACTCTCACGCAACAGACGCATACACCGCCACGGACTCAGACGGGCGCATTCATGCGGTAAAACTCAACACACGAGCTCCCTTTCTAAAGTAACTTTTATACAATATAAAAGAAAAGAAACGCTTAAATGATTATCAAACTATACACACTTCCCCACCACCAGCATCCACATCACATACACATCACACTCTATCTCGGCCAGGCTAGGCATTAGTTAGTTATTAGTTATCGCCTGGTTACGTTGGTCCTTCTCACGTCTAGGCGTGCAAGTCCTTCGTTGTACGCTCTTCGAGTCGTCCTGTCTCTTTATCACGGACGTCCTCGTTACTCGTACCGTAGTGCAGTTCTCGCTGTGATTCGGCTATCTCGGTCCCGATCCGGCTCACTCCCTGAGTGAAGAGCTGGAGAAATGACCTCACGTTAGGTCCCTGGTGACTGACGTCTCGGCGTCCGTAACTCCACTCTTTACAAGCACTCTAAACAACAACAAAAGTCCCAACGTAACACTTGCTAAACACACAACATATTGGATCAATGAGAAACGTTACGTAACCTGGCCGATACAAATAAATCACGTTCATTCACACACACACACGTGCTTCATAACCTGTCTACTTCCGTAACAACCCGATATCTCTGTCACTATCTTGAAACAGACTATAACCTAACACTCTTGCTATACACTACTCTATACACTGGAAAAGACTATGCTTAACCAACCGCGTACAACCTTCATAGCGAATTAAGCATACACACCTTACATTCCTTTAGTCATCCATCTCGGTAAATAACTATATACCAAAAACCCTGGTTACTTCACTGAATTCTAAACCAACATAACTGAACCAAACCGGCCAACACTATACAAGCAAATTACTCTTAGCATCGCCTACTGTCTTTAACTAAGCAACTATCAATACTACATATATAGAAACATACCTGAATTCTAGGTTTCAGAGTCTTGGAATACGGGCTAGGAATCTCAAACACATCCGTTTAATCCAACAAGAAAGCCCGTACTACCGATTTACTGCTCTGCCAGACTGAACTTTTGCCTAGAACTCACTACAACAGAACTCACTAAACTCCCCGTGTTAACCGTTCCTTAAAGATTTCACGTGGACCACGGCCTCACGGACTATCGGCACAAAACAAACCGTTAATAAAAACCGTACCGTATATACACTACTGTGTGAGCACTATGCACGAGCATAGAGTTTCATCACAGCCAGGTTACGTAATGTTTCTCATGTCATCCAATATGTTGTGTGTTTAGCAAGTGTTACGATTTGGGTCCTTCTTATTGTTGTTTAGAGTACTTATAAAGAGTGGAGCGACGGACGCCGAGACGTCAGTCACCCGGAACCTAAAGGCCCCGCCACACGTGCCGGTTGTGCCCCGATTTTGAAGCCGATTCCGATCCTATTGCGATCGGATGACGTCAATTATCCGATCCGGTCCCAATCGGCTGGGAATCGGGTGTCAAGAACCTGCTCTATTTTTCCCATCCGAATCGGTCCCGATTGTAAGCTTCAACCAATCAGAGCGCGTCTCGCAAATCATGTCGTTTCAGCACGGTTTGCAAATAGCGGAACACGCCTGTTGTGATCAGTACCACCGCCGTTGCTGTTCGCACGCCTCTTCCCGAATATGATGCAAAACTGCTGATAATGCAAGCACATCATCATCACTGTCAAAACTAGCAGTCATTTTGCAGAACAGGTACGACTTTGATCTTCGGTTCAAACCGGTCGGCTAAACAAGTCGGGAAATGTGTGGCAGTGCACACGTTTTTTAGTCCGGCCCGATCACCTACCGATTCGAAAACTGATCGGGAATCGGCCTCAAAACCGGGCATGTGTAGCGGGGCCTTAACGTGAGGTCATCCCTCCAGCTTTTCACTCAAGGAGTGAAGTGATCGGGACCGAGATACCCGACTCACAGCGAGAACTGCGCTACGGTACGAGTAACGAGGACGTCCGTGATACAAGAGACACGACGACTCGAAGAACGTACAACGAAGAACTTGCACGCCTAGACGTGAGAAGGACCAACGTAACCAGGCGATAACATCAAACAGGTTGGAGACAGTGAGAAACTAATACGTAGCCTGGCCGAGATAGTGTGTGATGTGTATGTGATGTGGATGCTGGTTGTGGGGAAGTGTGTATAGTTTGATAATCATTTAAGTGTTTCTTTTCTTTTATATTGTATAATTGTTACTTTAGAAAGGGAGCCCGTGTGTTGAGTTTTACCGCATGAATGCGCCCGTCTGAGTCAGTGGCGGTGTATGCGTCTGTTGCGTGAGAGTTTGTACGTGCGACTGTGGGCAAGTCTGCGTGCGTTACAGTGGTGACCCTGTTTTAGCGGTACATATTTTAGAGTAGGGGTTGTTGCTATGTGCATGTTGATGTGTTAGATTCCCCTCTCCGATTCTAGGGGGTAAGATCGGTTGTTTCTGTAGTTTTTTGGATCTTACGAGGAGCTAGTTCTTGTTTCTTCCTTTTGTATAGGTAGTATTCTTTTTCCTTGCTCTTCTTTCTATCTTTATTATTTTTCGTTCCATCTGGACGTCAGAGTAGGTCACTGTTCTCCTGCGTAGGTTGTTGTTATTTTTGCCGTTGATTTGTATTTTTACCTTTTCAAATTTTTGGGAAGTGGTTGTAGTAAATATGGAGTCGGACCCGGTAGAGGCTTATATTAAACAAGGTGAGAGGTTAGGGCTTAGAGATGAGAAAATTTTGAGTACGTTGAGAAATGTAAGGATAGGGACGATAGGGCGAGAGAAAGAGAAGCTCAGAGGGAGAGAGAAGAGAGAGTACTTAAGAAAGATTGATTGATTGTACATTGCTTAACGTCCCGACAGCAACAAGGCTTTCTCAGGACGTGCCTGCACTGCTTGTGAAAAAAAAAATAAACAGAACATTGAATGTATGTCGCCAGCCGGTCAAATACATTAAATAAACCTAACACATGGGGCCTAAATAAAGCTAAGACCATTTAGCAACACACATCCAATATCAAGAGCTACAGGCAGTGCAGACAGTAGGGAGAGTTTGAAAAAGGCAAATACAGGTGAATGGACAAAGGGTAGACAGAAATACATGCCCCAGAATAGAGAGAAAAACCCACCCTGTGGGGCTGACCAGGGTGACCCTGGGAACTAAAAAATACCTAACCCCACCCAAGTCCCCCAGGGCAGACCCAGGTGGGGGAGTACTTAAGAAAGAGGAGTTAGAAGTTCAAAGAGTGAAAGACGAGAAAAAGTTGGAGATTCGGAAATTTAGAGAGGAGAAAGAGTTAGAAATGCAAATACTGAGAGAAGAGAAGGAGTTAGAAGCTCAGAGAGAGCGAGAAGAGAAAGAAAGAGTCTTAAAGGAGAAAGAGTTAGAAGCTCAGAGAGAGCGATAAGAGAAAGAAAGTGTCTTAAAGAAGAAAGAGTTAGAAGTACACACAGAGAGAGAGAGAGAGAGAGAGAGAGAGAGAGAGAGAGAGAGAGAGAGAGAGAGAGAGAGAGAGAGAGAGAGAGAGAGAGAGAGAGAGAGAGAAGAGAGAGAAGAGAGAGAAAGATGAGTAGTCTCTAGCGTTTCAGAGAGAGAAAGATGAGAAGTCTCTAGCGTTTCAGAGAGCGAAGGACGAGAGGGACACGCGTTAAGAGAGAAAGAACTAGAGTACCAGAAAGAGAGAAAGAAGAGAAGGATAGGGAGGAAAAAGAGAGAGATAGGGAGGTGCAACTGCAGTTAGCTCGAGATGCGGGGTCTAGAACAGCTTCAGATGGTGATTCAGTAGGCCGGGGCATACGGAATTTTCCCAGATTGCCAATGTTTAACCTTTTGACGACGGAACACACATATGTGTGCCCCAAGCAAAGCTCCGTTGCCGACGGGACACACACATATGTGCGCTGGCCTAGTTTCCCTATTGCCAATACCGGCAGTATGGTCTAAGGGAAGCAATCTACTATAATATGTCAAGCACTCATTTCTTTACTTGTAGAGTGACTTTTCTTGTTTGTATGGGCTGAAACCAACGAATTAGAAGCTCTAATACAAAACGTCCCCATGTGCAAAAAAAAATGGCGGATTTTGGTGTAAAAACTTTTATGTGTGAAGAAACTTTTCTGTTGTGCCTTTCTTTCTGGATTATTTACTGGTGACACACTAGAATATGTCTCTGGAATGCTAGGTGAGTGTAATTTTCACACTCTGGCTAACTAATACACTAACAGCATGTTCAGTTTCAGTGGAACCCAGTGTGAAACTGTTTTTGATTTTTGGCTTCTTACCCCATCTTCTTTATACACCTGTAAAATCTTAACATTACAAAATATTTTCTTCAGCATAGTGTCTACGAGTTCACCTTGAATTGCTTTTTCCACTGATACCAAATATGTTGGGGTATGATAAGATTTTTACAACAGACAAGGCCAATGAAATTTGTCAAAATTACTACGGTAGCAGGGAAAAATCAAGTTGGCAGACTACGGTGTCAAAAGGTAGGAGTCTGTGGACTCCATTGACGCTTTTTTGTGTCGGTTCGAGGCTCACGCGCAGGCGTTGAGTTGGCCTTCTGCCAACTGGCCCGTTTTGCTTTCGTCTGTGCTAGAAGGTCAGGCCTTGAGTCTTTTTCATAGTTTGAACGTTTCGGTGAACGTAGATTACGAGACTTTGAAGGAGTGTCTCTTGCAGAAGTTCCAGTGTAGTGCGGAGGGTTTTAAAGAACGCTTGAGAGCTTGTCGGCCAGAGACAGGGGAATCGTTTGTGTCGTTTGGCAAACGATTGTCCCATTTGCTCGTACGTTGGGTTGAACTGTCAAAGATCGACCACACGTACGAGGCATTGTTCGATCTCATGTTGGCGGAACAGTTCTTTGGTAGCGTTTCCAAGGATCTAGCGGTATTCTTGAAGGAACGTAACCTCAAGACTACGGACGAGTTAGTACAGAACGCGGAGGCTTTTCGGCTGGCGCATCCGACGAAAAACCTCGCGCGTAGGACCGAGTTACCGCCGGTCGGGTTGGTCGCTGCTAACACGACTGGGGGTTACCGGGGCATCAATACTTTACGTGGAGCCCAGCTGGTTAACGGTAGAGGTACTTTACGTTTCCGACGCGGTGATCGAGGTAACAGCAGTGGCGGTCGCGATCCGTACGCACGTGGAGGGGCGTCTTTGCGTGGGTATGGTCGTGGTCGTATGGCGAATTCGGACACTCAGTGTTTTGCGTGTCGTGGGTACGGGCACTTCAGTCGGAACTGTCCTTACAGTAATTCAGGCGCGCAGTATGTTGGTTATCAGGAGCACGGCCATCTTGCTCATCAGTGTCCTGGCGTCACTGGTTGGGGGGGGGGGGGGGGATGAGGCTGTGCAGCTCACTCACACGGCCAGTGTTGCAGTGCCTGTCGTGGAGGAGCCTCAGCTTGACATTGTGTGCTCGGCTGCTGGCGGAGGTTACTTGCCGGAAGTGAAGGGGGTCGTTAACGGTATCTTCGTCTCTGTTCTGCGCGACTCGGGTGCTACGACCGCGGGGGTCAGACGTAGCCTAGTTAGGGAGGATCAGTACACAGGGGAGACACAGAGGATAATTTCGTTCGGAGGAAAGGTAGAAGTTTTTCCTTTGGCGAAGATAGAGGTTGACACGGAGTTTTACTCAGGAGATCTGATTTCTTGTGTGATCGACGAGCACGTAGTTGATTTGATCATCGGTAACATGAAGGATGTAGAGCCAGTCGTAGGTGTGTTTGGAGCATTTCAGCAGGCTCAGGTAGCTCACCAGGCAGTCGCATTCGTCGCGACGAGAGCGCAAGTCAGGCGCGAGGGCGAGGAAAAGGCGGTATTGCCATGTGTGGATAGTTCGCCTCTGGACGCTATCTCGCCTGCCGAGCTTGGTCAGTTACAGAGGGCAGATAAGTCGTTGCGAGATTGGTTTGAGAAGGCCGCCGGGGGTACGATCAGGGAGAGTGTGGTGAACACTAATCGATTTGTGGTTACGAACGGCGTGTTACACCGTCAGTTTTGGAGGGAGGGCGCGCCGAGCACGGTTCCGACGGCCGTGCAGGTCGCGGAGCCTTCTACGCTGCGCGGCCCATGACGGACTGTTAGCAGGTCACTTTGGCGTTTGACGAACGCTCGGGCGTGTTCGTCTCCGATTTTCGTGGCCCGGGATGTCGACTGACGTCGCGCAATATTGTCGCTCCTGCGACATGTCAAAGAACAACCCCGAAGGACCTGGTTCCGAATGTGCTACTTCAGTTGATGCCGCGCATTGACGTCCCTTTCGATCGAGTGGCGGTGGACATTGTGGGGCCGTTGTCGCCCCCATCAGAGGGTAACCATCGCTACATCTTTACTCTGATCGATGTGGCGACACGTTACGCGGAGGCTGTCCCGTTGCAGAAGATTGATACCGTGTCGCTGGCGGAAGCCATGTTCTCAATCTTCGCGCGAATGGGCTTCCCGAAGTCGGTTTTGAGTGACATAGAGGACCCAGTTTACGTCCGATATGATGGGCGAGTTCTACCATATGTTGGGGATCAAACGAATTTTGACCTCACCATACCACGCCCAATCTAATGGGTTGGTGGAGCGATTTCACGGCGCGCTGAAGCAGTCACTAAAGAAAGTGGTGCAGACACGGCCACGGTCCTGGCACCGTTACCTCCCAGCGCTGTTGTTTGCATATCGGAAGCTGCCGAACGAGAGCACGGGGTTTTCCCCGTTTGAGTTGCTCTTTGGTCGACGTGCGCGAGGGCCGATCGACTTGCTGGCGGACGCGTGGTCTGGGGATAAAGACGCGGGGGAGAGCAAAACCATCTTTCAGCATCTGCTGGACCTGAAAAACATTGTCAGGGAATCTTGTGAGATAGCCCACAACAATGTGGATGGCGGCTGGGGCAACCGTGCCGTTCTATTTACTTGTAGGGGACGAGTTCGAGTTCTGCCCGCAGGCCGCGCTAGGGGGTACCGACGGGGACCCGGAAACCGTGCGAGAGGACGATGTCGCAGATCCGCGTTTTCCATGGTGGCCCTGGTGGCGTATTGTAGATAGTCAAAGTTAGTCCCTTCGTGTTTTAGGATAGTGTAGTAAGTCGAGTCGTCTTAAAAAGAAACTCGATCGTTTTTTTTCCCCCCGAGGAAGGGGGAATTGCGATGAAGCTCTTTGCCCGTGCATAGTGCTCACAAAGTAGGGTATATACGGTACAGTAGTTAACGGTTTGTTTAGTGCCGATAATCCGTGAGGCCCGTGGCCCACATGAAATCTTTAAGACATGGTTAACACGGGAGTTTTAGTGAGTTCTGTTATAGTGAGTTCTAGGCGAAAGCAGTCTGGCAGAGCAGTAAATATATTAGTACGGGGCTTTATCGTCAGCTTGAACGGATGTATGTGAGACACCTAGCCCGTATTCCAAGACTCTGAAATCTAGAATTCAGGTATGTTTCTATATGTATTATTGATAGTTGCTTAGTTAAAGACGGTATGCTTTGGTAAAAGTAATTTGGTTGGTTGTGTAGTGTTGACCGGTTTGGTTCAGTTATATGGGTTTGGAATTCAGTGAGATGACCGATGTTTTCGTATACAGTTATTTACCGAGATGGATACCTAGGGAATGCGAGGTGTGTATGTCTAAGTCGCTATGAAGGTAGTACGTGGTTGGTTAGGCATAGTCTTTTCTAGTGTAGAGAGTAGTGTATAGCGAGAGTGTTAGGTTATAGTCTGTTCCAAGGTAGTGACAGAGATATGGGGGTGTTACGAAAGTAGTTCGGGTTATGAAGCACGGGTGTGTGTGAATGAACGTGTGAGTTATTTGTATCAGCCAGGTTACGTAATGTTTCTCATGTCATCCAATATGTTGTGTGTTTAGCAAGTCTTACGATTTGGGTCCTTCTTGTTGTTGTTTAGAGTACTTGTAAAGAGTGGAGCGACGGACGCCGAGACGTCAGTCACCCGGGACCTAACGTGAGGTCATCTCTCCAGCTCTTCACTCAGGGAGTGAAGTGATCGGGACCGAGATACCCGACTCACAGCGCAAACTGCGCTACGGTACGAGTAACGAGGACGTCCGTGATACAAGAGACACGACGACTCAAAGAGCGTACAACGAAGGACTTGCACGCCTAGACGTGAGAAGGACCAACGTAAACAGGCGATAACATCAGACAGGTTGGAGACAGTGAGAAACTAATACCTAGCCTGGCCGAGATAGTGTGTGATGTGTATGTGATGTGGATGCTGGTTGTGGGGAAGTGTGTATAGTTTGATAATCATTTAAGTGTTTCTTTCTTTTTTATTGTATAAAAGTTACTTTAGAAAGGGAGCCAGTGTGTTGAGTTTTACCGCATGAATGCGCCCGTCTGAGTCCGTGGCGGTGTATGCGTCAGTTGCGTGAGAGTCTGTACGTGCGACTGTGGGGAAGTCTGCGTGCGTTACAATGTTATACGTCACTCATCGCAGTACAACATTTGACGTATCAGAGAATCAACTTTGCAATTTTCTTGCTGATTTTCACGTTTAGGGCTTAAAGGTCACAATTTGACTTAATCCTACCCCAGGGCTGGGACAAAGAGCAGGCTTGTGCAAACACTGTTTATGAAAAATCCTGTGGGTATTAATGAGAAGATATGGTGTGTTTTTTCGTAAAAGAAAAATTAAAGTTATGTTAGCTATTTTACAAATGACTTCTAAAATGTCATGCCAAAAATTGTCTGATTTTCACACCTAGGGCATAGAGATCACGATTGACCTAATCGTACCCGACAGCCGAGACAAACTGTAGGCTTATGTAAATACCGTATACGAAAAATCATGCGATTATTAATGAGAAGATTGGTTAGTTTTTCTTTTCTCGTAAAAAAAGATTCAATTGTTTTAAGATTAACCCATATAATTCGTGACATTAATCCCAAAACGTGAAAATATGTGTTTTTTTTAATATTTAATTATCACTCAAAATGTTCTAGATTTACAACGTTGGTTAACGAACTCATTCACTATCTTCCTGTTATCTATCTATACACAAAATATCTAGTAAAAAATAAGAAAAATTACGGACTCCAGTGTGGATCAACGGGTATTTGTGAAACGGCCATTTTCTCGCCAATGAGCATCTTAATCAAAATCTAATCGAAAAAAGATCTCGTTATAAATTCTTACAGAGACCATATCCTAAAATTTCAAGCTTGCCCGTCCTCAAACGCGGGCTCTAGTCTCTGTCACACACACACACACACACACACACACACACACACACACACACACACACACACACACACACACACACACACACACACACACTACACACACACACTTGCCGGCACGCAAACACAAACCTAAAACCGAGAGTGTACGATATAAAAAAAAAATAATAATAATTACGGTATTTATAATGCGCTTATCTTATAATAATTATAACTCTAAGCGCGCACTCACAACTCGCGCACGCATGCGCACGCTTTAGACAATGACTTGCGTACCACAAACAGTGGAATACATTACGACGGTCAGCTTGGGGCGGGGAGTGTGGTGATATAGTGCTAAAACTGTTGAAAGAGGTGAGTGTTGAGGGCGGACTGGAAGGAGGAGAGAGAGTGTTTCTGACGGAGAGAGAGTGGGAGAGTGTTCCAGGTGGATGGACCGTAGACGGAGAAGGAGCGGGGGCCGAAAGTTTTAAGTTTGGTGCGAGGGATGTGGAGGCGGAGAGGGTCAGAGGCAGAGCGGAGGGAGCGGGAAGGTGTGTAGGGGTGAAGTAAGTTGGAGAGATAGGCAGGAGTGCAGTTGTTCAGGGATTTGTAGCAGAGAGACAGAATTTTGTATTGGATGCGTTGGGGGATGGGGAGCCAGTGAAGGAGTTTGAGCAGGGGTGTGACGTGGTCGGATTTTTTCTTTCTGAGGACGAGGCGGGCAGCATTGTTCTGAACGCGTTGGAGAGTGAAAATGGTGGAGTGAGGGAGGCCGGAAAGGAGAGAGTTGCAGTAGTCGATGCGAGATAAGGTGAGAGAGACAGCAAGTTTGGTGGCAGCTTCGGTAGTGAGGTATTTTCTGATCTAACTGATGCGGCGGAGGTGGAAATAACATGCCTGAACCGTGGCGGAGACGAAGCTGGTCATGGACAGAGAGGAATCGAGGATAACGCCGAGGTTCTTGGCCGAGTCAG
>BTPG01000006.1:13740619-13756620 GCA_036245525.1 Semisulcospira habei
GTGTCGGGTCACGTGGCCAAACCAAGCAAGCTTGCGCCGTTTCACGGTTGCCAGAAGGGGTTCATGTGGGCCCACCAGGGAAGTGACGATGCTCCGTACATATTCGTTGGTCTTGTGCTCGCGGTACGAGATGCGGAGCAACTTCCTCAGGCACTTGTTCTCAAAGGCCTGGATTTTCTTTTCTGAGTCTGCAAGCAGTGTCCAAGTCTCACAGCCGTAGAGTAGAATAGACACTACGAGGGACTTGTAAAGCCTGTACTTGATGGTGAAGCTGATGGAGTTACTTCGCCATATCCTGTCCAGCCTGGCCATTGCGGATGTTGCTGTACCTATCCTGATACGGATCTCTGCTATGCAACTACCGTCTTTGGACAGGGTGGCTCCCAAGTACTTGAAGCTATTGACCTCTTCTAGCTTCTGGCCGTTCATGTGAATGTTGCTGCTGCTGTCGCTTGTGATGTTGATCATCACTTTGCTTTTATCCGTACTGATCTCCATGCCATAAGACCCTGCGCTACTTGAAAGTTTGTCTGTCAGGTTTTGGAGCTCACTATTGCTGCCTGCCATGAGGTCAATGTCGTCTGCGAATCGAAGATTGCACAGGGATCTGCCACCAATAGAGATTGAAGTATGGTGGTCGTGGAGGGTTTCCTGCATGATCTTCTCCAGGAATATGTTGAAAAGGACAGGAGAGAGCAGGCATCCTTGACGGACACCGATCGTCGTCCTGAAGAACTCGCCTGACTGATTGTTAAGTAGAACCGCGCTGCAAGCGTTCTTGTAAAGCGCATCTATCATTTGGATCAGTCCCTCCTCTATGTTGAACGATCTCATGACTTGCCAGAGTCCGTTGTGCCAGACGCGATCAAATGCTTTCCTGAAATCAATGAAGCTGTGGTAGAGTTCGCGCTGATGCTGCAGATGTTTCTCGATCAGGACGCGACAGTTGAAAATCTGCTCTACAGTGCTTCTTCCAACTCTGAAGCCAGCCTGTTCTTCTGCCAGCAGTTCCTCGGCGAAAGTTTTGAGGCGGTTGAGAATGATTCTAAGCATTACTTTGCTAGGGTGACTTATCAGACTGATAGTTCTGTAGTTCTGGCACTGTTTCAGGTTTCCTTTCTTGGGGAGCGGGATCACTAGAGTCTGTGTCCATTCTACTGGCCATTTCTTTTGCTCCCAGATCTTTTGACAGAGTGTAGTGAGGACCTTCGTTGTTACTTCTCCTCCATGTTTCAACAGTTCAGCAGGTACGTTGTCTACACCTGGAGACTTTCCTCCCTTCAGGCCGCGTACGGCTGCTTCCACCTCTTCAGCTAACACTGGCAGGTCTTCAGCCTTCCTGGCCCCAGCCTGGTTGTTTTGGAGGATGCTGGTGTCTGGCTCAGCCTTGTAGTTATACAAGTCTCGACAGTACTCAGTCCATCTGTTTAGTACAGCAGTGTTTTCCGTAAGGAGTTGGCCGCTGCTGTCTTCGATGACTGTGGCTGTTCGCTGTTGAGTCTTGGTGAGGGTCCTTAGCGTTTCATAAGCCTTCTTGCTGTTGCCGTTTGCCATGCCCTCTTCCACGCTACAACACTGGTCTTCAATCCAATCTTCTTTGGCTTCTTTCATCCTCTTCCTGATCTTCTTGTTGACAAGTCTGTACTTGTTTGCTGATGTGAGGTCTTGGCCTCTCTTTTTCTTCCAGGCTCTCCTCTCATCACAGAGATCGAGGATGTCATCGGTGACCCAGGGCTGTTTGCGCTTCCTCTGCTTCCCCAGCACTTCTTCTGCTGTAGAAAGTAACACCTCTTTTATATTTCCAGCAAGGGTGTTTACGTCGCAGTCCAAAGTAGCCAAGGCTGCAAATCTGCCTCCCACCTGGGCTTGGAAGAGCTCTTCTACTTCCGGGTCTTTTAGCTTCTGGAGGTCGAATCTGATGCGAGGGCTCTTGCTATCTCGTTTCAATGCCAGCTTCAACTTGAGGCTAGTAAGGACGAGGTTGTGGTCGCTGCCAATATCAGCGCCAGGAAAGGACCTCGTTTGTGCTTTGTTAATGCTGGATTTGAATCGTCGAGGCAGCAAGATGAAGTCAATCTGGTTATGGACCAGGCCTCCTGGCGATTGCCATGTCACTGTTCTTGACTTCTTGTGTGGATGGAGGGTATTAGCAACGGTGAGACGGTGACTCTGTGCGAACTCTAAAAGTCGCAGGCCTCTGTCGTTTGTTTCTCCAAGGCCAAACTTGCCAGCTGTTCCTGCCCATTGTTGGTAGGCGTCAGGGCCAATCTTTGCATTCCAGTCACCGAGGACAGTCAGAATGTCTTTCTTAGGTGTTTTCTTGATGATGTTGTCCAGTTGTTCGTAAAATTCTTCTAATTCTTCATCGTCATGATCTGCTGTTGGAGCGATCATAGCTTTAATTATTAGAAATAACCAACAAAACAATGAGCGCGCTTTAAAATTACGAAAACCAGTAAAGCGCAAGCTCGGTTGCCTTTGAAATCCTGTTTCTTTCTTCTTTATTGGTAACTTGTTAATTATTGTTTTTGTTAATTTTTACACCTTGCGGTCACCTTTCTTGTCTCGGTTTGGTTTGAGGTTGTTAGTACTGGTGAAAGTTAGAACCCTAGCAAATTCTGCTTCTGTCGCGCGCGCGTGTGCGTGTGTGTGTGTGTGTGTGTGTGTGTGTGTGTATGTGTGTGTGTGTGTGTGTGTGTGTCTGTGTGTATGTGTGTGTGTGTGTTTGTGAGTTCGTGCGTGCATGCATGCGTGTGTGAGTGCGTGTGTTCTTCAAACTGGGATCAAACTTGCTATAAAAATCAGTTAATGCTTTTCGCCATCAGACAGGAATATTAACTATAATACTGGTTCCTGCGATCAATTATACAAAAGAAACAGCAGTTAAATACGTTAATTGACTGCACAGTGTGTGTCGGTTTTCTCAGCTGTTGACCAACTCTGAATTTTCGCTGCAATTGACGTAACCGCTCATAGAGGTTGTTTGCAAATCAGAAGTACACAGACTGAAAGCCCGGACACTAACATCTGAAGGTGTGCTTTTACGAAATCAGAGGATTATAGGGCACAGACAGACATGCGACGTGTTTCGACGAAAACAGTGGATTAAAAGCCCGGACAAACATGCGTAGGACAAACATGCATGTTTGTCTGGGCTTTTAATCCACTATTTACGTCGAAACACAAGCAATGTGACCCACTTCTGATCTCCGGAAATCGTATATTGTGCGGTAGGTCCGGGGCATCGTCAATGTCAGAACACAATTTAACCACTCGGCTCAAGGACAAGAGGCACAGGGTTTAATGAGACCGTCAAGACTCTCTCTGGTAATGATTTCAGGTGATGATAATGTCGACTTGTAATGCACATCTACTCCATGCTAGCAGATGTTCAGGGCGCATAAAAACCACACACAAAAAACAAACAAAAATAACAACAAGAACAACAACAACAAACAAAAACAAAACAAACAAAAAACACTTTGGTGCACAGTAGTCCTAAAATTGACACATTCTTCCCCGGGACCGAAAGCCCCAAGTTTTGAAGTTCAAAGGACTGTATTACAATTTTAGACACAGATCGAGCATGATAGTTCAAGGGTGGTGCCAGAATAGCTTGGTGCTTGTGGGCGCCAAGCTATTCTGGCACCACCCTTGAACTCTCATAATCGATCCATGCCTTGCTGTGGTGTTTCGGAGGTGAATGAGTTAAAATTCAAGAAACAGGCGGGTCTTGAGGTGCCTCCTGAAGTCACCAATGCAGTCAATGTTCCTCAAGGTTTGAGGTAGTCCATTCCACGGTCCGCAGTGTAAACATGCTCGGAAACCAGGGCGCTTCTCTGTGTGGCTTTCAACACTGGGGGCGAACAGCAGACACGGAGCTGCCTCGGGGGTTTAATGACGTGGAACTATTTCCCGGAGGTACTCTGGTGAGACTGGGTCATTGACAGACTTTGACAGTGAAAATCTTGTGATAAATTCTTTGCTTCATAGGAGGCCAGCACAACTGCTTAGGGACTGGTGTAAGTCGACGCTGGCTTGGTTGGTTCATGCCATACAGTCCTGGGTTTTTGGTCTATCTGAGTTTGTCGATCCGAACCCTCCGCATTTGGGAAATACGTCAGGTAGGGGAGGGAAATCCGAGTACTCTCCAACTTGCAGAACGAGTGCCTTCCCTTGCTTCAGGTGACTTTCGTTGTGACAGTGGAAGAACCAGAAACCTGGACATAGTCAATTGGAGTCGAAAATGTTATGAACGCAATACACACAATAAACGCCAGAAGCATTTTAGTCCTTTAGGTGTCGGTAGCGGTTGTAGTTGCGATGATTACCAAGTGTCAAAACATAATCATGAGACTACAATTCAATGTCAAATAATTACAGACCGAAGGCCCACTACCGCCGGAACTGTTCAAAGATACACTTATGTTACAAATGGTTACGAAATGCTACACACAGGTCTAGGTATAGTTCATATAGACACAGGGCAATCCACTTCAGGTAAAATTAAGTCGTCTTTATATCAGATATTTCCTGACAATGTCTCAACTCCGTTCTAGAAATACAAAGCAATCAGCGAGGGAAACAGCTAAACTAGACTGACACGCTAACCGCGGCGCAGAATACATGAGTGAGATTACTCGTGTGCTTTTGCTGCGTGTCCACAGTGCTGTTAAAGTTCATTAGGTGTGTTGGCAATGCATAACAAACAATTGGTGTGAAATGTGTCTTCAGATTTATGCGTAATGGTACTTTAAATGTATTCCCTTTAGGAACGAAACATAAAATGTCTTCAGAAACCGGAGCAGCAATGTTCGCATATTGCACACGAGGCCAAGCCAAGACAGGCAGGCAAGCTTGCTTGGTATGTCATTGTCCCTTGAACGGTCCGAGTAAATTAAAGTGGGGCAGTTGCAGAGCATCTGAATTGATCGGTGATCAGGTCGTACATCATAGGCGATAGCTATTCCTGTCCCCAACAACCCGCCATTTAGAGCCGGCCGAACTATCTAGCCATGCACATGCCAAGGCTGAGCAACCGGGGTGGGGGGGGGGGAGGGGGGGGAGGCGGGTGGAAAGGAAAGTTTACTGGCAATAGCCAGTGATGTTGTCAATGTAATAAGCCTTTAAATCGTGTTGTTCTGGGCGTCCAGTGGGCTGTTATGCGTGAAAATATAAACAACGAAAAAACAACAGAATGTGTGTAACCTATTCTTCTGCGTGCAGGCAAACAAAAAAACCAAACAAACAAACAAACACACAAATAAACAAACAGTACTTTAGATACTTTTCCCAAATTTGGGAGGTTTCACCTATCAACTATGTACCAGCGCATTAGATGGATCGACCATGATAATTGAAGGATAGTGCCAGATTAGTTTGGCGCCTGCTGGATGGGACTACCCTTGAATTATCATGGTCGATCCATTTCCTGCTGTAGTTCATGAGGACTAAATGGGTTAAGCATATAAGCAGAATCTATGCAGAGATAAGGCAAATTATTCATTTCATAAAAAAGTACTACTAGAATGTTTAGTACAATACAAAACAACATGATAAGACACATTGCTGAATGAGCAAAGAAACTTGAAATCTGACCTGGGTTATCTGCCCGGAAGCGAATGATGACGTAATGATGAATGGGAAGGACGAATGTGTCCTTGAGAGGAGGGTTGATTATTTTCCTTGGCAACAGACCCTGTCGATCCATCTCTTTTACATTATCCAGAGTGTAGGGCGGAGGATACTGCAGGAAACAAATAACACAGAAAGAAATGAGACTGTAACCAGTTCAGTGTCCGCTGACGGAAACTGTTTCTGCAGTCTTCGTCATTTGAACACCATCAAGCCCTAGCTGCCTTAGGAACATGGGTACTGCGTGTGTCTAAATTTTCCCGTACAGAACAGGTTAATTGGCAGAGAGAGAGAGAGAGAGAGAGAGAGAGAGAGAGAGAGAGAGAGAGAGAGAGAGAGAGAGAGAGAGAGAGAGAGAGAGAGGAGAGAGAGAGAGAGAGAGAGAGAGAGAGAGAGAGAGAGAGAGAGAGTTATGTAATAGTCTGAACGGAAGAAGAGGTTAGCACATGTGCCATGTTTCACCCTTGCCTTTGCTAGTCTACAAAGTTTTGGCATCCTGTCTCGGAAGACAATGGAGTATATGCGCTTGCTGGGTCAGTCACTGGAGTGACCTCTCCAGGGCGCAAGCCTGGGCGAAGTGTATGGAGATCCCGGGGTGCCCAGTCGTCAAGATCCCCCTCTCGGCCTCGCTGATGTAACCAAAGGAATGCAAAGCAGTACGTTTGGCACCAGTTTGGCTGCAGGAGCTGCCAGAACAGTGCGTGAATACAGGCAGCTGTCTGCCTTCGGGGCTCCACTCCTGATTTGAAGGGTTTACTCCCCCACATTTGGCCGTTGGATCCAACCTGATCTCCTCCGTCCTCTAGCCGTTGGCTGTCAGAAACAGCTCATCCGCCTAGTGGTGCAATGTGAACACCACCCCCTCACGTGGTTTAGCCCACCAGCTGAGGTGGTTTGCCAGGGTGTGGCGCTTGGAGCCAGCACGTGAGAGATTAAGGAGATGGATGAGGACCAGTGATGCCCGTCCGTCCTATGTAGGACGCAGCTGCCGAACAGCAAAGGTGCTACCTCTATCCAGAGCCCCGTACACCCCAGTCTACAGTCTACAAAGGTACAACTCTGCTGAAGGTACAAAGTTACTAACATCAAAGGTACAAAGCTACTAACGTACAAAGGTACACAGACACTAACATACAAAGGTACAAAGCTACTAAGATACAAAGGTACAAAGCTACTAACATACAAGTGCACATAATATAACAAAGTCGTTAAAAAAATAATTTTAAAAATGGATAAGGCAAAAATGGAGGGCACCGATTATGATTGCTAATAATGTGAATGGCAAAAAAACAAAGAAGAAGATATTCTTTAAAATTCCTTCTTTCACTGAAATCAATCACGCGCGCAAGCTCTCACCGCACCCACACACACACACACACACACACACACACACACACACACACACACACACACACACACACACACACTCGCGCACACACGCACGCGAGCGCACACACACACATACACGTGCGCGCGGAGATTAATATCAAGGCTTTAGGCGATGGAAATAACCGAACCAGTGAATGAGCTGTTAGATAGCAGGTACTTGAAGAGGCTTTCCTTGAAAGAGGTGAGTGAACCAGTGTGTGTTATGTGCGTTGGCAATTTATTCCAAAACGAGGCGCCCGAGGATGAGAGGGTGGTTTTAAATAAATCTATCCTCGGGCGTGGTGTGATGAAGTCACGCCTTGATTTTGAATAGCCTGAAGCGGCCTTGGTGGAGAGAGAGAGAGAGAGAGAGAGAGAGAGAGAGAGAGAGAGAGAGAGAGAGAGAGAGAGAGAGAGAGAGAGAGAGAGAGAGAGAGAGAGAGGGGGGGGAGAGAGAGAGAGAGAAAGAGAGGGAGTGGGGAGGGAGAGGGAGAGAGGGGGAGGGGGAGGGGGGAAGAGAGAGAGAGAGAGAGAGAGAGAGAGAGAGAGAGAGAGAGAGAGAGAGAGAGAGAGAGAGAGAGAGAGAGAGAGAGAGAGAGAGAGAGAGAGAGAGAGAGCGAGAATCATGTTCATGAACAAGACTATTTAATTCTTTAGTCACTGCTACAGATCGCAAACATTCTTTTTCGAATCAGTGTTAACTCCACGCCAAAGAGCCCGATTATTCAAGCCGTCCAGAGAAACATACATGCAAAGTAGTTTCAGTAAGAGCCCAAAGAATGAATACGGTAGTATAATGGCAGTGCCAAGTGGTGTCATTCTGTAGGACTTGGTTCTTAACAAACTCTTTTATACAGTGTTACAGTTTTATGTAGAATCGACTATGAATTAACATAAAAATATTGAATAAGCATTATAAGTGTACAGGGCTGGTAATTACAGGCATGTTCTCGAACATCACGATGATGATGATGACGATGACGATGACGATTGTGATGGTGTCTCATCATGATGACTTCATCACTCACCTCTGCCAAGGCCAGGACGTAGAAGGTGTAACCATGGAGATGCAGAGGATGACCGTCACCATCTTCCTCCAGAGATACAAGCACCAGCTCCACCACCTGACACACAAGGTCGCTCAGGTCGGGGGCATAGTGTCAAGGTCAACATCAACATCAAGGGCATTAGGTCAATATATATCATCAATATCAATGCCAAGAATATTTATTCCATTAAACAGCACTTCATATTAACCCCTTCGCTGCTAGTGATGACGAATTTCGCAAACGAAACGACTACATACTGATAGACATTCGCGAGAGATGTTTAGAGAACACAGTCTAAATAGAACCAAAAATAGGCACAAAAAAAACGTACGTAGGACTAACAAGAGATAAAATTCCTCATGAGCCCCGCGACTCTCTCTCTCTCTCTCTCTCTCTGGCCTCACCTACACGCATTTACTTTTGCTCGCTCCTGCACGTGCTTGCATACACTCTTGTCTCTCGTGTTCAGGTTCTTTCTGAGTCTCTCTCTTATGATTTTTTGTTGACGTCATTTTTACTTTTTCCGCACTTTTGTTCTTCCTTTTCTTTGATTTTACGTCACCTCCTTCAATTGCCACATTTCTTCTGCCAATGAAGATAAGTAGCGGCTGATCTCTCTGTTTGTTTGTTTGTCTATTTTGACAAAGGGTATTTACCCGAAATATTAATAAATTGTGTTGTACCCGTCTTTTCTAAGCGTGTTTGGGCACTTCTTTACATTCTAACGATATATCATATAAACAGGCAAGCTAATTAATCCAAACATAACAATACATATCACATATCACATAATTTTATGCACTTATAAGGGTCTATTCAGACACTGAACAGCCCTTGCAGAACGTTACAGAAGAACGTGTATCTTCATTGTTCGATGTGTGCACAGACATACATTACCTGTCCCAAGCTGACTTTAATCCTGTGTACACATTTACACAGATCGTCCTGACACTGACTGTGGTCTATGGTGGACGTGTTACAGAACCACGCCTCCTGCACGTCTTCCGGCTGAGACAACAAGGGCACGGGAGGTAACTGGAACGTAATCTGGACTTCCGTCAAGGGAGGCAAGTACGTCAAGAACAATCTTCCGTTATCCTGATGAATTTATGACACTATGCTCAGCTCACCTGATTGGTATATTGTGTATAGCTTACAAATCCGATGACACAAAATTGTAATGACGAGTCTGGTTAACGTTCCTTCCCATTCACCTCTTTCTAATAAAGGGCGCCCTCGCCAGCATTTCATCAATGAACGAAAAACAGAATGTTCAGTCGTAAAAGCATTACGCGGTGCGAAAATGACAATCGGGCTTACGCCGGCTGCAGTCGGGCCGACTGCGGCCAGCGTAGGCTCGATGGTCTTTTGCTCATTAGACGTCTATATAGGCCCTGTTTTCTGCGCATGGTGACGACCAGTAGGAACTGTACAGTGTAGAGTTGCTGCCAAATGTGAATGTGGCTGAAATATATGCTGTAGAAAGGATACGTTGTTCATGACAGGTGTGACATGTTGTTTGGATAGAGGAAAGTCCTTCACGTTGTACAATTCTCTGTTGTTATACTTTGAGTTGTCGTTATTTAGGAAATTCGTGGCTGTGGTAATTTACAAATAGAAAAAAAAATGTAATTAATGCATGCATGCAAAATAGAAAGAAAAAAGGAACGTAAGAAAGAATGAAAGAATGAATGTATGAAAGAATGAATGAATGAATGAATGAAAGAATGAATGAATGAATGAATTTTTAAATGAATGAATGAATCAATCAAACAATCAATCAATCAATCAATCAATCCATACACAAATGCATAGATGAAGGGTTAATTGTTTTAGTTGCGTTTCCAATCCAACTGTGACCAAATAACCAACCAAGCAGACAAACAAACCAATAACCAACCAAACAACTAATCAACCAGCCAACAGCCAACATTTCCAAACAAACAAGAAAAGTATTAAATGTGATGCAGGATATGACATACCAACGTAGTGTGTGACTTCGGGAGGTTGCTCCGATAGATCAACGGGTGACGTAGAGTTGAGCTGAGTCAATTTGATTTTAGGATAGCCATTGCTGCTGTACTGATGACTATTGAATTTGTCTGTCAGGGGTCCAAACATCTGTAAAAGAAAAAGCGTTAAACACTTCAAAGCCGGTGGACGCAGATTGTTTGTTTTTTATAAATCGTTGTAAATTCAACCTCAAAGATCTTCAGCCGTCAAAGGAACATGGGTACATATTAGTTTCAGCAAGATACATAGATCCATATGAGCCCCACCCCCCAACAGCGGGGCCTCATGAGGATCTATACCTCTTGTATTTGTGTGTTGTAATTTTTTTCACAATGGATACAGATTGTGTCTTTGCAATCGTAAATTCAATATCAAAGATCCTGAACAGTCATAGAAACATAGTTACACAGTGGTTTCAGCAAAAGGCATAGATCCTTATGAGCCCCCGCAACAGCGGGGGCTCATGAGGATCTAAGCCTCTTGCATTGTATGTTTTTAATTTTTGTTTTTTGCCAGTGGACGCAGATTGTGCTTTTGAAATCGTAAATTCAGCACCAAAGAACGTGAACGGTCACAGAAACATGGGTATAAGTGGATTCAGCAAGAGATATAGATCCTCATGAGCCCCCGCAACAACGGGGGCTCATGAGGATCTATATCTCTTGCATTTGTGTGTTGTTATTTTAAATTTTATTTGTTTTGGCCTGTCTTTGTAATCGTTGTAAATTCAGGATCAAAGATCCTGAACAGTCATAGGAGCATAGTTACTCAGTGGATTCAGCAAAAGGCATAGATCCTCATGAGCCCCCGCAACAGCGGGGGCTCATAAGGATCTATGCCTCTTGCATTTGTGTATTGTTAATTTATTTGATTCTGGGAGTGAACGCAGACTGTGTTTTTGTAATATTCCTTTTCTTTTTTTGTTGTTGTGATTTATACCATTTGAAGCTAAACATAACGTGTGTTTAGTTGGGACGTTTTATGCCTGGGATGATAAAAGAAACCTGCAAGAGGTAGGCCCTATAGACCCTCAAGAGCCCCTGCTACCTGGGGGCACATGTGGCTCAATGCCTCTGGTTTTTGGTTGGTGTTCCGAGGCATGGCTGTGTTAAATAACGCGATTTGCTCCATGGCAGGCATCAAGCTGCTAACATTCGCCAACTTGTTATCTATGTAGTCTTGCCTTGTATGGAGTTCTCCTATGTGCAAAGGAGAAGAAGAGCAGAAAAGTCGTTCATTTTACGACACTCATTGTACCCCAAGACCGAAATCCCCACATTTTGCCGCTGTCCTCTGAAGACTGCATTGCAGTGCCGGACACAGATCGACCATGGTAGTTCTAGGGTGATGCCAGAATAGCTTGGCGCCGTGGGCGCCAGCTATTCTGGCATCACCCTGACTATGGTCGATCCTACTTGCTGTAGAGAGATTGATGATGATTGTACGTGCTTAACGTCCGACGCACAGGCTTTCTCAGGACGTGCTGCATGCTTGTGAAAAAAACAAAACTAACAGAAATTGAATGTATGTCGCCAGCGGTCAATACTTAATAACCTACACTGGGCATAAATAAGCTAGACCATTAGCAACACATCAATATCAGAGCTACAGGCAGTGCAGACAGTGGGAGAGTTTAAAAGGCAATACAGATGAATGGACCTGGTAGACAGAACACATGCCCAGAATAGAGAGAAAACCCCCTGTGGGGCTGACCAGGTGACCTGGGACTAAAAATACTAACCCACCAGTCCCAGGGCAGACCCGGTTGCTGTAGAGAGAGACAATATGAGTCCCGATAGACAATGAATTCAATAAAGCCACATCCGTCATTAAATTACGTCATTTTTAATAATAAAATTTTTGACCCCATTATGCCCCCGTTATTACCCAATCAACCCTTTGATTTAAAAAAAAAAAAAAAACTGACGAGCATGACTGATGTGGCTTTATTGATCTAATTATCTTACGGGTCTCCTATTGTCTCTCTCTATAACTATTGTCTCTGTCAATACCTAATCATTTACCTGATCAAGTGATGCCAAGTGAAACTTAATACTTATTAACAAGTTGCAACTAACTTTTAGGAACCTGCAGAGGTAACCTTTAAGTGTGTTGCCATAAGAACTTATTAATTACTTACCCTAAGTTCTTACAAGTACTTACCCTAAGTTCTTACAACAACTTGACTCAAGTCCCAAGATACTGAGACAGATTTGTCAAGATACAAGGACAATAAAATTTTTTTTTTTTTTCTCAGTAGTACTCTGGCGGTGGTGCAGATGGGGCTAAACAATCAGGCACAAGTGGTATAAATGACGTGTCATCTCTCTGCGAAGCATATGACAAAAATATTGATTGATTACTAAATCTGATTTTTATTTGATTAAAAGATTGTGTAGTTTTTCTGTGGTTTCCTGAACACCGATCTGTTTCCCCATCTCTAAAAAACTGGCTTTTAGCTCTTCAACATTCACAGGAGATTGACTACGCATCTTATTTTGTATTTCAGACTTCTGTTTCTTGTAATTATTTAAATCATCCTGGACTCGCTTAAATTCTTCATCATCAATAAAATTATCATTCAATGCCTTACTGATAATAAGTTTCATACTGCTCAGCTTTGCACCAGCAAGTGTACTCAATGCTTCATGTTTCTGTAATTTTGTGTGAAACCTCTTGTTCAAGGCCTCCAAACCAAAGCAAGCCAGGCATGTAGCAACGCTAACACCCTCAACTGCTATTCCAGCCAAACTTCCAATTCCCGTGGCAAACAGAACAATACCTCCTACAGAACATCCAGCTGAAACTGCACCAATAGCCATAGAAGTGTTTTGAACAGAATTAAAAACGGTCTGATACCGTCTCTTACATCTGGAGTACCTCGCCTCTTCACTTTCCAAATATTTAATTGCTTCTGTAATATTCATTAAACGAAATGCGTCTGCCTGTAATGTTTTATCTGATGCAATTGGCACAGCTGTCACATGCTGATCAGGCACAAGCATTGTTTTAGTCATCGCAATTGATTCAGTCGGCTCAAGCGACGGTAGTATTGGATAAAATTGTACCATATTTTTTTTATTGACAAATATTTTTTATTTAACCATCAATTACATTTTGCAACTCTTCAAAAGTATACAATTTGCTAGCATAATAAAATGCAACAAGATCAATGTGTTCAAGGTTTATGTAACTTAGACGAACAAAAGTTGTTTTGTCGACCACCACCTTGACAGCGGGAATACTGCTCGAAACATTAATAACATCAACATTTTTTTTGTAATAGCAATAAAGACCTTTGATGATTCTGATACTGTTTCATCCCATGTAAGTTTTATTCCCTGTGCAATATTTGCCTCTTTTGCAGAAGTTACAGATTTCATGATAATTTCAAATACTATTGTCGCTTCTCTAGCCACGACAAAGCTTGCTGGCATAAACACAACAGAAGTATCTGATCTACCCTTTCTAGTTGTAAGAAGATACCACCGTCTCTCATAATTTTCAACTTTCAGTTTATCTCTGCTATTGTTGTCTGGGGCAAAACTTGGAACAAGGCTTACAATAAGCGGCCCAGAGTTAACAACCTTCCTAAACACTAAGGCGCCTTCATCATCAGTGTATACATAAGGACTAATAAATTCCAACTTTATGTCCCAGTCAATTGATGGTGCTGGTGCCGGTACAGGTGAAACAACCCACTTACTACCCACATGTATTAAGTTGTAAGGCGCATTATTTACAGGCGGAGTAGGTACAGTAACATCACGTAGCTGACCAAGTTTAGGAATCTGTTTTTCACCGTCTTTCATGTCAACAATTACTTTCCTCTTGTACATGCCAGTGGAATCAAGTTCAAAACCATACACCTCCCCTACTTCTCCCTCCTTCTCAAAATCCTGTACATCAGCCAAGTCTTTTAACTCTGTTACCGGACACGCAGTTGGTATGATTGTTCGCTTTGGACCACCACTCATTTTTTATAAACAAAAATAAAATTATTTAACTTCTAACACTACACTAAAATCATGCATAACAACTGGTTTGTCATCTTGATTAGTTACAGATATACACAATGACTCAAAGAAACTAGAACCTAATTTCTTAAACTGTAAATTAGGAAATCTAGCAACCACACTTTCACAATACGGAGCAGTTCCAGTTGGTAAGCATCTCAACAAAGTTGAAGGCTTTCCATTGTGAACATTTACAGTTGTGTTTAGTTCTTTCAAATAAACATTAAATACTGTGTGTACTGACAAATTGACAGGGCGTTTTCCGGTTATTTTAAGTTTTTTGGTCTTCATTGTTATAATACCAAACATAGCTTCATCTAAATCATCTGATCTCCACCAATCTTCATCAATATAAAATCCAAGTAAATATGCAAATCTATCTGAGATCCTTAACCAATTTTGTGTCGGAAATTCAAATGTAACAAGTAAGTTAGCCGGATTTAAAGTTGCTTTAATTTTAAATTTACTTTGAAACCATTCAGCTATAGTACAAAAGTCATAATACCCAGGTGGTAAAGCTTCAGTCTTACCATCTAAATTTACTTTATTATATATATCATCTTCTACATTAAACCATTTTACTGTGTAGAACATTTCATGGATAGCTACAGCCTTGCTACCATCACGATTATCAATCCATTGATTGATTGATTGTACATTGCTTAACGTCCCGACAGCAACAAGGCTTTCTCAGGACGTGCCTGCACTGCTTGTGAAAAAATAAAAAAGAAACAGAACATTGAATGTATGTCGCCAGCCGGTCAAATACGTTAAATAAACCTAACACATGGGCCTAAATAAAGCTAAGACCATTTAGCAACACACATCCAATATCAAGAGCTACAGGCAGTGCAGACAGTAGGGAGAGTTTTAAAAAGGCAAATACAGGTGAATGGACAAAGGGTAGACAGAAACACATGCCCCAGAATAGAGAGAAAAACCCACCCTGTGGGGCTGACCAGGGTGACCCTGGGAACTAAAAAATACCTAACCCCACCCAAGTCCCCCAGGGCAGACCCGGGTGGGGTGATTATCAATCCAATTAGTTAACCACACTGGTTTGCTTGTGTCAAGATTTGTTAAGGTAATAAACATTTTTATTATCTCATATAAAAAGAAGGATGGAATTTAAATCACCAACCATTACCACTACAAACGCATTTCAATTTAATGTGGATGCCAAATATAATGTTGCACCTACTTATGAACAGAAAATAATTCAACTAAATCAGCTTGACATAGCTGTAAGCGAACAAGACCTATTTCAAGTCAAAGTACCAAATCCATTTGATCATTACCTAAACCCTCCAATAACAGACGATGCTACTGCAAGAAAGTGGTCCTCAAGTCCACTACAGATGTTTCAAAACCAACTTAACTTTGCTATACTATGCTCAACTACTGGCTGTGGGGTTTCTTTTACAGACCATTTGAATCACTCAAACAAACTAATTAAGTCTGTCTATCGTTTCCATGTTTATTACCAGCTTAGACGTATTTTGTCAGAACTGCATACACCACTACCAACTGAATCCAGTTTCAACAGGTTTAACAACCCCATGGATATGAAAGTGTTTGAACGCATCTGTAATGAATTTAACATCAGTACAAAGTATGACTTCACACAAAAACTTGATGATCACAATGGTATGGGCACATTGTATTATGCTATGAGTCACAGACAATACCCTCAAGATTATTACCCTGGTTACACTTCATTCTCATCTAAATCTGAAGTCTGGTTAGGATCAATAGAGCAGAAACAGTCTAACGCCTGGACCACATTTATTTTAGATAAAACTGACGGGTTTACTCAAGCAGGAGTCGAGCGCGTCAATGAGTCTATCAGAACATATGTCTGGTGTATACTAGGAGCACAATCACTAACAAAATCAAATATTTTGAATCGAAGTGGCAAATT
>BTPG01000006.1:13757120-13777534 GCA_036245525.1 Semisulcospira habei
TTTCAGGAATTCAGGAATTTATTTAACGTCTTTTCACACATTGGTGATATTAGACAACAAAAAAAAAAAAATAAATAAATAAATAAAAAGGAAAAAAAAAAAAAAAAAGATATCAACAACCAAACACACAACTTGCTTGTGAGTATCAAAGAATAGCAATAATTAACATCCAACCACACACACAAATTACTTATTATACTAGTTTACCCACCGGACTATGAATTATTATATGAACTATTGAAATTGCAATATTTCTATGTAAGATGTCATACAAATTGTCTGCTAAGTGATCAACTGTTATGTTATTTTTTTTCAACAGATTCAGTATAATAGGACATTCACATATTATATGTTTAACAGAGATGGGGCTTAAGCACTCGCATTTGATGTCTTTTGCGAATTTTGTTTTCCAAGAATTTAGTCTTAACTTGTATATCAACGAAGCTGTTTTCCTTGAACAAGGAGGAACATGATAAGCATATTTCGTATCATCTTTGTGAAAAAAACGGTTTAGCACAGAGTACATTTCATGTAGAGATAATTGCATATTATTACAAACTGCTGAGTTTTCTCTATTTATAGCTCCTTTTTTGGCTTGTCTGTCACAAATTTCATTCCAATAAATTCCGCAGTGTGACGGTATCCAAAGAAAATCGATCCCTATTCCTCTGGACATAATACAGCTCATAATATGTTTTATGTCATACACTAGGTCTTTTCTAGTATTACAATCCCAGCTTTTTAGACTATATAGGACAGATTTAGAATCGACACAGATCAAAATGTTAAATATATCATAAGGTAGAAGTTGAATAAAATTTAGTGCCATGAGAATCGCATACAGTTCAGACGTAAATATAGAAAATCCTTTACCAAGATAAAAAGATTTCTTCACTTTGAGATCAGGAATAACAAAGCCTGCACCACAGTCTGAAGAATCTAAGACAGACCCATCTGTGAAAATTTTCAAATGTTTAAAATATGTTGTCTGTAATTTTTCTTTCACTAAATTTGCTAAAACGTTCACATCCTCATCTTTTTTCAAATCTGTGTAATCTATATCGAAAGTAGCATTAATATGTTCCCAGGGAGGTATAGTAGGTGTTACTGGTAAAACGGGAATAGACTTGATATCTATATTGCAGTTTTCTATAGCATCTTTGACATAGTTACGTATAGGTAAAAGATACGGGATGGTTTGCGCTCTCTTCGGGAAATCCACATCTGCATCTAAAAATATGTCTTCACGTACTGAATTTTTGACGGACAGGCTTCGGACAATGTATTTTGCAGTTGCTAATTTACGTTGGTCAGATAAAGACAGAACACCTGCTTCTTTGTAGGTTTTTACAGTATTAGTATGAACCGGCACTCCAAGGGCTAATTTAACTGCTTTACTATCAATGCTTTGCAGCTTCTGTAGAAGTGTAGCTGGGGCAGAAAAGTAGACTTCCTGTCCATAGATAAGTGTTGATCGAACTAAAGATGTACCAAGGTGTAAAACAGTTTTAATGTCCTGACTCCATGGTTGTGAGTTTATAATTTTTAACAAGTTAAGTCTTTTTCTTGCCTTATTTAATATGGCTTCAATATGAATTCTCCATGATAATTTTGATGTAAAACGTACGCCTAAAAACTTTACACTCTGTTGGTAGTTTAAAGGCGTCCCGTTTAGGGATAAGTTAGGTAATGTTTTAGCACTTTCCCCATTATTGAAAAGCATTAGACATGTTTTTTCCCCAGATAGTTCTAGACCATTTTCTTTCATATAGTTTGATAATTTGTCCAATTCAATCTGATAAACTTTTTGAACGTAATCTACGATTCTTTTTGGGGTACGTTTTCTGAGATTAGTGTTTATCCATATAGCAATATCATCTGCATATTGTACCACAGTTGTGTCCTGTGAGAGAGATTGTGGGAGGTCGTAAATTAACACAGTGAATAAAAAGGGTGAAATTATTGATCCCTGCGGAATACCCATATCTATTTTCTTAAAGGTTGAATAACTTTTACCAACTTTGGTGCAGACAAATCTTTCAGACAAAAAGCTTTTAATGTACTCATACATAAACCCGGTTATGCCAATCTGTTTTATTTTGTATAATAATCTAGCATGCCAAACACTATCATAAGCCTTTTTTACGTCGAAAAAGGTTGCTAGTATACTTTTTCTTTTAGAAAATTGTTTTTTAATGTTATTTGTGAGTTTAACTAAATGGTCTGTCGTACATCGACCTTTCCGAAAACCAGCTTGATGAACTGGAATTATATCCTGTTTTTCACAGTAATGAAATAACCGATTTAAAAGAATCTTTTCCATTACTTTGCAAGCTTGTGATGTTAGTGCAATAGGTCTATAACTACTAATCAATGTACGTGTTTTACCCGATTTGAGTACTGGAACTACTACTGACTGCTTCCAGATAGTAGGAAGAGATCCATTAAACCAACATTTTTGGTAAAATGTATGTAGTAGTTTTTTCCACGACTCAGGTAAATGATAAAGTAGTTGGTAAGAAATCCCATCTATACCCACTGCACTAGAGGTATTTGCAAACGACTGTAAAACATCTAGGAATTCATTATATTGAATTGGAGCATTGATATACTGAGAATGAGTAGAAACTGGATCTTGATAATCTGCTTTGACTTCTTCTTGGTTTCTGTGGTTTATGTTTGATAAACTGAGACTTGATGTGAGACTATTTTCTGCAAACATATTAACAAAGGCCTCCGCTTTATCTACTGCACTAGGAAATGTGTTGCCTTCTACTGCGATTGGATACACTTGTAATTTGTATCCATTTTGTAATTCTGATATTTTTCTCCAAACCTTATATGTATCTTTTGATTCAGACACTTCATTTTTACAGAACTCAGCCCAGTGAATCTTTTTGGCTCTCGCCACTATTCTGTTACAGTGTATTTTAGTTTTTTTCATTTCCCTAAAGTTCTCTTCAGATTTGTTTCTTATCCATTTTTTAAAGTGTTCCTTCTTAATATTTACTGCTAGTTCACATTCCTTATTCCACCAAACATTACCTGAATATTTACCTTTTGATTTTCCTTTGCATTTTGGTATGGACTTCTCCGCAGCAGAAAGAACAGCTTTTGTAATATTTCCATAAAATGTGTCTATACTTTCATGTTCTATACTTGCAATGTCATGGGACAGCAAGATTGTCTCATACAGTTCCCAATTAGCATTGACATACTGAAACTTTGGAATTCTGTCCTCAATATTGCAATATTCATCTTTATCTTTAACGTTTAATTGTATAATGATTGGAAGATGATCACTTCCCAAACAATCTTCCTCAGTGATCCAAGTGCAATTTGTTGCCAGAGTCGGGCTTACTAGTGATATATCAAGAGCAGATGCCTTATGAGTAGAAACATCTGGGATTCTAGTGATACTACCATCATTTAAAATGATTAACTGAGAGTCTGAAATATTTTCTACCAGACGATTGCTTGTAACTATCGTACATCCAGACTCCCAGAACGGTGCATGAGCATTGAAATCTCCTAGGACCATCCATTTACAGGAAGTTGTCTGCTGAGAATCAATATTTTTTAGCCAGTCAGTGTTGTCATCTTTTGGCCCTCTAGGTAGATATACGGAGATCACATTTAAAGTATTTTGATTATTAATTTTTACCATGGCCCCAGTGATATAGATATCATTTAGATCTTTCGTTATAGAGTACGTATTTAGTGATGAATATTCCAGGTCATCGCTAATGTATAACGCAGTTTGGACTTTATTCGATATAGGGTCATAATGGTATAGAGGAGGATAATAATATCCTCGAAGTTTTGGGAGTTTTTTACCTTCTACATTCAGAGATTGTAACGCTAATATACAATACTCTGACTGTAAAATGTGATTTTCGAATGATAGGAAATTTGTTGAAATAGATCTGCAATTCCACTGAAACACTTTCATATTGCTTGTGCTCCTCTTCATGGTCAGTGACCTCCTTGTAGCGAAAGGAGGTCAACTGAAGGAGAAGGAAAGCAAAAAACAAAACAAAAAACAAAACAACCCAAAATACTAAAAAAATAATACAAAACAAAATGAGCACTTTCAAAACACCAAGAAACGGTATATCTCAAACAGTTCAGTACTAAATCAAAAACTAGAACTAAACCATCTGGATATCATTTCAAAGTTGCTTTCGAACCGGACTTGATAATGTTGTTAACTTTACCACATTTGAAATGATAATCAGTTAGCTTATGTATATTTCATTCGGTCAGAAACTTAGTAAGAATA
Organism: Semisulcospira habei; assembly: GCA_036245525.1. Taxonomy (NCBI): domain Eukaryota; kingdom Metazoa; phylum Mollusca; class Gastropoda; family Semisulcospiridae; genus Semisulcospira; species Semisulcospira habei. Next base: position 13,761,403 of record BTPG01000006.1, read on the forward strand.
CCAGTGACCCCTCCAATCATAGTATCCACTGGGATGTTTGGGATAGTGGTAACTCAATGTTCGTTTTGGTTTTTCCCAGAACAAGTTTGATAAATGTCTCCCGATGTTACGTGCAAAAGTAGAAGACCCCCTTGCATTTGGATGTATTGAGTCCCGCAGATGAAAGTTAGAGTTAATGTTTTCATGATGAATTACGGAAATGTTCTGGTCCTCAATAAGTTCTGACACCACCGTGGCATTGAAAATCTCACGTTTTATGTTCAGTTGAATATCCCTGCATGGGGCAATCTTGCTGACTACTATATGGCCTGCAGGAAATTTCTTTTTCAGATCACGCACTGTTGTTACAAATGATTTCCCAGCAGTGCGTGGATTTGAAGATTTAATGTTATTTACCCCAGTATGTATCACGACAGCATCGACGTCTTCCTTGATGCTGTCCGTCGCTTTGGAAATATCTTCAACAGTGAAGGCGCTTATCTTTGATACGGACAAACCGTACGAGATTCCAAGCTGGGTAGAGCGCACTCCTTTCAAAGTGGAATCATGAAAAATTGCTACTTTTGGCATTGTTACGGTCTTTGATTGAAATGATGACGCATGTTGGCGTTTGACGTCATCTCGAATGATGTTTTTTCGATGATTGAAATTTTGACATTCCTGTCCCTTTTGTTTATGTATTCCGCTTACCTTTGTTTGGGAAGCTGAAGTAGCGGAATGGGATAAAGAAGAAGACGTACTATTAGCCAGTTTACGTGACGGAGCAGCTGCAGTGGCTCCAGCAGGCTTGTCTGTCTTGACCCTGGCCGTGGATGTGGACTTGACCGCTGCCGCGTAGGTCAGTTCACGTCGGTCTTTGAAGTCCGTTTGGGTCGAGACGTCGACTCCTCTGCTGAAGCCAGGTTGTAGACGTTGCACCTGCTCCGTCAAGAGAGCCACTTGTTGAGAAAGTAGGCTAACGGTAGCCTTCAGGTGGTCTACAACAGTTTGAAGGCTCTCGTCCCCGTTGTCCTTCAAGTGGCGGCGGTTATCTTGCTTCTGTATGTCGGGACTTTCATCTTCACTCTCTCTTTCCCTCTCGTTGTTCTGGGGCGATCTAGGTTCGTCAATTCCCTCAGAAGTTTTTGTCCGGGTTTGACGCCTTGTTCTGGTCATTCTGATGTTTCATTTAGTCCAGTTTCCAGCAACATTGTCGGAGCTCAGTTATTTTTGGCTCTATCGGTCGCCATATTGGCCGGAAGTCTCCTTCACATGTGTATTTGAATACATATTATTCACATTCAGTTCTACTGTTCCCAGTCTGAAACGTGTAAGGCTGTCCTTGAATTTCTTTATCGTTATCTGAGATAAATATCTTTCTGGTTCGAATACTGTTTTGAACTGCTTGTAAGTTGCAAACCTGTCGCTTGACTGAACCTGCGTTTCCCATGACTGTACAAATGACTCTTTCAGTCTTTGCCTGTACAACAACAAAAAAGCCCTTTCATCACCCACACGGCCACCGTTTTGCCAAACGTAGCCAAAGCCATACTTGTGTAGGGTGCAACCAGACGTCCAATCAACAAACGAATGTATACTGGTTGTGCAAAAGAAACCATGCAATATAACAAGCAACAAACGAATTACCACCACCACCCAAAACAGTAGTAACACCGCCATCACCACAACCACAAGCAAAAATAAACAAACAAACAAACAGGCAACTTGTCAAAAAAGAAAAGAAGTACGAAATAAAGAGGAAATTGAGAATCAAAATCGTGTTGGAACAGCCTCAGAATGAAAAAAAATAGTTACCTTTATCTGGCTCCTAAATGTAAAATGCTTATAGTATGCGTGTAAAAAAAAAAAAAAAAAAAAAAAAAAAAAAAAAAAAAAAAAAAACTGATGATAAAACGCCGCTCACAACCCTGAAATCAGTTCTTGACATGTGGGACACAGATTCTGTAATCACCAGCACCAGGGTTGTCGAAAAGCAGCGGGCCATAAAACGAAACACTGTGACCGCCCAGTACTAACGCTTTCACCCCCCCCCCCCCCCCCCCCCCCCATAGCCATTTGCAAGCGCCGGGGTTCCACGATATGTTCTACCGCCGTGAGATGCCTGCTCGGCGGCGTTAACTAACTATACCGTTACATGCTCGTCTGCTCACACGAGAACACGTTTAATGCATGGATGGAAAATGTGAACACCACTGTGACCCAACTGCAAGAGGTATAGATCCTCATGAGCCCCTGCAGTTGTTGGGGCTCATGAGGATCTATGCCTCTTGCTGACACCACTTTGAATCCATGACACCTAGTTTTTTGTTTTGTTTATTTGTTTGTTTTGGGTGTTGAATTCAAGATGATGGCAAAACCTGTCTGCGGCAGTCAACGGGCACTGAACGAGTTAATTAACTCATTCTACCCCAGACACACCACAGCAAGATACGGATCGACCATGATAGTTTAAGGGTGATGCCAGAATAGCTTGGCGCCTATCGGCGCCAAGCTATTCTGGCATCACTCTTGAACTATCATGGTCGATCTGTGTCCTGCACTGCAAAGCAGTCTTCAGAAGACAACGGCAAAATTTGGGGATTTCGGTCTTGGGGTACAATGAGTTAGTCAACGTTAGAACTTGTGGATGCCTGGATTTTCACAATGAACTTTATTTTATTTTCTCCAGTAACAGTCCTCCACGTTCTCCTGTTTTCACCATGTGTTCTGAAACGTGTGGCACTTTTAAGACCGTCGTTGATTAATGGCTTTCTCCGTCTGTAAATTTGAGTGTAGGTTTAACCATTCCGAGCAGTCCCCCAAGAGGTATAGATTCTCATGAGCCCCTGCGCCTGCAGGGGTTCATGAGAATCTATGCCTCTTGCAGCAGTAGATTCGGCACTTAGTCTGGCACTTCGGCAATCTGGGTGTGATTTACTCAACCTTAACTTGATCCCGACCTCGCGATAGTCATCGCGTGACCCCAAGGGAAATAACTTATCACCACGGGCGGCAACTCTTGCGTTTTCAGGGTTCTAGCACAATCATGTATCCCTACGGGGGGCAACTCGATCTGTCTTTTGCATTGTTCTGGGTCGCGAAAATAGTGCACTTTCAATTTCAAAGAAATGTAATACGTGTATTAGATATGGTACCAATTTCCACAGTGACTTTTTAACATGAATCACTCACACGAAGCACAGCGTACACGGTTTCCAAAACTCCCCTCCCCTCCTCCCCCTCCCGCCCCCCTCTTCCTCTCCCCCTCCCACCTCCCTCTCTATAAATATAACCGGTTCGTTTCCGATTCGGTGTCTCCGATTACCATGGTGCCAGGGGACGTCACAAAGCTTAATCGAATTCTGATTTAGTCGTCCCAGTTTAAAAAAAAACCCAAAAAACAAAAAAACTACATCCTAATTGTTTAACTGAAATATGTTTTTATTGCTTTGACATGCTGACCGAAATATTGGTTTCAAAGATGATCATCCTTTGCGAAGATTAGCTCTCCTGTTTTTTGCAATGTGTTCTTTTACAAATGAGCTATTGAGCTAAATTACGAATGAGCTAAATTACAGGAGTACTTCTTTCATCGAAATGACTTGGTCTGCCGGTATAGTAGTGCAAATGATTGCTGATAGCTAAAAAGCTTCGGTCAATAGAAAATAGTCGTGCAATGAATAGTCAGGGAGAAACATCACCTTTGACTTTGAGCTGTATCTCGAGCACAATAAGTAAACTTCACATAAAACTAATGCCCCTCGTCCCTCCACCCCCTGCCCCCCCCCCCCCCCCTCCAGTCCCCTCCCCGCCATATCCCAGCATGTGACCAAGACCATGTGACTACTTTGTTGATATTGTTTATAAATTAGAAAAATGAGTGCCGCAGCAGGCTGGAGTCATTGTACAAGTCTTTTATTGGCAGTACTGGGCGCGTGAACAAACACTGACACGTGTGGCGCAGTTGTGTGATGACTGTTTATGTACTTAGGATCATTTCTGTATTATTCCGTGTGTTCTTGGCCGCTGAAGACAGTCAGACAGACCTGTAGTTGGTAACATTGCATTGTGGCTGTTTGAGAAATTAAGAAGTCCTCTTTAGTGTAGTGTGCTCTCTGAGGAAAGCAGCTTCACGTTCTGCGAATGACCAGTGTACAAGTGATGAATAAAGCCGTGTGCCGGTAAGTACTCCAAACGTGTGCTGATCTGTGAAACTCGACCTAACCATGGATACTACATTACTGGATGTCTGACTGAGCGCGTGTACCTTCTCAAAGCCTATTGCGAAGTTCGCTTCGGGTTTGTGCGCATGCGCCGGCTTGCGATTTTGCCTAGGTTTTTCCGGTTGCATTTCGACTATCATGGAAGACAGAGAAAGGAATGCGTGTATACCGTTTGAAACGGGCATTTTTTTTATTCAATCGTCGAGATAAGGTCTTCGGTTTTCTTTTATATCAACGCTAAATAAACTTGTTTGACATCTAACAGAGTTTTCATATCGAAAAACTTTTATCTGGTACAGTGTTAGCGCTTCTAACATAGTAAGAAAAACAATGTTCACTGAGCTGAAAAGAAAATATGAGGGCTGTATGTGTATATCTCCAGATATCTGGGAAGATATGTACGTACAGGTCAGAAATTTATAAAAATATGTTTGTACATCTCCGAAACTGGAAAAATATGGGCTTAAAAAAGGGGAAAAAAACCATTTCCAGCCCACTGCACAAAAAGGCGTAGGGACCACAATAAAAAATATGGTGGGTTGAATAACCTCAAACAAGCTTTTTGGGGCCAAATCATCTAACCTTAGCTTTAAATTAGGAATGAAAAGGAAAAGAAATTAACAAAACCCCTAAACAAACACATTCAAATACCAAAGCACCCAAAATTGTCTTGACATAATAGCTGTAACAAACACTTAATTTTGTTTTTTCCTTGGAGATTCGCCATCCAGGAAAATATTCATTATTGAGATACAGTCAGGGGCAGATTATGGAGGGTTTCCCAATTGCACACAAAAAAAAACCTGGGCTGTCAAAAAAAATGTTTTTTAATGGAAAAGGATATTCTTCATGTTATTATTCGATACAAACAACGTTCGTAGATCTAAAATTCAAGAAAGAGTGTCACCACTGTCACTGTGACTACATTACATACCGCACATCTGTAATCAGAAATTGGCACTAACTTGATGCATTTTTTTTTAATTATTATTAAGATCTGATGGAGCGTGTTGAAAAAGAATATGTTTCATTTTTAATGAAGGAAATTACGTGCATTTATTTTAGCAGGTAATATATTTCAACATTCCATTACACCACTTAAAAATTAAGATATTCTTTTTTAATAGTATTAGTAATAAATATAATATACATGCATTAGTTTCTAAATGGTGCAATGGAAAATTAAAATATATTATCTGCTAAACTAATTGCTTAAAATTTCCTTCATTAAAAAATAAATTTTAAAGCATCAATGAAAGCGCAAACTATTTTATAAAATTTAATTCATAATCTTCTGAGAATGCTTCAAGCCACATATGCAAATAAATACACTTCTCTTTCAATTTGATAGCTATTTCTTCTCTTCTTTTAGTCAGCTGTCTCATTATTTTAACTTCTTTTCATTAAAAATAGTAACAAAGATGGTTTTTGCAACGACTCCCACCGTGTTGTCGCTTCGACATCGTGCCGAAATAGTCAAAACAGTCCAAATAACTTCGTATGCACTCGTACTTCGACGTGTCTTTTCACATTGGTACCGGAAAGGGCAATGCAAAAGTGCGCGGCTAAGATGCGCGAAGGAACTCAAAGCGAAAATTGTTGAAGTCAGAGGTCAAGTAAATATAGGTCAGTGACCTAACAGTATACAGTCGTAAAGTCCTAAATCACAGACCAGTACATAATCTTTTATTGATCACAGCAAAGGGGTGGAGTGGGGGGGGGAGGGTCTATGGACACCGTAATGAGGAAATCCCCCCCCCCCCCCCCCAAAAAAAAAAAAAAAAAAAAAAAAAAAAAAAAAAAACAGAAAAAAGAAAAAAAAAAAGAAACAAGTTTTTAAGTTAAAATATAACTTAATTTAAATCAAGTTATTAAATAAATTTGTGTTGTACTTGATCGTTCTAATGTGTGTTGTTCTTAGCCTTTCTAAGTGTGTTTTTTTTCTTTCACTCTTGCGCTTTTCTTTGCATTACTACACTCCGGCTTTGCAGTCACGTTTGCTGTCTGGTCCGTTATACTAAGCTTTCGGGCACTATTTTGTATACAGAAGACTTCCACATACATTTCAACGAGGAAAACAGGATGGAAAGCAAATGAGAGAATGCTAGGTGTGCGGCCAACACGTAGCATTCTCGCGATTGCTTTCCGCCATCCTATTTTCGTCGCTGAAATGCTTAGTGGAAGTCTGCTGTATGTCAAACATACTCTCAGTCAACCCGGTCTGTTTCATGACTTCTGGAAAGTCGCCGACCGTTGTTCGGGCGTCCTTCAGAGAAACACTCCGTGACACGGGTCAGTCCAACCCGTCGGGCGTCATTTCCAGCCGCAGTCACATGTGTGACACATACAGTGTACTAATTATTTATTTTGGTCGCCAAGAAGGCAGTCCCCAGGAGCACGACGTCTTCGGGCCCACTGCGGCCGTCCTGGGGCCGAGGACTTTTGCTTACTGGGGTAGTCCTCAAATAAAAATCAGATTAAGCCCTTGGCAACTATTACAAACGGTACCGTTGTGCAGAAAATGGGGGGAAAAGAAAAAAGAAAAAAAAGAGAAAGTCTTTTGACTGATACTGACGATACAGTTGGGCGGAAACGACTGGTTATCACGCTGAAACGTTCTGAATGCTACATATGTCATATGCATGCTAGTTTTTGTTTTGTTGGTAAATTTGCAAGTGAAACTCAACTGTTTGTTCAATTTAGGTTTCTGTTGGACAGATTTTGCCGCCGATTGTTTGGGTGCATGTGCACGAAAGGTGAGGATACGGCCATGGCAACGGCAACACGATGGGGTATATGTACGGCGGGGAAAATCTCCAACGACTTCTGTGGGGCGCTACAGACGCTCTCTTGTAAAGAACACCAGGTACGGAATGGATCTCTCTCTCTCTCTCTCTCCCTCTCTCTCTCTCTCTCTCTCTCTCTCTCTCTCTCTCTCTCTCTCTGTGAGTAAGTCAGAGTCCAAGCTTGGAAACAGAAGAAAGCTTTTCATAGTCCCAAAACTAAGGATCGATCTATATAAAATTATCTTATACTTCTCATGGACACATATCTGGAATGCTCTTCCCGACCATGTAAAATCCGCTTCCTCGCTAGCCTGTTTTAAAAAGGATCTATGCAAGTATTTTGTGAATCACTCATAGGGATGCCTTAAATAAGATTTATTATAATATGTCTCTTTCTATGCTGGGTACAATTTATTCCCAATTAAACTTGTTATCCTTTTCAATTGAACTACTTAGCTCTGTGTGTGTGTAGAGGGGGGAGGGGCGGGATGGGGGACGGGGAGGGAGTGGGGTTATCTGAAAGTCTATGATTATATCTGTCAGTCTATGAGAACAGTGTTGTCAATTGTCTGCAAGTATTATGTTTTACTTATATGTGTGTAGATAGTCTTGTAGTTGTTAGCCACGGCAGGTTTGTAAAATGGCTGTGTCGATGACGATGTCAATACCTTATAAATCCGTTGCAAAATAAAGTTTCATTCATTCTCTCTCTCTCTCTCTCTCTCTCTCTCTCTCTCTCTCTCTCTCTCTCTCTCTCTCTCTCTCTCTCTCTCTCTCTCTCTCTCTCTCTCTCTCTCTTTTCCCCCACACCCATTATTCGTTTTCCCTTCTACTCGATCCCTCCCCAGCTTCCTCCAAACTCTGTTTGGAATCTGGACTGTATAGATAAGCCAGGCCACATTATCTGTGTTTCTATTTTTAAACAACATGTCACACCAGTAATAGCTTTTTTAGCCTGTGTTGGGCTGTCCGTAAGTACTGTACCACCTGTTAATGATAACAATTCAAGGATAGTGCTACTTGTCATATACGGTATTGCGTGCCGCTGTCCATTTCTAAACCAATTGTAAGAGATGGATCGACCATGATAGTAATTGATAGTTTATAACTCCTTCGCTGACATTGCACGCCAGATTGTGTTTTAGTGAAATGTATCAGTTAACGCCCAAAAGTCCAAACTGTCCCCGGAACGGGGATACAGAATGGTGTCAGCAAGACTGAGGCATAGATCCTCATGAGACCCCGCGAATGCGGGGTCCAAGAGGATCTATGTCTCATGCACTTGGGTGAAATTTCCTTAGTCCGGCAGAAAAGAGGTTAGGGTTATTGACGGATCACCTTGGTCTCTTCCTAGGTCTAAAATAAAAATGACAACTTCATATTTTTGTTCTAATTCTTTTTCTCTGTTTTCGTTATCTGCATGTGCTGTAAAGCGCTCCGAGCTTGCTGTCTTTGGGGAAGGCTGCTATATAAAAAATAAAAAAGCTGTGTATTATTATTATTGCTGCTGTTATTATTATTGCTGTTGCCGAATCGTTATAACGAAGACGGTTTGTGTGTCTGGTGTTGATCGGCAGAGCAGATTATTATTATTATTATTATTATTATTATTATTATTATTATTATTATTATTATTATTATTATTATTATTTTAATATTTTGTTGTTGCTGCTGTTGCCGAATCGTTACGACGGAGACGGTTTGTGTGTCTGTTGTTGGTCGGCAGAGCAGATTATTATTATTATTATTATTATTATTATTATTATTATTATATTTTGTTGTTGCTGCTGTTGCCGAATCGTTATGACGGAGACGGTTTGTGTGTCTGTTGTCGATCGGCAGAGCAGATCGTGGCAGTGTCAGCCCGCCGGCTAGACGACGCTCAGCAGTTTGCCGCCAGGTTCCAGATCCCCAGGGCCTACGGGTCGTATGAAGAAATGGCTGAAGACAAAGAAATAGGTACTGTTTGCAAGACGTCTTTCGGGCCCACGACGGCCGCAGTGGGCCCGCGCACAGTCGTGCGCGGGCCCACTGCGCCCGTCGTTGGGCCCAAGGGTTCGTCTCGTAATTTGCACTGTTCAGAATGCTTTCATCAAGGTGGGTAAGTTAGTTAGTTATTAGGGTTTAAAGCCGAGCAGGCGACGAAGGCCATCATGGCGGGAAGGGTAAAAGTGTGGCCAGCCAGACTAAGAGGAACATCTTAAAGCGCGATACATACTCATGATACTGACGAGCAAAAGAAATGCGACATTTTGAGAATCATCGGAAACACGATTCCAAAAGTGTCGCATTTGTTTAGATCGCCAGTATATTAAAAAAAAAAAAACTTTTCCCTAAGGATAAAGTGTGCTTGAAATATTGGTTTTAACGTTGTCAGTCCTGCACAGAAGTCGTTCGTTTAGTATTAGCGCATACATGAATAAACTTAAATATTATTTTGCTGAGTACTTAATTGTGTTAGAATTACAGTCGGTGATATAATGTAGTTTTTAAGATAAATACAAACGTGAACTAAAGGAATAAGGCACATTTTCATTTGGTGTGGAACACTGTGCACGGATAGCTGGTTTTCAACGTTTTGAATCTTTTGTGATCAGAACTGTATCTGGCAAAGACTGAGCAGCTCTTTGTTGTTCTGTGGCCGTTTGTTTAAAAATAACACAGTCGTTCGCACATTTGATCGTACTCTACTGCACGTACAACATGTGTGTTGGTTGTTGCAGACGTGGTGTATATCGCCACCATCCACCCGTACCATCACGCGGTGTGTCGTCTGTTCATGCAGCACAACCACAACATCCTGTGTGAGAAGCCCCTCACCCTCACACTGCGGGGGACACAAGAGCTTCTGGCTGAGGCGCAGCTACGCAGTGTCTTCTTCATGGAGGTGAGTTCTGCTATTTTGCAAAAGTCAGTGTGTCCATTTTATACAACGAAAATCTCGCTTTTCTTTATTTTTTTTCTCTTCAAATTCTGCCGTGATTTGGTAGACGCAAGTTGCCGTTTGCCAAACTACGTCAGAATTTGAAAAACGGACATTGTTACTATTTCATCAACATAGCCTCTTTTATTTCAGCGCCGAGTATGGGAGATTTCTTGTTTCATGCTATGAAACGTTGTGAGGTTTCAAATGTATGTGCAGATCTGTGCGTGCTCTGTATTTTTCCAGCCGTAAAGTCCAAATGGACTCTACGACTGGAAGAACACAGAGCACTCTGATGTAATTTGCTGCAACTTGCAACAACATCCCTTTTTTTGACAATAAATACCTTGAATCTTATTTATTGTGTGACAGCTGAATTAACTCATTCAGCCCGACGGCCGTATTTCCGAAATTTTGGAGGCGTCATCTAATGACTATTCACCAGTTGCAGGAGATGGATCGACCATGATAAGTCAAGGGCAGTGCCAGATTAGCTTGGCGCCGACAGGCGTCAAGCTAATCTGGCACTACCCTTGAATTATCATGGTCGACCCATCTCCTGCTGTAGTGCGTCAGGGCTGAATGTATCTAAAGTAGGAGATAAGTAGGAGATAACAAAAGTCAGATTATAGCAATTTTCTTACAAGGGGACCAGATTACAGCTACTACTCCGCTCTGCTCATATCAAGCGTTGCATGTAGCAAGAAACAAACGTGGGTTAAGAGGTGATTTGTTCTCCGATAACCGAAGTCGAAAGTACTAACTCCCACTACCCAGCCCCCACCCCTTCCCACCCTGTCCCCAAACCTCGCCCTTTCCCCGTCCCATTTTTGCCACATAGGCGATAGAACACATTCCATAGCATACTGACCAACCAAAAAAAAAAAAAGCAACATTTTGGGAATCATCGCAAACACTATAGTGTTTCCGATCATTTCCAAAATGTTTCATTTCTGTCGCTGGCCAGTATATTTGGGCAAAGAAACAACATTAAGCCCGATAAATATTATACTTTTTTTTCTACAGGGCTACTGGGCGCGATGTTTTCCTGTCTATGACCAGATCCGACAAGAGCTCAAAGACGGTACACTAGGGGAGATAAGAATGGTCATTGCCAACATTTGCCTCCCCTTGGACAGCGTGGACCGGATCCGGAAGAAGGAGTTGGGAGGCGGGGGACTCATGGACATTGGCTGTTACGCCGTGCAAGCCGCCAATATGGTCTTTCCGGGAAAACCCGAAAAGATTGACGTCGAAGGGGTGTTCTTCGAAGAAGGTCAGTGTGGACTATTTAATTCGAGTGGCACCTATTTTGCATTTTGTCACCGGCCTCAGCGTGAATGTATTTTGTTCCCTACGCCACCCCTTATCACCCAGGTGCTCAGACGCCTTTTTAACTCATTCAACTCCGACACGCCACGGCAAGACATGGATCGAGCGTGATAGTTCAAGGGTTGTGCCAGAATAGTTTGGCGCCCATAGGCGCCAAGCTATTCTGGCGCAACCCTTGAACTGTCACGCTCGATCTGTTTACAGCCCTTCAGGGGGCAACTTCAAAATTTGCGGATTTCGGTCCTGGAGCAGAATGTGTTGAAAGTCGTGATTTGGTTCGGGCCCGCACAATGCACTGCAAACAATATCACGAATGCGAGCAGAACTTTCCGGCTGTTTCCTATACGTGCTTCGGAGCACATCCCATTTGAATAGAAGTATACTTGTGGCATACTCCTAGATCCTCCATTGAGTCTATTCAGTCGGGGATGACTCCCGCAAACTGTGAGGGGTGGTTTTCTGCAGCGGCCCGGATTGTGTACAACGATTTCGATGTGTTTTGGGGGGTTGCTTCCCTGTGATTAAAATAAGGGTCAGTTGGAAACTGTGCCAGGTGCCAGGCATTGCGTATTAGGCCCTATTGCCATACTTTACATTTTTTTGTGGCATTTTTTTTAATGGTAAACTTCATGCACGCCTCTTTCGCAAGTGTTGCAACGTTATAACCGCGGACGATTTTCTTGCTGATTGCAGGCGTGGATATGGGAGGCTGCATTATACTGCGGTACAGCGGGGGCCGGCTGGCGAGTCTAGCTTACCATACGGGCACAGAGGATGGCGCCAATAGCATGGTCATCTTAGGATCCAAAGGAAACATTGTGGTGAGGTTTTACAATTTATTTTGTTTTCATCCCTACGTCACACGACAAATCTCTTTAGCACAAATCGTACCATGTGACCGGGATACAAAAACCCTTGTAGCGACAAATGGCAGACTTTTTGTAGCCCTCTTTGTGACGCATCTTGGATTCGAGTTTTGTTTTATAAAAGATCACCAAAACGTTGTAAACTAAAAAGTTGCTTAGTGTTGTTCGAAACAACAAGCACACTACTGGAGATGGCAACGTCATGAAATATTTTAAATTACTCATAAGTCCATATGTATAAATGCATAGTCCTTTGACGTCTCGTCTGGCGTGATCCAGTTTGGAAGATTTCTTCTTAGTTTCTTTTAGGAAAATAGTGGAGGAATGAAAACAAATACGTTATTGGTAGCAGGGACTTGCTGTCCGGACCCTTGCAGGCCTTCAGGAGGTCAAAGAAACCATTGTACCCCTCTGGCCTTTCGCCTTCGGGGTACAATGGTTCCTTTGACCTCCCTCAGGCCTACAAGGGTCCGTGTAGCAAGCCCCTGCTACCAATAACTTACATTCTTACACATAACGGCATAACGTACTGCAGATTAACCCATTCAGCCCCGACGCACTACAGCAGGAGAAGAATCGACCATGATAATTCAAAGGTAGTGCCAGATTAGCTTGGCGCCGAAAGGCGCCAAGCTAATCTGGCACTACCCTTGAATTGTCATGGTCGATCCATCTCGTGCAACTGGTGCATAGTCATTAGATGATGCCTCCAAAATGTGGGAAATACGACCGTGGGGTTGAATGAGGTAAGGCCGTAGTAGTGAGTAGTGAGGTTTCGCTTTCGACGATGGACTCTCAACAACAAACGAGGGCAGGATTGAAAGGCCATGAGAGATCCGTAATAAACCAGACCACAACATGGAAAGGAACTATGGGAAGACTTCTGATGGGTGGGGTGGAGTGTGCATGGTCTTTCCGAGCGAACAGATCCCATCTTTTGACGAAGTGAGCTGACCTCTTGACTTCTGCGTAAAATTAATCATCTTATTGCAGGTGAATGGCCATTTTTGGTGTCCGGAACGTCTTCTGACGCCATCTGGTGAAAAGGTCTTCCCTTTCCCCCCTTACAGCTGCGACTTCAACTTCGACAACTCCATAGGCTTTACCTATCAGATCTCCGCCGTCAGGGACTGTCTCATCAAAGGTAGGTCCCTGCTTCACGTGAAGAGTACAAAATGTGCATGTATACGTGAATTTCAAAGATGAAATAATAAATGACTGCCTGTTGATGTTGTTTTCTTACTCAAAATCTGTGAATGGACTAAAATAGTTAGTTAGTTCTTTGGGTTTAACGCCGAGCAGGCGACTTAGGCCATCTCACGGTGGGGACTGAAATAATAATAATAATAATAATAATAATAATAATAATAATAATAATAAGCGCATTAAATAGGCGCTTTATCCCAATTGAAAATCGGCTCAAAGCGCCGCCGCGAACTGAACCCAACAAGCACGCTCACGTGAATCACGCGCATTCACTCACACACTGTACATAAACACAGAACATTCACGTGGTGCTAAGGGCAAGTTCAAGCGAGCTACTGTAGTTTTTGGAAATTCAAAATGGTTTGTATTTGAAATTTGATTAAGTGGGCTGAAATTGATACCAAAGTCGTGGGGGAGGAAGAGCCGGAGTACCCGGAGAAAGAACCCCAATAGCTGCCTAATGTGTTTAACATGGCGATCTATTTCTTAACTTTTATCAACCAGTGTGTAAAATAAGTTTGACTAAAATAGTTCAAGGGTAGGCGCCAAGCTATTCTGGCACTACCCTTAAACTAAAGTTATTGGTCTATATGGTTATCGGTAAGTACTATAATGTAGCTTGAAAATTATGGCAATGTACAAATTTGAAGCTTTTAGCCTCCATATGATATGGGTTAAAGTGTTTAGTGTCTGAACCCCCACTAGGGGGACCTAGATCTAAATTTCCACTCATCAAGGGGCTTGAAATTCATTACTTCCAGTTATTTACTCACTGTACCCCTTTCTTCCGTGTCCATTTTGTGCACATTTCAGCCAGATCTGTGATCATCGGTCGATAATGCACAATTCTCTCCCCTGAGAGTTCGTTTTCCTGCTTACTTGGTAGATGTTTTTAAAACCCTTTTCATCCTGATACACTATTGCTTCAAATACACTTGACTGTGATAGTTCAAGTGTGGTGCCAGAATATCTTGGCGCCTGCGGCTGATGGTTGATCTAGCGTTTAATGTAGCCTTCATAGGAGAATAGGGCTCGGGAAGTTGCCTTGGAGCGTCGGCGCGTCAGCCGCCATCTTAAGAGGATACGATAGGCTTCAGATAGTAGCGAAGTAGTATTTCAACACGTTTTTCTTCATGTTTCTTCCTCTTTAGAAACAAACAAAAAACAGATTCTGGTTAGCGTTTTCCTACGGTTATTGCGGCAAGACTTGCTGTTATTGCCTGTAGAACGTCAGGATTCTCCTTACATTGCCCTGACAGCGATTTCTCTATGAGCACCTTAGTTGCGTATCCTCTCAAGATGGCCGCCACGACTAGCGTGATGACGTCAGCTTCCCGAGCCCTATACATAGAAAAAGCAGCCCCAGGATGCAGTGGGTTAATCTGCTGTTTTTGTCGAAACACATGCAGTTTGACCTACGTCTCGTTTCATTTCATGAAATTGTTTATTTACTGCTACATGTTTCTTTCTCATGACCGCAGTGAGATGGCCTTAGTCGCCTGCTCGGCGTTAAACCCAAAGAACTAACTAACTCTTTCTTATGACAACATGAGGTGGACGCATCCAAAATCTCTATTTTGTTTCGGTTTTACCAACTGATTGTACATGTACGCGTGTGCTGGTCTATTATTTTGACCGTTACATCTCAAACCGCAGGTTTTTTTTTTATTTCCGAAGATCATCGGGCCCACGACGGCCGCAGTGGGCCCGCGCACGGCTGTGCGCGGGCCCACTGCGGCCGTCCTGGGCCCGAAGATCTTCGGAAATCAGAAGTAAGTCAAAACTGCACGCGTTAAGGAGGAATTAATTAACCCTTTTAGCCCCGGATCCCTACAGCAGGAGATGGCCTGACCATGATAATTCAAGGGTAGTGCCAGATTAGCTTGGCGCCTCTACCCTTGAATTATCATGGTCAATCCATCTCCTGCAATTTGTACATAGTCGTTAGGGAACACCTCCAAAATTTGAGAAATGGGACCTTGGGGGTAATAATAATAATAATAATAATAATAATAATAATAATAATAATAATAATAATAATAATAATAATTACGGTATTTAAAATGCGCTTATCTTATAATAATTATAACTCTAAGCGCGCACTCACAACTCGCACACGCATGCGCACGCTTTAAACAATGACTCATGTACCACAAATAGTGAAAATACATTACGACGGTCAGCTTGGGGTGGGGAGTGTGGTGATATAGTGCTAGAACTGTTGAAAGAGGTGAGTTTTCATGGCGGACTGGAAGGAGGAGAGAGAGTGTTTCTGACGGAGAGAGAGTGGGAGAGTGTTCCAGGTGGATGGACCGTATACTGAGAATGGTAAAAGGGTTAAGCCACAAAATAAGCATGCGATGTCAGGGCTTTTAAAGTACCATTACGCATGAATCTGAAGACACATTTCAGCACCATGTGTGTAAGTTATGCTTTGTCGACACACCTAATGAACTTTAACAGCAGTTTGGAGACGCAGCAAAAGCACACGCGTAATCGCACTTATTTATTCTGCATTGACGTTAGCGTGTCGGTCTTTCTTTTCTTTTTCTTTTTTTTTTTTTTTTTTTTTTTGAAGCTGTTTCTCACAGATAGCGTTGTATTTTTAGAACGGAGTGGAGTCATTGTCAAGTTACTTGATATAAAGAGGACATGTGCTGAACTGGATTGTCCTGTGTCTAAATGAACCACGACTAGACCTGCGTGTAGCGTTTCGTAGCCATCTGTTACAGACGTATATCTTTGAAGAGTTACGGCGGTAGTGGGTCTTCAATTCACCCTTCGCGTCAAGCTGAATACTTTTTGTTTTCCCTGCGT
>BTPG01000006.1:13778034-13873034 GCA_036245525.1 Semisulcospira habei
GCTGAAAAGTCTTTCTGATAACTGTTTGTTAAAGTTCTCTACAATTGCCTGTGATCTGTGCACACCTGGAATGCCGCGTCTGACCAGTACGCCGTGCTTAGCAAATAACTGATTAACTGCACCTTTGAATTCTGATCCGTCATCAACTTGCACTAGTCTGGGGTATCTTAAAGGGCCTCGACTATATATTTTTGATAATGCTGTAGCAACTGTACTGGC
This sequence comes from Semisulcospira habei, assembly GCA_036245525.1. NCBI lineage: Eukaryota > Metazoa > Mollusca > Gastropoda > Semisulcospiridae > Semisulcospira > Semisulcospira habei. The sequence goes on from BTPG01000006.1 coordinate 13,778,254, forward strand.
TGTTTTGTCAGATATGGGTTCAGCGTCTTTATATCTTGAAGCAATGTCTACAACAGTCAAAGCGTATTTGTATCGTTTCTTTCTTATTGTATCATGTGGTAGGAACAGGAGGTCCATTTGATGCGTGTCATTTGGTGTTGTGTTTTCAAAATGGGGTCTTGTTATTTTTCTTGGCGCAGGGAGATATATTTGCCAAATTGCTTGTCTCTGTAACCATTGTTTGACTTGATTAAGTGATATATCTCCGCCCACAGCAGCATGTAATTTCTGAATAGCTGTTGCTCCTTTCCAGTACCCTGATGGGGAGTAATATATTTTTGATAGTTTATTTTCTATCCCGGGGTTAATTTCTTCTAGCAATATAAAGTCCAGTAAAATAAACAAATGTCATTCCCGCTAGAACAAAGATTATCTCCCCGTTTCTTTGTTCTGTACTTGGTTTGTAATAGTCACTTAGTTTCGGTTTTGGGATAGACATGTCTTCACCTGTGACAAGAAAATACTCACGGATTGCTTCGTCTGTATTTCAAAACGTATGCTGTGCGTGACCTTCTAGCCTCAGTTTTTCATTGATGAAATCAAGTTTCTCAATTCTATTCTTTTCATATTCTTGTTGAGCTTGAGCGAGTTTCTCTGATGCCTCATTGTGACATTTCATTTCTTCTGCAGATTCCTCTTTGCCTACTTTTGAAAAGAGATAGTTTGAGTCACTAAATGCTAGGGCGTTGACCATCGCGCCTCCAATTATTACTGCAAAAGTCACCATAGTTTTTATTTACATAGAAACATTTTCGGGAATAATTCCCTGCTTGACAAGAAAATCTTTTGTCGCAATCGACGCTGTGACAACTACAATTAGCTTAGCGCTGTCTTCGAAATCTAATCTACCCAGGTCTGCTGATTTCATTTTGAGTAGACTTTTTCCTAGCATAGAATAAGCTACTGCTAATCCACTAATTATGGCAGAGTGATAGACAAGGTTCATTATGTTCTTTGTGTCGCTCATTTTCTAATACAAGAAAAATTAAAATAATATTTTTATTTACTGCATATAAAATGGGTCAACGGCTTTGGGTGTTACTGGTAATGTGGAGACTTCTGGTTTTGTTTTTGGAGTGTCTGATTTTTTGGTCACTGTACGAGTCTGTGGTTTGTATTTTTTGTATAATTGATAACCTACGTAACCAAATCGACAACAAATCTGGCAACTATATATTTTGTTGTTTGAGGGTCAGGGTCAGGGTCAGACTTAGTTGTTTGTCTGTCACTTTGATGTGGGTGTGTCAGTCCTGATGGTGCTGTCAGTCCTAATGGTGTTGACGGTGGATCAGTTACATGAGTCTTTTCTGTTTGTGCTTGAAGCTGTAATTTTTTCTGCCTGTTACATTCGGCTAATCATTTTCCTGCATCAACCCTGCCTGGACTTTTAGCCTTAGTCACAGTTTGAACCTGTGTCAAAACAGGGTCGGGGTTCAGTTGTGGAGTCGTCTGGGTTTCGTCCATTTTCTTCTGCAGTAAAATTTATTTTCGAAAAATCAATATGACTCCCAGTAAGAAGCAATGTTACAACAGGTGCAAGGTAATTTCCAAACTTGTAAAACATGACACATGCTAATTTGCCAATTGAACTTGAAACAATAGGATTGCTTTCAAGGTCGTGTGAAAGACTGTCACTATCCACAGGTAGAAAGTGACTCACTGCTTTTGTGTATAGGCATACTAGAGATCGACTTAAATCACGTGTCATTAGTGAAGCGATGTGGTTTTCATATTTTGAATGAAGCTTGATTAGCTCATCAGCCGTAAGAGATTCAATATCCTCTGTCATGTATTGTTTTCCGAGATAAGTCTTTGACTTGCCTGATACAACTACAGAAAGAAGGCGTTGTTTTTTTCGAGTCTAAGTCTTTGTTTTCTACAGCATTGATATCATTTAGAAGAAGTAATTCGTCTTTATTCATTTTATAATAAAAAATATTAATTTTTAATGCCATTGAATTTGGAAACCTTTATTTTACCAAACAAAAAGGAGAAAACCAAGAAAAATGGGTGGCGTGAATGCGTGGGAGTATGCGGTCGAAAAACAATGGAAATTTGGGATCGATATAAATTGGTCAAAAACGCACATAGTTACTATCTCTGCTGTGGTGTGTCTGGGGTAGAATGAGTTAATCGAAAATCCCTTTCGTGCAACATTATTGTCGGACACACTAAGAGCATTCATAAAGGAGATATTGTGAACTATTAACCTTTTACTGCCTGGAGCAGATCGCTAGGCGGCACAGTCACCCAGAGTTGGGTACCAAAATCATTTAAAACAGTGTCGGCTGTCTAATCCCCGTAAAGCTATGAAATTTGGCAGAGTGATAGCAGAAATGTGGTATTTTAGTGTGATAACAATTATTTAAACCTGCTCATTGATTTAGATGCCCAAAAAATTAAATATTTGAAAATATGCTTTTATCATATAGCGAAAAATGCCTGGCAGTGTCAAACTCACCAGTGCACAACAAAAAGAGATTGAGCCACAACTCTTTTACAGCAGAATATATGTATGTAGGACTATAGTATGAACCTCAATGTTTATTCTTGTGTCAATAGTTTGTCAGTTATGGCATTTGCAAATTTACGTTAAATGTTTCGTAAAAATACAGCACACACTCCCACATAAATTTGTTCAGAATCAGTTTAGTCCAATAATCCTGCTCCATGCCAAAGCAGCAGCATCCAGCAGCATTTGTGCAAACTTTGAAGAAAATCCATCCACAAATGTGGAAATTATCTGGAATAAAGTGTGCATATATAGCGTATTTCAGCAAACTTTCGGCATGCAAAAATCTGGTGTTTTCCTACCTTTGTACAGTCAATAACCCCCAGCCTGGTATGGATGACCTTCTCTGACTGCTTGGTCTTCATCTATACCCAGTCTTCTGGCCTGACGGAGCTCCTTTGAAGCTAGTTTAGCCTGCCGTTGTGCATTTTTGACGTGGAATACATCTGCTTCCTCCCAATATGCACGACAGAACTGTCCCGGAGTAATGTCCATGGTTTGCAGGATAGCCATCAAGGCAGAGCACCCATCATTGAACAAACAGACTGCCACTGCCACAGCTGTTTCTACGGTTCTCAGACCATGATTTTTTTTTCTTGGGGCACAATCTCCATATTAGGCTATTCAGTGACTCATTTTGGTTTTGGGTGTACCCTTTGAGGCATTTACTTAGGAGTTCTGTCTTGCACAGATCTTTCCATATAGGTTTGATTGCCTCCATGACTGCAGTGGGAAGATAATGATTTGAGCTGTGAGTGTAGGGCTTCTTTTCCTTCTCAGATTTTAGAAAGGGACACCAACTCACATCACAGAAGTTGTGAATACGGTTATCATCTGATGACCCCTTGTGGAAGAACACAGCCCAAGCTGCTCTACGCATCTCTACAATGTTATTTGTATTTGCACGTATAGCATTCCCATAATAAGACTGCAGCTTGTCAATTGATGCATCTGTCAGTCTTCCTTTTCCACCTATACCCTTTCCATCAGACAAAGCTCTCTTGTTAGTCTTTTTAAAGTTTCTGAGACGCGTACCGACTCTCTTCTGTACATGTCCTAAACATTCTACTTTGTCAATCTTTATGTCATCATACGGGTTTTGTTCACAAACTTTCTTGTAAGTATTTGTGTCCCCATCCCCCACAAACCCTGTGTATCTAAGCCTGTATTGTGTCACTAATCTATTAAAAATGCCACATGCACCTTCCGCCTCCATGGAGCCACTTGATCCTTCATGTGTCAGTGTGCAGTCCCTTTCATGCTCAGCATTCCAATTCCTATACCTGTCAGACTGTGGGTGTTGTTTCTTCCAATAATCACATGACTTGCACAGTTTGCTCTTGCTCTCAGTATCCAAAACTTTACCAGTTTTCATCCCAATGGTAGTTACTACACCCACTTTTGATGAATGACCTACAGTCATCCAAGTGCCGTCAGTTGACACATGAATGTCGCGAGTGTTGTCACCCTCTATTACCTCAGCCTTGTCATATTCAGCTGTTGCTGCTGTTTGCATGCTGATTTTCTGTACAGAAGTGCTTGCTTTGTGTATTGTTTTCTTTATTGCTTTGTAGCTACTGTCTCTAGATGGTTTGGGCAAGTCCATGACACCACAGAATGTTTCTAATTCTGATCTGTCCCCCCCCCCCCCCCCAATGCACCGCATGGCAAATGCTGCTCTTCTGTTTACTAAATTTACTACAGAATTACCTACTGGTGTCTGTAGGGAAGAAGAGAACGTAGGCTGGTTGTCACAGTGTTGATTGCTGCAGTGAAAAACAAATGAACTGGCCAGACCCTTTCTTTCTACCTCATATAACTGAACAGTATGATGACAGTGTCCACACACTAAGTTTATGGATATGTTCTCACTAAGAATTTTTACATAAATTATTCTGTTACCTTCTGGAGTCTCCACTTCGTTATCCAGTCCACAGTCTTCATCACTGCCTTCATTATCAATATCACTGTCTGATAAATCACTATCTGGTTCAGACTCATCACTGCTGTCAAAAATTAGCTTATACAAGTCTTGCACTTTTTCACCAGACCTAGTGGGCGTGTCAACTTGACTATTTATATTGTTTGAACTGGTCCCAGCGACCACCGGCAGAAGCGAAACAGAATCCACACGAGGCCCACTTTGCTCATCACTATTTTCACCTGTTTCCGATCTTTTGGCGCGTTGATTACCACAAAATTTACGTTTCTTGGCCTTTGAAGGCTCCTACTTACGATCACTAGGCATGTTCGCACCAAAACACAACAGTACATACACGAAACTGGTAAAAGTTGATTGAAATATTCATACAGGCTTCAAACTGGCCGCCATATTTTCTCAAACAGACCAGGGAGTAGCTAATTGTACCGTAGTATAGGTTGGTTGGTTGGTTAGTTCGGGTTTAACGTCCACAGCACCGAGGTGATCATGGACGGCCCTGACGGGCGGGTTATGGGGGACAGGGAAACCTATTGCCTATGGAGTACGACCTGAACACTGATCAACTCAGGCGCACTCCAACTGTGCCACTTTGTTTTACCAGGACCTTTCAACGGACATGCTATTGAACAAATCCGCTTTTTTCCCCTGGATTGTAGTATAGGGGGAGTGGCTCATTATTTATAGAAAATGCAAATGATCGGAGTGGAGCCAATTATAGTATTTTGGCTGCCATTTTGAACATTTTGACAGTGACCCTTACCCTCTTTGGATGCTAATAACTCAAAAACTACTGCAGTCAAAGCAAAAATATTATTATCAATTGAAATTAGAATGATTTCTAAATAAAATTATATATCAAAATTCATGTATCCCCAAAAATGATTTTTCATGCATAGTCTTGGTGACTTTGCTACTTTGTTAACTCGTGTCGCTCAAACTTGATCTTCGTGAGTTATTGTGATACCGTGGGAGGGCTTTGATGGGGACCCAAAGTCATCAAAACATATGGGGATTTATTTCTGTGACATCATTGGCCCCTGCACTGGCAGTGGACGCGAGGTTATGTGTTTGAAAGCCGTAGCAAATTCAACATCAAATAAACTCATCAATCCAGGGAACACGGTTATACATTATAAGTTATTGGTCGCAGCGGTTTGCTACACGGACCCTTGTAGGGCTCAGGGAGGTCAAAGGAACCATTGTACCCCGAAGGCCTGAAGGGTACAAGGGTTCATTTGACCTCCTGAAGGCCTACAAGGGTCCGTGCAGCAAGCCCCTGCTACCAATAACGTATTTGTTTTCATTCCTCCACTATTTTCGTAAAAGAAATCAAGAACACATCTTCCGATCTGGATCACCCCAGACACGACTGTCGTCAAAGGAATATGCATTATTGCATAATAAACTTATGACGTAAATTAAAATATTTTATGACGTTGTCGTCTCCCGTACTGAGTGTGCATGTTGTTTCGAACAACACTAAATAACCTTTTACTTTAGAACGTTTTGGTGATTTGTTTTTAAGAACAAAACTCGCATCCAAGATGCGTCACAAAGAGGGCTAAAAGAAGTCCACCATTTGTCGCTACAAGGGTTTTTGTATCACGGTCAGATCGGTACGGTTTGCGCTAAAGGGATCGGTCGTGTGACGTAGGGATGAAAACAAATATTTTTACATTTAGGTCAGCTAGAGGCAAGGAACCTCATGACCCCCTTGCATTTGCTGTTGGGTGATACAGGTATTCGCATTTTGCGGCAGTACTATACAATTAATACTTGCTTGCTTGAGTACACATTTTAGTGCTTCCTTATCCGGGTAGCAATGTCCTGTCTTCAGTCGAATTTCTTCTTTAACTCATTCAGCCCGACGGCCGTATTTCCCAAATTATCGAGGCGTCATCTAACGACTAGGTACCAGTTGCAGGAGATGGATCGACCATCATAGTTCAAGGGCAGTGCCAGATTAGCTTGGCGCCGACAGGCGCCTAGCTAATCTGGCACTACCCTTGAATTATCTCCTGCTGTAGTGCGTCAGGCCTGAATGAGTTAATTGATGAAACGTGAAACTGAGACGTGGGCACTGTGGCATCTGGGCATAGTTAAACTTGGGAACAATGGTACGTGCATGGGCACATCGGACTGACCCGGTGATGCCATGCTATTCATACGCCTTCCCCTGAGGGTCCTAGATTGATCCACTTCCTGCGGTAGATTTTTGGCGTATACGTATTAGCAGCTGCGCCTGATAGAACTGTAATTATGCTGACGCGATGCATAGCTACCATGACACTTACCAGCCCTATCGTGACTAAGTCTTGGCACTACCTCTACACTATCAGCGCTGATCTGCGTCTCACAGTTACTTGTTTGTGCGCTGAATCAGATCCGTACCTATTCAGTAGCACGGGACGCAGTTTGCGTTTCTGAAAACATGGTTAATTCAGCCCCTGAGAGCCCCAACTGTCTAAGGGACACGGATACCTATATGGTGTCAAAAAGAGACATAGATCCTCATGAGCCCCCGCAATTGAGGGGGGCTGATGAGGATTCATGTCTCTTGCAGTCAGATATCGCCAGTGAACTGGGTTGTTTGCGTGGCTCAGTTTTCAGCTAAGAGCACGTTTCTTTTTACAGCGGTTAATGGCTAACACAGTGCATTCAAGTTTAACAGAGCGGAACTGCACAAGAAAAGAGCGGTAATACAAAAAAACAACAACTTTATAACAGATAATTGCATGTTCTGGTCTTTGATCTCGGATCTTACGGCCTCAAGCTGTAGGGTACATACTAAAAATTTAGAAAATTAATTTTGTTTGAAACTGATGATCTGAGACGGGTATTGAGTTTTAATTTCGTTGAAAATAACTGCTGCATTCGTATTCATTTATGTATTTATTTAATTGCCAGGTGACTTAGACAGTAATTCTGCAGTCTTCGTTAATTCGACAATAAAAACTCCAAGCTGTCCCAGGAACGATTCAAAGTGGGTTCAGGAAAATGTATGCTCATGAAGATCTACCTCTCTTTTGCAGTTGGGTGTTTTTTTTTTTTTTTTTTTTTTTTTTTTTTTTTTTTTTTTTTTTTTGTGTGTGTGTGTGTGTGTGTGTGTGTGTATGTGTGTGTGTGTGTGTGTTTTCTGGTCGATATTGCCAAGAATAGCGACAAAAGACATCTTGCTTCCGCCTGCACTAACCGATATAAAACAAAATTGTGAAAAATGTCAGTGCATGATGGGATATTTCCAGGTTTTCACTCGTTCGGAAGCTTTCCTCCCTTCTGTTGTAGTAATGCGAATGTGCGGTGGCCGGTTGCGCACGCGGTGGCGCAGCGGTATTTGCATTCTTTTTTCCTTTTTATTTTAAATAATATATATTGAATGCTTCAGTGATACATTAATTGTTTGCTTGTAAATAAATGGACATTTGATCAAGGAATCTGGACAAATCTTTTGCTGTTTTACAAACTATTCATGGGTTTGTGTGAGCATGTGTGGTTTGGGATGCGTGCAAAGTTCATCTACAAACATAAATCACTGAGGGAAAAACAGGTGTTCAGCACAATTTACAGAAAATGATGATACATACAACATTAATGCACTGTAGATGTCTACACGCCTCAACCGTACATCGGTTTCAAACATGACAATTACATTAAGTCTCGTTCCATAATGGAATCGGCTGACACACATCTTTGCAATAAGTATTAACTGGTTGATTATCCTGACTGATATCTGTCCGGTTTGGTCCGGCTTATAACCGAATAAGATATAAGTTTCAGACGTTACAGTTTTAGCAGTAAGCTGAAATATATAATTAACAGCATGTGCCCAAAGGGGTCGAAACCTGATGCAATGGCAGAAAAAGCGCTCAATATAATTAATCTCATCGCAAAAATCACATCGGTTACTATATTTTACACCCATATTATAATATAAGTTATTGGTCGGAGGGCTTCGCTGCACGGACCATTGTACGCCTGAGGGAGGTCAAAGGAATCATTGTACCCCGAAGGCCGAAGGCCTGAGGGGTACAATGATTCATTTGACCTCCCGAAGGCCTACAAGGGTCCGTGCAGCGAACCCCTCCGACCAATAACGTATTTGTTTTCATTCCTCCACTATTTTTGTAAAAGAAATCAAGAAGACATCTTGCGACCTGGATCACGCCAGACATGACTGACGTCAAAGGAATATACATTTATACATAACAGACTTATGACGTAATTTAAAATATGTCATGACGTTGGCGTCTCAAGTACTGATTGTGCTTGTTGTTTCGAACAACACTACGTAACTTTGTACGTTAGAACGTTTGGCGCTCTTTTATAGAAAAAAAAAAAAAAAAAAAAAAAAAAAAAAAAAAAAAAAAAAAAAAACTTGTATGCAAGATGCGTCATCGGCGGAGAGGGCTACAAAACGTCCGCCATTTTTCGCTACAGGGGTTTTTATATCACGGTCACATGGTACGGTTTGCGTAAAGTGACTGGTCGTGGGACGTAGGGAGGAAAACAAAGTAGTTTTTTTGTAGGAAATATGTTATGGACAATTTTTCCAGTGCAATAGCCTTAGCCGTTCTTCACGTGTACAACGTTTTGCTACATTCCAATGCAGATCATTGATATGTAGGTTACATTTTTTGTATACCAAAAGGCTACGGAGCAAGGCGAACCGCTTTTTGTGCGTGGTATCAGTGAACGAAAGTATTTGGTAGTGCGTGTTTGCGTGATATGCGACGTGTTTTCTGGGTCGTGTTGTGTGATATTGTAGGTTGCTCGTGCGTGTACTGCGGTGTGCATTGCTCTGTATTCAAACATTCTCTGAGGTTTGTGTCCAACTAGATCATATAGCAAATCAAATGAGATCATATCTCCTTCTCTCCATACATCTATCACAAAAAAAATTTGTGCCTTAATCCAATCAGGGAGGAATAACACGTCCCGTTTGGTTAGTAACGTTGTCATTATTCCACAGGCACTGATCTGCAAAGTTTGCACGGTCAGAACTAGCTTTTCTTTATGTTTAGCCAACACAATAACACCTTCCTCCCAAAACGTTGATTGTATTAATCAAACACCTTATATTTTTTTGGCTTAACGAATGCAAAAAAAAAAAAAAAAAAAAAAAAAAAAAAAAAAAAAAAAAAAACCACACACGATAATTTACTTCCAAGCCTACAAAATGTACGCTTTGGTATTATTTCCCATGTTTTACAGGTTTTACTTTGTAGTCTTGTAGCCCGACTTAAAAGGAAGGACTCATGCATATCGTGTATATTAACCATAATTATTAAGACCACTTTCCTCTATATGTTTACACTAGACATTTATCTTTACCTTCTCGAAGGCCCTTGTGTTAGTATACTTTTTCTTCCACAAAAATCGGAAGAAGACGGAGTTAACTTTTTTGAAAATATCATCTGGAGCCACCAGAGCGTGCATAGGTCATACAAACTGTGACAATAAGAATGTTTTTATTATACACAATTTACCAGATATTCTTACATTTCGTTTTGACGATCTTGCTATTGTTCGTTCAGTATTGTCTAGCCTAACTGATCAATTTTCGAGTATATTAGAGGCAGGCATATTACTATTAAAATGAATCCCCAATATCTTTATTTGTCTTTTCCATTTTAGATCAACTCCTTCCTCTCTTGAGTTTTTGGATAAACTGATCCACATAGCTTCGGACTTATTTTTGTTTATTTTCAAAGCCGATATTCTTGAAAAACTGTCTATTACATCAAGTACTCTTTCAAGATAACTTTTTTGTGTAGGAAAACACTAATATATTCAGCATACATGGCGAGCTTTAAAGATTTTCTGGGGTTTCCAGCGGAGCGTATCGATTCTAGGTAGTGCGATTCCCTTAATATTGGAATCAGCCCTTAATTTAATAGCTAATATTTCAAGAGCAAAAACGAAAGCCATCAGTGAAAATAAACAGCCTTGTCTTATTCCGGAGTCTACTGAGAAGAACTGGTAATCCTTGTCAATTCAGCATCAAAGATCCTGAACAGTCATAGGAAAATGAAACAAACCGTTTTATTTCAGAGAATAACCCAACGAAGAAAGAAGCACTCTTAGAAAAGACAATTACAACACAATTTATTGATATTTCGGGTGAAAAACATTTTCAAAATAGACAAACAAACAAACAAACAAGAACAAGACAAGACAAACAAACACGAATACACCTTGCTACTTATTTTATGGGTGTACACGCACCGATACCATAAAATAGGTAGCGAAGTGTATTCCTGTTTGTTTGTCTCTTTTGAAAAATATGTTTGTCTATTTTTTTGTCTATTATGAAACATCAATAAACTGTGTTGTAACTGTTGTCTTTTCTAAGCGTGCTTCTTTCTACGCTGGGTTATTTTCTGCTTTTTATACGCTTGTCAGTCACCTTTTTGGTCTGCATTTTAACTTACTGTGCCATTGTACGGATACGGCCCCGGGTCGGCACTCTCGTCTGCTTCCCCGGCGCCCTCGTAGTGCAGAACGACCAGTGCATCTGCCTTATCCTTACATTCTCGGAGACCCAAACCTCGTATCCAATAGTTGCCCACTGGCTGGTCAGCGGATATCACCACGTCGTAACGCTCGCCTGAAACGACACATCGTCTGCATTGTCATCACAGTGATACAGAGAGAGAAAGGTAGTGTTCCATCAAGGTAATATCAAAGACAGCCAATGGCCATCACGGTGATGTCACAGAGAAAGGTACTGTTCCATCAAGGTGATTTAAAAGGCCAATGGCCATGTCGGTGACGTCATAGAGAAAGGTAATTTTATTGAGAAAACGGTTGGTTGGTTGTTCATTGCTTAACGCCCTGACAACAACAAGACTTTCTCACGACGTGCCTGCAGTGCTTGTGATTAAAAAAAAAAAAAAAAAACCAACAGAATATTGACTGTAACTATATCGCTAGGCTATATGCTAAATAAACCTAAGACATTTTAGAGACGCTGCCCTTTTATGCTGAATTTTCGTAACATATTTTACAAAAATAAAAGGAGTACAAACAATTACAAAATATGTTCAGGGAAATAATATATTAAAAGTACAGTAACTGCAAACACATAAACCATCGTCGCCTAGGTGCAGTAGACCATTTGGCAACACACATACAATATCAAGAGCTACAGTCAGCGAAGACAGTAGGGAGAGTTTCAAAAAGGGAATTACAGGTATATGGACCAAGGGTAGACATAAACAAATCCTCCCCCCCCCCCCGCCCCCCAAATAAAAAAGAGAAAAACCCACCCATGTGGGGCTGACCAGGGTGACCCTTGAAACTAAAAAGTAGTTAACCCCATCCAAGTTCTTCAGGGCAGACCCGGGTGGGGTTCGTTGAGAAAAAGGTCCGGAGGCCATCACGGTAATCATAGAGAAGAAAAGGTCAACTTAAGTTTACCTTGTCCTCTTAGACATCACCGTGAAGGCAACATGATGTGGCATCGTGTCTCCAAGCTCACTCTTTATTCATCTTCAACCTAATGAACACTAACAAACTAAAGCAGGAGATAATCGACCGTGATAACTCAAGGATAGTATCAGATTAGCTTGGCCCCATCAGGCGCGAAGCTAACCTGGCACTATCCTTGAATTATCATGCTCGATGCATCTCCTACAACTGGTACATAGTTGTTAGATGACACCTCCAAAACTTGAGAAAAATGGCCTTAGGGTTGCCCTAGTCTATACGGCAGTTTACATGTACTTATTATGACACGTTAAAAAAAAATTCACATACCAAACTGAGAAGAGAGAAGCTTAATTGGCCTACCTGGTCCGATTATAAAGTTGCTGACGGTAACAAGAGAGACAGGAGCGCCGTCTGTCGCAATAATCTGTGAAAGAACGACAATTACATGGACCAACGTAGACCCCCCAAAAATGATGACTATCAAACGTGTGGAATGAAAAAATAAATTCATACGAAAAGAAGAAACACGCTTAGGAAGGTCAAGTGTGGGGAATTTCTGTACCTGGTAACTGTTTTAGAGTTGTACACGAGCACAGCCTGCAAACATAGCACTCTCACGAAGACTCATTGCCTTCTATTTCCCTATTAACTAATTGCGCCCGAGGTACGAAATATCCACAGTTTGGAGTTAGCCTCTAAAGACTGCATTACAATTCAGGATACAGATCGACCATGATAGTTCAAGGGTGGTGGCAGAATAGTTTGGCGCCTATAGGCGCCAAGCAATTCTGCCACCACCCTTGAACTATCATGTTTGAGCCATATCTTGCTGTGGTGTGTCGCGGGCAGAATGAGTTAAGCTACCATTTTTTATGTGGAGAGAAAATATAGTTACACTGTACACATGATTTTAAATACTGCGTTTTAAAATAGTCACCTAAAAGCTATGACTTACTTGCGCATTTAGGTGACTATTTTGCAGGATGCGCAAGGGACAAGGGCAATGCATGTATCAGTTAAGTTCCCGTTTTTTCAATTAAGACGAATGACAAACAAGTCTAATTTAAGCTGAAGTTTCGGTTGGGACAACAACGACAAGGGAGCTAAATAGAGCGTGATCTTATCTTCCGTCAAGGGAGGCAAGTATGTCAAAAATATTCGCCCCTTATTCTTACGACTTTATGACAATATGCTCAGTTTCCTTGACTGGTGCATTTGTGTATAGCGCACGCAGATCAGGCCACAAAATTTTAACTCATTCCGCCCCGACACACCACAGCAAGACATGGATCGAGCATGATAGTTCAAGGGTGGTGGCAGAATAGCTTGGCGCCTATAGGCGCCAAGCTATTCTGGCACCACCCTTGAACTATCATGCTCGACTTGTTCCTAAAATTGTAATACAGTCCTTCAGCGGGCACCGTCAAAATTCGGGGATATCGGTCCTGGGGCAGAATGTACTGTTAATTTCGAGTCGGGTTCTATTATTTTATTTACCATGTGCCACATCCAACCCACCCACTCCTGCGCGAGCGTTTCATTAATGAACGTGACACAGAATGCTCAGCAATGTACATATAGGACTGTAAGACACAGATGAATTATATAGTCTTCTGTCAGACACATACCTCGATGGTGTGGTTCTCAACAGAGATTCTAAAAGTACATTCCTGCATGGATCCGACCAGTCTGAACCGGTATCTGCCGCCCTGCTGCACGTGGAACTGGGCCAGTGGTGTGTAGGCGGTCTCCAGTGGTGACCCGGATGTGTTGTAGGTGTTGGGCACCGCGTGTTTCCTGCCCCGCCCGTTCACCAGGGCCGACATCTCAGGCACGACAAAGGCGTCATGCATAAAGTCGAGGTAGCTGCAAGGACCAAAATGGCGACTTCCAGGTGTGTCCTTTGAAAAGAAATTTCCCTCTCCTCAAAAAAGAAACGCTCTCAGAATGGCCGAGTACAGCACAATTTATTAAATTTTCGCACGAAAAAAACGTTGTGATGTCCTAGCTAAGCTTGTTTCTGTCCATGTTGTGATTTTTGAAGGAATGTGTTTGATTGAAATCACTGTCCAATCTATCTAAAAATACATCTCTACAATTCTACATTGTGCCTATAATACTGAAATGACAAAAACGATAACCAGTAGGTTATTTTGTTGTTCTTGTTGTTCAAGACTTGAGGATACCTGTTTCGCCAATACAAATGGGTAAAATGTTGTATTTTCCGTTTTCAGGCAGGGGTTTGGCAGACTAGGCTCTGAATTTACAAGTATGATTGATTACCGCTGAAGTGACGTCACTTGCATCCAATCAGAAATTAACATGACGTGTTCTGATAGGTCGTGATCGTAAAGTGCCGAGTGGGGATCGGCTGTTTCCGGCTGTCTGACGATGAGGGCCCCGTAAGCGCCGTCCCCGAGCTGCACGCCGGAGTGGGAGTGGTACCAGTGGGTACCGGCTGGGACCGCCACGAACTCGTATCTGGTAAACGTGGAAAGGTGTGTGTTGGCCTCGATTTTATTTTGGACCTCACGGCACTAGGTCATAAAGTCCAGAATCAGAGCCCAAGAACTGTTTTAGGAACTGGAGCATAAATGCGTGACCTCTGGGGACCACACAAACTCGAATATATCAAATGCAAACACTTTCGATCGTATACAGCACGTGTGACACAGGATAAATTAACTCATTGTGTCCCAGCTACGAAATACCCACATTTTGGAGTTGTCCTATAAACACTGGAGACAGAACGACCATGTATATTGCTGTGGTGTGTCGGGGCTGAATGAGGTAAACGAGAATGTTACAGTTTTTGCCTTCATATGCTGTGCGTCCAAGAGAACACCAAACATTCCTATCCTAATCCCTTGACTGGCAGTGGACGCATACATTATGCCTTTGAAAGCAGCATAAATTTCAACACCGAATAATCACAAAATACAAGGAACACCTATAGGACTAGTTAGCTAGTTAATTATTGGGGTTTAACGCCGAGCAGGCGACTAAAGCCATCTCACGGCGGGAAGGGAAAAAGTCTGGTCAGCCAGATGAAGAGAAAGGTCTTAAAACATGATGTAAATACAGTTTAAAAGTAATATTAGATAAACGTCACACAGGGCAATCGTACATGTCTACAGACTTTGGAAGTTCATAAGAGCAGTCAGATTTACATAGACTAAGAGACTTAAATTATCAGCAAGAGGCAAAGAACTTCATGAGCCCCTGGGTCTTCGGGGGCCTCATGAGGTTCTTTGCCTCTTGCAGATGGGTGATGTTTGCATTTTTCAGGCCGCGGGAGAGATTTTTTTAATAATATTTTGTGGCAATGGACATCAGCTTGAGATTCATAGATATCAGTGGGGGGGTCACCTTGGTCTGTGCTGTTGGATGTTTCCCATAGTGTTTGAGCTATTCTATCTATCTATCTATATCCCGTAGTCTTGCCGACCGTGGGGGCACCACTGATGACTTGGCAACCAGCTACCTCCATTCCGGTTGCCAAGTTTTTTAGCAGTGTAAGGGTAAACAGTTACCTGAATATGTTCACCGGCCCAATGGGACACTGCGTGATGTGGGGTGGGCCGTCATAATGAGGCGTGCCTCTCTGGTGCATCCCGTGCCAGTGGACACTTGTGGTCGATCCATCGTCCATCTCGTTTGTTACCCACACCACTATCCTATCACCCTCACACACCTGGAAAAATCGTCTTTTCGTTAGATTATTTTAAAGTTATACCGTGCAATCACAGAAACCCTAAAGCATCAGCAACACCCGTGAGGCATGTCTGGATTCATTGATTTTAACTCTTCAACGCAAGTGATCGCTGATGGTGTTTCAGAAATCTTTATAAACTAAAAGGAACTTGGATACACAGCAGGGTCAGCAAGAGGCATAGATCCTCATGAGCCCCCGCAATGCGGGGGCTCATGAGGATCTATGTCTCTTGCTGTTGAATAGTGTTCACTTATTCTCTTCAGACAAGAGTTAAGGCTTGACTAGAAATCACTAGAACCAGACAAAGCAATATTAACACGCATCTTCCAGACGGGCTGTTTTGCAGCGTCACCTCTATGGCGGGTCCCGGAAGCTGTCTGTTGATAGTGACGACAGGTCGCGGGTATCCATCTCCCGACACGCACTGCGGCCGAAAGCAGTCGGTGAGATTGAAGGGGCAATCCCAGCATGCCTTGGACAGTGTCCGGTACCACTCCACAATGAAGTTGTACTCGCACGTCATCGGCTGTTGACCAGACACGCATGGCCGCTTACACGGGTGGCTAGCGCAATCTGTAACTGGCGTTATCAGTGTTTTTTTTTTTAGGGATCATAAAATTAATGTGACTGCTAAGCACGTAAAATGCAAATAAATTTGGAACCAAGCAAGAAAGGGATAAATACAAAACAGTTTTTAGTTATTAAATGTTCGACATGCCAAAAAAAAAAAAAGTATATGTTGTCCATCTCCGCCTATGTATTTTAAAAATATTGAAACGCTACATGTAAATCTACTGCGTTGTAGTTTTACTTCCCCCGCTGGAAATATTAGTGTTAAAATAAATCGTAATCATAGGCGGAAAATATACTCAACGCTTGCGTTTTAAACGCCAGTCAAAACGGATCGCAATCATTGAAAAATCCCTACACACTTGCGTTTTAAACTCCAGTCAAAAAGGATCGCAATCACTGACAATTTTTTACACACTTGCGTTTTAAACTCCAGTCCAAAAGGATCGCAATCATTGAAAAATACCTTCACACTTGCTTCTTAACCCTTTTAGCGCCACGGGCGCATTTCCCGAATATTGGAAGTGTTACTTAACGACCATGTACCACTTGCAGGAGGTGGATGAGCATGATATTTCAAGGGCAGTGCCAGATTAACTTGGCGCCAGAAGGCGCCAAGTTAATCTGGCACGACCCTTGAATTATCATGGTCATTCAATCTCCTGCTGTAATGTGTTGGCGCTAAAAAGGTTAAACTCCATGTTTTTAAAATCGTAATCACTGAAATAATCCTCCACGCTTGCGTTTTAAAATCAGTCAATAATGTCCCAAACACGTACAAAGGAACCGTGTGCTGGTTAATGACGTTGCTTCGAGCGGTAACGTCCAAAATCAGACAACAGAACACGACAACAGTGATCAGATACCTACGTGAGCTAAAGGTGGAAAAGAGGACGGGAAAAAGAAGGCCAACGTAAGTGTGCCGAACAACCATCTTCTAGGAGTCTCCCGCAAGTGTGTTGCGAACTGTTACCGTCTCATATACACTGCAAACTCAGGTGACGATGTCATTTATAAATTATGAGGTCTTCAGTCTGGTGCAAAAGCAACAGGCTATCAGTTTAACTCGTTCAGCCCGACGGCCGTATTTCCCAAATTTTGGAGGCGCCATCTAATGACTATGCACCAGTTGCAGGAGATGGATCGACCATGATAATCCAAGGGCACTGCCAGATTAGCTTGGCGCCGACAGGCGCCAAGCTAATCTGGCACTACCCTTGAATTATCATGGTCGACCCATCTCCTGCTGTAGTGCGTCAGGGCTGAATGGGTTAACATCACACTGACGGCTGTAAGCACGATATTGGTAATCCCTGATATAATATACAACTACCTGCCTGAAACTAATGACAAATTCAACGCCAATTTACAGCTTCTGTGTAAGGGACTTTGATATAAATGAGGTCTACAAGAGGCAAAGAACCTCATGAGCCCCCGCAACTGCGGGGGCTCATGAGGTTCTTTGTCTCTTGCGGTTGGGGGTGTTCGTTGTATTGTTTTCCTGCAGTAACGGGACTAATTAATTTATGGAAGTCCGCTTCATAAATGTTAAATATGTATTCCCGAATTATTTTTAGGTTCACGGATTTTATAAACTTCTGTTATTTATACAGGACACTACAAGAAACATCTGGCACCTGTCAAAACAAATACAACTCCTGTGTCCGTGTGATACAAAACTAATACACGTAGGCGTAATTAAGACTTCACTTCTGCCCAAATACCACTTCAAATTTGGACAAGATTTCATGCGTTAAAACAGAAAACTGTCCATAGTTTTCTTGTCACAGTTGTTAATTTAAAAGCTGTTGTTGTATATTGTTGTTGTTGATTTTTGTGTGTGGGATGTTTCTTGTTGTTGTTGTTGATTGCTGGTTTGTGGATCAGCATGATAATTTGTAAAGAGCCTATGGACATAATTGAAATGCGAGGGATTGCGGGTTGATCTCGAGTATTCAAATCATTTATATTATACTTACTCAGAAAACATTAGACTATGGGTTCAGGTGGACTTGATTAATACACTAGAAACATATGTCTTGTTTTAACCAACAAAAAGCACACAGATTGTAAGAAAAATCTGAAGCCAGGTTGTTGTTTTTTTTTTTCTTCGGTAAGCATAGACACTCATGAGACCCTCGCGCGAAGACTCAAATGCGAACCTATCCGTCTTCCCGTGAGAATGAGCAGGGTGAAGGATTTCAAGTGCAGCGTACGATCTAATAATATCAGCATTCATTGGATTCACAACGTGCCAAAGTGTACGTCACTTCTGAGCATAAATAAACAATAAATGAGGCAAAGCATTATCATTTTGAGTATTTGTGCACGCGTTAACCCCTTAACTTCAGGGGCAAGGCGAACGCTACCCAGCTTCAAGAGACATAAACCCTCATGATCCCCAGCAGTCGCGGGGGCTCATGAGGATTTATGTCTCTTGTTAGTCCGTTGTTCTCTACGCCTAATTTTTTTTCCATGTACAACTGTGGTCTCCAAGAAACTGTCGTACAGTGTGCAGTGTTTTCAGGCGCGAATGTCATGATCAGTGGCAGCAACGGAGTTAAAAGAGTGAATGAATTATCAATACGTGGCATGACAATGGTTTGGGACTGTTTGTGTACCGTTAACTCACTCTACCCGAGACCCACCACAGCAAGATAAGGATCGACCATGATAATTCAAGGGTGATGCCAGAATAGCTTGGCGCCTATGGGCGCCAAGCTATTCTGGCATTACCCTTGAATTATCATGGTCGATCTATGTCCTGCACTGCAGTGCAGTCTTCAGAGGACAATGGCAAAATTTAAGGATTTCGGTGTTGGGGTAGAATGAGTTAAATAAGAGACATTTTTTCCCCCGGACAAACATGCGATTCTATTTTTCATAAACTACTTCTGAATTTCGACAAAAGACAAAATGGGGTCAGAAAGAAAAACAAAACACTTTAAACGTTTAGAGCTTAACGTCTTTTGTCCACCAAGGTGATTTTAAAGACGGGGCACTGAAAAGAGGTCTGTACAAGTTTTGACCCCAGCTGGTTTCGAACCCACGACCTATGAGACGAGAGTCGAAAGCTCTACCGGCGAGCCACCCAGCTCCTCGGCGTCAGAAAGAGAAATATGCGCATATAAGCACCAACAAATGCGGGTGCGTGGGGATTGATGTCTGTGACAGTGGGATCTTGTTCATATTTACTCTGCAGTGAGGAACTAACCCCTTCCGTGCCAGTAGACCCATACTGTGTTTTTAAAATAATGCCACAGAGCCCCAGCTGTTATGGGAACGTGGACTCAAAGTGGTTTCAGAAAGAGGCGTGGATCCTCATGAGCCCATGCAACTACAGGGATCGTGTTCACTTTGTCTCCTCGGCATTGAAGGCGTCAGTATACCTGTTCATTATAAGCACAAACATGTAAGAAAATGTGGGTACGTACAATTACAATTCTTTTGACTCGTTCGAGACGAACGGCATCCGGATACGCGGCTTAAGCCGCGTATCCGGATACCGATCGTCTCGAATGAGTTAAACGCAGGCAAAAACAAGCGTGTCTTACACGAAACCTCGCAAGCAACCACGCATGCACATACATACACTAGCACACACTGAAACACAACCCAAAACAGTCGTCACACCTAACGCATTCATAACTGCTGGTCTAAATGTTAAAATGATACAAAGTGAAACGAATTTCTCTGTCCCAACCTCGGGAAGAATGCCCTACCGGTCCGAAAAAAAAAAAAGATTTATGAGTTGTCTTTTTCTGGGTATTGAATCATACTTGTTCAGTCATAGAATCGTCTTCAAAAGTCTTACCAAAAAAAAAAAAAAAACCAAAACCCAATAACAACAACAACAAAGTAATGGTTATTTCGATTTCAGTATGCTAGGCATATTGCATAAATCTACGCATTTTTTTTGGCACAGACTTGTCAGGTCATTCAATCACACCCATTCATTTTAAAATCCCAACAAAGAGAAGAACACGCATACTAAGACAAGAACAGGACAACTGATTAACCCATTCAACCCCGAAAGAACACAGCAAACCATGGATAGAGCATGATAGTTCAAGGGTGGTGCCAGAAAAGCTTGGCGCACATAGGCGCCAAGCTATTCTGGCACCACCCTTGAACTTCCATGCTCGAGCTGTCTCTATATTTATAATACAGTCCTTCAGAGGACAACTTCAAAATGTGGAGATTTCGGTCCAGGGGCAGAATGTGTTAAATTTAGTAATGTCAATGACCATCTGCTGGGAAGCCGGGTGGCTCAGGTGGTAAAGCGTTCGACTCTTGTACAAAAGAGTGCAAGTTCCTATCCAGCTGGGGCCTAAATTAGTTTAAGACTCTATTCGGAGCCCCGTCGTTGAAATCACCCTCGTGGTTTCACTCTCATCCGAAGGGTTTCAGGTTGGAACCCAGTTTGGTCAAAATTTGTTTCAGACCCTATTCGGTGCTCCGTCTTTAAAATCACCTTCGTGGTGGACCTAACTTTGTTTTTTTCAATGTTCAGCTTTAAAACAAAGAAGAAGAAAGAAGAGCATATTTACAATATTATACTGACGAGCAAAAGAACTGAGACATTTTTGAATAATTGAAAACAGTAAAGTGTTTCCAATGATTAAAAAAAAATCGTATTTCTTTTGCTCCTCAGAATACGTATGTCGACTCTGATAGATCAGGGGTGGGGCCAGAAAAGCTGACAAAACATAGCTCATAATCTGGCACCATTCCATGAATTATTATGGTCGATGAATCTCCTATTGTAGTGCGACAGGGTTGCATGGGTTAAAAAAAAAAAAAAAACACACACATCGTTGTCCGTCCGAGCTTCGTTACACCTACACAATCTCGTTAACTGATTGTGCCCGAGGTGCGAAATGCCCAGATTGTGGTGTTATCCTCTGAGGACCGCATTACATTTCAAGAGACAGATCGACCATGATAGTTCAAGGGTGTTGGCAGAATAGCTTGGCGCCGATAGGCGCCAAGCTATTCTGCCACCACCCTTGAACTTTCATGGTCGAGTCATATCATGCTGTGGTGTGTCGCGGGCAGGGTGAGTTAACTGCACTTTTGCGGTAATGTAGTCAACAATCCAATAAAGCCATCGAGAAAAATAGATATCCAGTGCGCAAAGTCCTTCGGCCAGAAGTCGGCAGAGGTGGGTCCGCGCACAGTCATACGTAGGCCCATTGCGGCTGACTTCGGCCCGAAAGCCTTTATGTACTTGGTGGTGAATAATTTCATTAAAGTCCGTATTTACCGACAATTGTATTAATAAGGATACTGAAGAAACACTAATTAGAGCACTCGCAGTAGATTCTCGGTGAGGTAATTCAGCTGGTACGTCAGTACTTTTAACCGCTTAACTCCTTACGCCCCTAGGACAAAATTATCATTTTTTTTTGTAGATATCCTCTGAGGTATCACAGTTCTGGAGACAGATCGACCATCAACCATGGTATTTCAAGGTTGGTGTCAGAATAGCTTGGCGCCTACAGGCGCCAAGCTATTCTGACACAAACCTTGAAATATCATGGTCGATCCACATCCTGTTGTAGTCTTTCAGGTCTTTATGGGTTAACAGCTCGTGGACGAAGATTTGTTTTTAGCTCGACGAAGGATTCTGCCACACAGATTGTCAGAAGGGAGCATGGGCGAAGCAATCTATGCACAGCGCAATAGCACCGCCACCCCGGTCGTACAGGTACTGGCTTAAGTCCAGTAGTGAGGAGGACATGCTACACGCACGGGCAGACTGTCAGTAGACATGAAATCCCAGTGATGCGGAACGAGGCGTTAACACCGTGGCTGTAGCGGCGATGTTTTGGCCCTGCGAAACATGAAGGCATTGAAAGTCCGGCAAACTTGCCGCAAAGTACTCGAAATTGAAAACCCGTAATGGGCATGGTTGCAGCAATCAGTCATACTATTTTGGAGAACAGTAGTGACTTTGAAGATGGTGTAATTAAGAAAATTAGTCTCGTTTGGCGCGCTCGCAGCGATCAAAAAAAGAGTGCAGCTCCGTGGGTGAGAACAGTCCACTCCGAGCTGTGTGTGTGTGTGTGTGTGTGTGTGTGTGTGTGTGTGTGTGTGTGTGTGTGTTGTGTGTGTGTGTGTGTGTGGTGTGTGATGTGGTGTGTGTGTGGTGTGTGTGTGTGTGTGTGTGGTGTGGTGTGGTGTGGTGTGTGTGTGTGTGTGTGTAATGTGTGTGTGTGTGGTGTAGTGTGGTGTGGTGTGGTGTGTGTGTGTGTGTGTGTGTAATGTTTGTGTATGTGGTGTGGTGTGGTGTGTATGTGTGTGTGTGTTGTGTGTGCGTGCGCATTAAACCTTTTAACCCCAAGGTCTCATCTCTCATAATTTTAGAGGTGTTGCCTACTGTCTATGTACCAGTTGTAAGCGATGGATTGATCATGATAATTCAAGGGTTTAAGCCTTACGGCGCCAAGCTCAGCTGGCACTACCCTTGAATTATCATGATCAATCCATCTCCTGCTGCTGGGTCCCAGGGCTAAAAGGGTTAAAGGCTCCAGAAAACTGTAGATAATAATAAATAATAAATCAGCGCATTAAATAGGCGCTTTATCCCAATTGAAAATCGGCTCAAAGCGCCGCCGCGAACTGAACCCAACAAGCACGCTCACGTGAATCACGTGCATTCACTCAGACACTGTACATAAACACAGAACATTCACGTGGTGCTATGGGCAAGCTCAAGCGAGCTACTGATGTTTTGGAAATTCAAATCGTTTATATTTGAAATTTGATTAAATTGGCTGAAATTTATACCACGTGTACCAAAGTCGGTGGACGCATTTCTCACATACATCTCAGTTTTCAGGATTTCTTTTGGACGAAGGTCATTATGCTTCTGTCCGTCATCCCCAGTCTCTTGCGGCATGTCCACCATCTGGAATGTGGCCTGATGGGACTTTGGTCGTTCATGGGATGTTTCAACTATCGCTGATATATGTGGCATGATTTCTCAGTAGTCCTGCCAAACCTGCGCCATCCACAACACCCTGATCCATCTGTGTGTATGGTCCGACCAATTATTGTTAATTAAATTACTTACAATTTTGTCGACGAATATTTTAATAGTGTCACCGAGTGAGTGTGACATAGAGAAACCCCATTACCGTATCTATACAAAAACGTTGGTCCTATTTACAATAATAATAACATCACACTACCAACTGCAGGGGTTCATGAGGTTATTTGCCTGTTGCAATTGGGTGGTGTTGGCATTTTCGTTTCAGAAATGAAGGGCTTAGGTTACCCACAATACGTACATGCAACAGTAGGTGATGTTTACGACAAAACCGGCCGGTGATTACACCGACAAGGGGGTTGGGTATACCAACCCAGCCAACTGTTACATTTTCGCACTACAAAAGAGATATTACTTACTTACTTACGCCTGTCACCCCTACCCGGGTATAGGCCGTCGACGAGAGACCTCCAGCAACTCCTGTCCTGTGCTTCTCCTTCGATTCTACTCCAGGTGGTTCCCAGTCTCTTCATGTCTGCTTGGAGGTCTCGACGCCAGGAGTTTCTCGGCCTACCTCTTTTCCTCTTTCTCTGGGGGTTCCATGACAATGCCTGCCTAGTGATACTGGAAGCTGGCTTTCTCAGACTGTGACCGATCCATCCCCATCTTCTTCGCCCAATTTCATTCTCTGCTGTTATCTGCTCCGTTCTCTCCCAGAGTCTGACGTTGCTGATCTTCTCTGATCAGTGAATTTTCAAAATTCTTCTAAGGCAACTGTTCATGAAGGTCTGTACTCTGTTGACTGTGGTTTTTGTCAATCTCCAAGTCTCTGCTCCATATAAGAGAACTGCTTTTACATTGCAGTTGAAAATCCGGACTTTGGTGTGTTGTGACAGCTCTCTGGAGCTCCACACTTTTTTCAACTGGCGAAAGGCTGCTCTGGCTTTACCGATTCGTGCTCTGACATCTGCATCAGTGCCGCCTTTTTTGTCTATGATGCTCCCGAGATAGGTGAAGGACTCCACCTCCTCCAACGGGGTGCCAGCAAGCAAGACTGGTTCTTCCCTGGTTGCGTTCAGCCTCATTGTCTTTGTTTTCTGTTTGTGAATGGTGAGGCCCACTTGGGACGAGATGTCAGCAAGCCTCGTGGTCTTGTCCTGCATTTGTTGATGAGTGTGGGACAGTAATGCCAAGTCGTCTGCAAAATCGAGGTCGTCAAGCTGTGTCCACAGTGTCCACTGTATTCCACTTCGTCTGTGCTCTGTGGTCATTTTCATGACCCAGTCTATGGCCAGTAGGAAGAGGAACGGAGACAGCAGACACCCCTGCCTGACACCGGTTCTGACCTGGAGCTCCCTGGTGAACTGCCCTTCGTGGATAACGCGACATGTCATGCCATCGTAGCTGCTCTTGATCAGGCGGACGAGCTTTGTGGGTACACCGTAGTGTCGTAGGAGTTTCCACAGAGTCTCTCGGTCCACACTGTCAAATGCTTTCTCATAATCCACAAAGTTGACGTACAGCGGGGAGCTCCACTCCAGAGACTGTTCCACGATGATGCGGAGAGTGGCGATCTGGTCTGTACATGATCGGTTCTTCCTGAATCCTGCTTGCTGGTCTCTCAGCTGGGGGTCAAAGGAGCTCTTCATTCTCTCCAGGATGATCCTGTTGAAGACCTTTCCTGGTACTGACTGCAAGGTGATTCCTCTGTAGTTGGAACACTTGATGAGGTCGCCTTTCTTGGGAAGCTTGATTAGGTACCCCTCCTTCCAGTCAGCCGGCATCACCTCCTCTTTCAAGATCTTTCCAAACAGTGGGTACAGCATCTCCACTGTTGTCTCTAGGTCTGCTTTCAGAGACTCCGCTGGGATGCCATCTGGGCCTGCTGCTTTGCCGTTCTTCAAGAATGCCACTGCTCTTCTGATCTCTTTCCGGCTGGGTCTGTCACAGCTGATGGGCAGGTCGGTCTCTGCCGGCTGGATGTCTGGGGGGTCGGGTAGGCTAGGTCTGTTCAGTAACTCTTCAAAATACTCGGCCCATCTGTCGAGTTGGTCTGCTCTGTCTGCAATAGGCTTGCCTTCTTTGTCTTTTACTGGTCTTTCTGTATGGCCATACTTGCCTGACAATCTTCTGGTAATGTCGTAGAGCTGTTTCATGTTGCCGCTGCCTGCTGCCTTTTCTGCCTCTGCTGCCAGGCTGTCTGTGTAGGCCCTCTTGTCTGCCCTGATACTACTCTTCACCTCGCGGTTGGCTTCCGAGTATTCCCCCTGTGCCCTTACTTTGGCTGCTCTCGTGCGACTGTTGTTGACAGCTGCTTTCTTCTGCTTCCTCACTTCTATCTTCTTCAAGGTCTGTGCCGACAGCCAGTCCTTGTGATGGTGTTTCCTGAACCCTACAGTGTCTTTGCAGGTTGAGTTCAGCGCCTCTCTAAATGCCTTCCAGTGCTGCTCTGTGGTGACCGCCTCCTCTTCATTTACTAGCCCCTGTAGCGCTTGAAACCGGTTGGACAGCACCAGTTTGAACTCTTCTCTAACTCCAGTTTCTCTCAGGAGGCCTACATTATAGCGCTGTCTTCTTGTTGTCTCTGTGCGGCTTTTCTTTAGCTTGAGCTTCATTCTTAAGGTAAGCAGATGGTGGTCGAAGGCGACATCTGCTCGCCTCCTCACTCGAACATCTTGAAGGGATCTTCTAAATTTCTTGCTAATGCAGATATGGTCTATTTGGTTCTCTGTTGTATGGTCAGGTGAGACCCAAGTTGCTTTGTGTATTCTTCTGTGTGGGAAGATGCTGCCTCCAATGACAAGTCGGTTTAGAGCACAAAAGTCTACAAACTTCTCCCCGTTCTCACTCATCTCCGAGCCTAGTCCCTGTCTCCCCATCACCTCTTCGTATCCGGTGTTGTCCTCCCCTATTTTGGCATTAAAATCGCCCATGACGATGGTGATGTCTCGCTCCGCACATTTGTCCAAGGCACTCTGGAGTCGGTCGTAGAACTCTTGTTTCTCTTCCTCGTCACTGTCATTAGTGGGCGCATAACACTGGATGACGTTTAGCTTGAACTTTTTCTTGGTTCTAAAGGCTGCTGTGATAATTCTTGGCCCAAGAGGTTCCCAGCCCATCAGTGCTCTCTGTGCCACTGGTGACAGCATGAATGCTACACCTTCTGTATGGGGGGCATTCTCCTCTTCATGACCTGAATACAGAATCATCTCCCCACTTAACAGCCTTTTCTGGCCAGACTGCGTCCATCTGGCTTCACTGATACCTAGCAGGGAAAGGTTGTACTTTTGCATTTCCGCTGCTATCTGGGCGGCCTTGCCGCTCTGGTACATGGTCTTGACGTTCCATGTGCCCATGGTTGTATCCCTGGATAGAGAGAGGCGGCTTGGTCCTGTGGCTTCTGAAGACTTCCGGCTTTCACCACAGGACGTCATAAGTCTGGTAGAAGAACCTTGTTACACTATAAGTGTATACGACCAATATCACGGTCGGGTAATTTTATAATTTCCCTTGATATGAAAATAACGAGGGTATAATTAGTACCACGGGCTCACGTGGAGTTGACAAGTGGCCGGCCCTACTAAGCTGGGACTAATGAATAAATAATAGGTTACTGGTCAGCTAAGATCAGAGGACGCTGGCCACCATAATAGATGTGGAATAATTATGAGAGACAGTGATGGGTTCCTTTGATAGCTAGGATCAGAGGACGCTGACCACCATAATAGATGTGGGATAATTAGGAGAGATAGTAATGGGTCCCTGGTCAGCTAAGATCAGAGGACGCTGGCCACCATAATAGATGTGGAATAATTATGAGAGACAGTAATGGGTTCCTTTGATAGCTAGGATCAGAGGACGCCGACCACCATAATAGATGTGGAATAATTAGGAGAGACAGTAATGAGTTCCTGGTCAGCTAAGATCAGAGGACGCTGACCACCATAATAGATGTGGAATAATTATGAGAAACAGTAATGGGTTCCTTTGATAGCTAGGATCAGAGGACGCTGACCAGCATAATAGATGTGGAATAATTATGAGAGACAGTAATGGGTCCCTGGTCAGCTAGGATCAGAGGGCGCTATCCACCAGAGCAGATGGGGGGATAGATTATGGGTGACAGTAATAGCCCCTTTGACTGGTTGAGACAAAGGGGCGATGCCCTCGGCCAAAACGGGTATATATATAGTGGGGGGAAACACCAGGAGAGGAGAGCTCACAACGAAGGGAAGGAGATAGAAGGAGAGCTCACAACGAAGGGAACGAGATAGATGAAGAGAGCTCACAACGAAGGGAACGAGATAGAAAGGGAGCTCGCACAATGAAGAGAGAGCACACAACGAAGAGAGAGAGTGAGATAGATAGAGATAGAGGGAGCTGAGAAGCGAGAGACCGAGCTCCGGTATTTTCGCCATTTTAGTATGCCATGCTAGTAGGTTGGTTGTGCCCAACCTATTAGACCCACGATGACCAAGAAATAAAAGACTCTTCTGGAAACACTCTTGTCTGGCTGCGCCTTCCATCTACAACACCTTGCGTGTGGCTGCGGTAGTGTAACACTACCTTATCTTCTTATTTGGTGCCGTGACCAGGATCTCGGAACGGGAAGAAACAGAGGAACGAAGAGACAGAAAAACTAGACTATCAGCACCAAATCGACAGCCAACGACGCAAGGGTGGAAGAGCAGACCAGAAAGAGAAGAGAAGAGTGCAAGCCACCAACCCGAAGAGAAGAGAAGAGTTCGAGCCCACTTCAAGAAAAGCAGAGTTCGAGCCCACGTCAAGGAAAAGCAGAGTTCGAGCCCACGTCCAGGAAAAGCAGAGTTCGAGCCCACTTCAAGAAAAGCAGAGTTCGAGCCCACTTCAAGAAAAGCAGAGTTCGAGCCCACGTCAAGGAAAAAACAGAGTTCGAGCCCACGAGACGTCTGCGACTCATCCAAGACCAACAGCCGAAAGGATCACGGGGTAAGTGACTTTTTCGTTTAACCCTTGTTGAGTCTTATATAGGAGCCAGACCAGTTAGCTAGAGTTGTGTTGTTGTTACATTTAAAAAGAAACAAAAATGGCAGAGGAAGTGTTTAGGATTTTAGGCGAAAAAGTAGAGGAAATGAGTCAGGCGATTAACGCCCAGAGTATAGGGCAGATGGTAGGAACATTTGACGGAAAGCCTACCAAATTTAGGGAGTGGATAAAAGAAATTGACAAATATGCAGTGCTAATAAAAGCCCTCAACAGGCGCCCCGTCATTGCTTATCAAGCAAGCTCGGGGGTGGTGAGTGATTTTATCCATCGATTCTTACAAACGGAAGCGGCAGGGGATTGGGATGAACTGAAAAGGCAGCTAACCGTAAGGTTCGGCGAAATCGCCGATGAAAATCATGCTCTTGCGTTGCTACAGCGGGTGAAACAAAACCCAAGGGAAAGTGTGCCTCTGTACGCAGAGCGACTAATGACTCTGGCCGGCGAAGCCTTCCCGAGTCAGATGGGCGCTGCTGTGGTACAACGGCAACTAACCAATTTCTTTGTTGACGGATTGGCGCATGACTTTCTTAAGATGAAAGTCCTGAGGGATAACTCAAATACATTAGACAGGGCCGTGCAGGTGGCCATGCAAGAGGAAAACCTTCGCCATAGGTTTGAGCTACGCACGATAAACAATCGGCCAGTTAGTCAGCCGAGAGCGACAGCTAGGGGTGGAGAAGAGGCTATGGAAGTAGACCATGCTCGTCACCGTAATTGTTTTAAATGCGGGAGAGTAGGGCACCAGGCAAGAAATTGCCGAGTGATAGGGGCGGTTGGTCAGCAAACAATGCGTCTACCGATTCAATGCTGGAAGTGTGGGGAACGAGGTCACATTCAGCGGGAATGTAGAAAGGCCGGAAACAGACGGCCACAAGGTCAAAGAAGGTTTCCGCCGAGTCAGGAAAACTAGAAGGTTCTGCGGCACACGAAGCCGTTACGCAGGACCGGAAAAGTAGAAAGAGTCAGTTGTTTAGCATTAATGTAGCGGGTAGTCCTAAGTGCATAGTGTTCAAAATTGGGAAGCAACGATTTCGTAGCTTGATCGATACGGGAGCAGAGGTGTCTTTGATTAGCAAGGGGGCTTACGATAAACTCAGTCATAAGCCAAAGTTAGGAAAGTGAGATGTGTCGTTACAGTCAGTTAGTGGAGAAGCTTTACACGTATTGGGGAGTTCAGAATTAGAATTTACAGTAGCGGGGCAAAAGTTTAAACATAAGTTCTACGTGGTATCAGGGCTCAACAGGAACTTTATTTTGGGAAATGACTGGTTAGACAAAAACGGGGTGAGGATTTATTTTGACTTGAAGAAACTCAGAGTCGGAAGTGTTTATGTGCCCTATGAACAGGACATCCACATTTCGTCTTTGGTCAGAGTGACTAAGACGAAAGTGATAAAACCTCAGACGGCAGAAGTACTCCAGGTACGGATGAAGAATGCTCCGTATTTTGCAAGAGAGACACTCTTAGAGATTTCGGAAACAGACAAGGGATTTATAGCACAAGAACCGGGACTGTTAGTGACAAGCATGGTAGTCAGGCAAAATAATCACCAGACGTACCCCATACTGATAGTAAACAACACAAACAAGACGTATAGAGTTAGAAGGGGTTGTGTTGTCGGGAAGGTAACAGCAGTTCAGGAAGTACATGAAGTACAGATAGGGTCGGTTGATCGGCAGGTATCGGCAGTCGACTTGACGGAAGTCACTGCGCCGGAGAAGATGAAAGATGTAGTGTCAGAGCTCATTACGAACAATCAAGACTTGTTCGCGAATAGCGACCTTGATTTAGGGGCTACTGACACTGTCACGATGAAACTAGATACCGGCGATCATCCTCCCATTAGGATAAAACCGTATAGAATCCCGCTTCAAGATAGGGAGATTGTTGACAAGGCTCTAGAAGAGATGTTACAGGCAGGTGTGATAAGACGTTCTCAGTCCCCATGGTCTTTTAGTTTAGTGATTGTATCCAAGAAGGATGGGTCGAAACGTTTATGTGTTGACTTTAGAAAACTGAATGAGATTACAAAGAAAACATCGTATCCACTACCGCTGATAGATGACATTTTGTCACTACTTGGAAAGGCCAAGTATTTTACCAGTCTGGACCTTAAGTCGGGATACTGGCAGGTCAAGATGGCGGATCAGGAGAGTAGGGATAGAGTAGCATTTGCATGCCACAAAGGATTATTCGAATTCACGAAAATGCCTTTTGGTTTGGTGGGGGCACCGGGATTGTTCATGATGCTTATGAATATCGTGCTAGCCGGTTTAGAAAGTTTTGCCTGTGCCTATCTCGATGACATTTTGATATTCTCAGAAACAATAGAAGACCATCTGTGTCACCTTCAGACAGTCTTTGATCGATTGAGACAGCATGACCTGAAGCTGAAACTCAAGAAGTGTCAGTTCTTTGAGGAAGAAACCAAATATTTAGGGTTTGTCATTAGTAACCAGGGGATAAAACCGGATGAGGAAAAGGTAAAAGTCATCAGGGCTATGGCGGCTCCGACCTGTGTCAGAGAGTGCCGTTCGTTCATTGGTATGATTGGGTTTTACAGGAAAATGATTCCTAATTTCTCCCAGATGGCTGAACCAATCATAGCACTGACACGAAAGTATGCGAGATTCAGTTGGACAGAGGAATGCCAGAAAGCGTTTGATTTGATGAAGGAAACGTTAGCTGTAGCACCAGTGTTAGCCTATCCAGATACACGGCGTCCGTACATTCTTTACACGGATGCCAGCGACACATGCGTGGGGGCATGTCTCGCGCAAAAATGTGATGAGGATTCAGACATTTCCCCAGGCTCAAAGGTAGAAAGACCTATTTACTTTCTATCCCATAAACTTAGTACCAGTCAGAGGAAATGGTCGACAATAGAGAAAGAGGCTTTTGCGATCCATTATGCGCTTCAAAAGCTAAATCACTACTTGCATAATGCGGAGTTTGTAATCCGCACGGATCACATGCCTCTTAAGTATTTGCTTAATTCACCAATGCAGAATAAGAAGGTGCAGATGTGGGCCCTTGGCATTTCAGGATATAACTGTACGATTGAATATATCCCAGGTCCTCAAAATGTTTTGGCAGACTTACTATCCAGAATGCCGAGTGGAACTCACATGCCAGAGCATGAGGAAGAAGAAGAGTTAACCAGAGAGGTCAATGACAATGCTTTTGTCATTGGAGTCATAAACTCCAACCATTTCACACCCAAGCAGTTTGCTAGTTGTACAGTAAGGGCAGGGTGTGACGAGAAGCTGGAAAAAGTTGATCTTCCAGGGTTTGATATTATTGAGGAACAGGAGAAGGATTCTGAAAGAGTGCGCTTAAAGGACTTATTGATTAGTGAACAAGGAACCATGACAGTCAATAGGAGGTACATGCTGATAGAGGATGTTCTATATTTCTTGTCTCATCCTGATGATGAACCAGTAGCCAGATTGTATGTTCCGTCTCACTTGGTAGAGTACGTAGTCAGACAGTACCATGACGAAAATGGTCACTTAGGAATAGACAAGACGCATGACACAGTCAGCAGAAAGTATTACTGGCCTAACATGTACAAACAACTGTATGAATATGTTAGTGGGTGTGTCATCTGTCAGTCTAGAGTGTTACAAAAGAAAAGGGCCCCCGTACAGGAAATGGACATTCCTCCATACCCATTCGCTAAGTTGTCATTGGACTTGGCAGGTCCGTTTGACGGCTCCCTTAGCGGGAATCGCTATGTCATAGCATTCATCTGTCATCTGACAGGTTGGGTAGAGGCGTTCCCTGTACCAGATAAAACGCCGCAGTCAGTGGTACAGCTGCTCGTAGAAGAAATTCTACCCAGACATGGCTGTCCATTGCAGATAGTATCAGACAATGGATCTGAGAATGTGAATAGGGTTATGGCAGAAACGCTGGCAGAACTAAACATAGATCATGTCACGACCAGTCTTTATCATCCACAGTCCAATGCTAAGGTCGAACGTTTCCATAGAACTTTTAACGACATTCTGTCCAAAAAGATACAAGAAGATTTTTCGACATGGGACGTGCATATTAACCAGGTACTAGCAGCTTATAGGGTTTGTGTTTCGGAAACTACGCAGGAATCTCCTTTCTTTTTACTGTACGGTCGCGATCCAGTGCTACCGTTAGATAACATCCTTAGACCCCGAAGAAAATACGCTGGTGAAGATTTTCACAAGATAGCGCTTGAGCAGCAACACAAGGCCTTCACCCAGGTGTATCGGCGAATTAAGAAAGCACAGAAGAAGGGGGCTAAGTATGCTAATAGAGGTGTACAGCCTGTCGAGATTAAGGTCGGTGACAAGTGTACCTTCGTAATCACCGTAGACACAATAAGTTAGACAGTAAGTGGAGGTCGCACTATAGAGTGGTGGAACAATTGTCGCCTGTCACATTCAGGGTACGACATCAACTAGATGGCACTGAGGTCAGTTCACATGCTGAACACTTGCGGATAGCCAAAATTAGCGAGTGGCCTATTCCAAAAGCCAGGGGGAGAACATTACGTAAAGCCACACAGGTTGTAGCTCCAGAATCATCCGATAGCGACAGTGACGATGCAGTAGGGCAAGAGAACGCACGAGACAGACTGACTAGGGGGGTGCGAAAAGAGCGTGAGAATTCTTCATCCGAGGAGGGCGTTCCGTTAATGGAGCTAAGAAAGCGCATAAAGGCAAGAGAGAAAAGATCTCTCTCAGCAGTAAACGTTAGTTGTAACAAGGGCACATCAGACAGTTCTGATGATGGGGAGATCGACGACAATCGTTCGATTCAGCCTAGTTTACAGACTAATGGGGTTAGGGAAATTCTTGAAGCGATACTGACTCTTCTGCCAAAGAAGGCTTCAAATTAGAAATGCGACTCTCAGACGGTATCTGGGAGAGGACTATTGTAATGTGTAAATCATGAAGCATGATTTGAGTTTTGTCAGAGACAGTGGTGTAAGTCTCTGGTGATATCTTGTACTGCAGACAACAACAAGATGAAGTTTTTCTTGAGTCTGATAGTATTTGGGGCTAGCGCAGGGTTTAAATATTAATCACAATGTCGTATTTCAAAAACTTGATGAAGTTACCACTAGTAACTGGAGATTCAGGTCGGCCTGCGCCAGAATCAATGACGGCTCAGTATGACTTAGAATCCACAACAATAGCAGTAGACGCGCAACGTACGCGGTTCGCGTTCCTTACGGAAGCTGAACTTGAAG
The DNA here is from genome assembly GCA_036245525.1 of Semisulcospira habei. Lineage (NCBI taxonomy): Eukaryota > Metazoa > Mollusca > Gastropoda > Semisulcospiridae > Semisulcospira > Semisulcospira habei. Next base: position 13,811,716 of record BTPG01000006.1, read on the forward strand.
CTTGTCCCAAACCCTTGATAGGATTCTGTGCGATTCGAAGTGCAATATATCCTATGAACATTAATCAGTTTGTGTTACGGCGCTGTTTTTAACCAATTCAGACGTAATTGCAACACACTGCCAAACAAAGGTCAAGTTGGGTACAGTGTTACCTATGGCACGGTATATAATGGATGGGCTATGGGTCATTAGTAATCATAGTCCACTAAAGATGAGTATTAGTTGTCACGGTAAAGGGGTCACGTACCAACAAATCAACCCATCATTATCGCTAATCCGCCTCAATGAATCATGTACGGCTATTAGTGATAGATTGATGTTAACCCCTTACTACCAACAAGAGAGCCAGTATCAGGTGGAAGACAAATTGATAGGATGGCTGGAAGACTATGCATTTTCCAATATAACGTTATAAAAACCATTTCATAGCGCTTTACCAGACTACGATCCCATCTCTTTGTCCAAAGAGTTAGGTGAAATTAAGGAAATGCCAATGGATCATCTAATTGCTCGACTTCAGAGCATGCGATTCGTTAAGCCAAAACAAGAATGGGCGATATGGAAACAGATCATCATTGGTTCTATCGTAGGGACAGTTGTAGTGATCCTAATTGGGGTAGAGTGTATACGATATAAGAAGAAAAATAGCGCATGGTTTGGCTCCATGCTATCACGACTCAGGAAGGGTGAACGTGAGGTCACTGTGCCTACGTTGATTTCGGCGGCTGTGCAATGACGTGAATGACGTCGCAAGAGCGAAGGACTCTACGCCGATGATGGAGGGAGGAGTACAGTTACTCCCCGCCTCGAACGTTGTCAAGTTTTACCCGTCGTTGGGGTAACCAAGGATCAACGCTGTTGCGATCCAGGAAGAATCGTGAAGAATAACGAACACATGTGCAAAGACATAACTGAGTCGACGATTTTGATGTGAACATTTATTGGCGTGATTACGCCGGACAATAATAATTTTTAATAAGGAGTGATCGATTTAAATAAGTGGTCATTCCGAAAAATGATGTATTTTGTGGATAACATGTTTAATTGTTTGAAATGATTTTGTGGTCTGAATATTGTGTAATGAAAAAAAAAACGAATCTTGTGAATTAAGATTCCTTTTTTTATCGGGTAGGTTTGGGAGGAAATGTTACACTATAAGTGTATACGACCAATATCACGGTCGGGTAATTTTATAATTTCCCTTGATATGAAAATAACGAGGGTATAATTAGTACCACGGGCTCACGTGGAGTTGACAAGTGGCCGGCCCTACTAAGCTGGGACTAATGAATAAATAATAGGTTACTGGTCAGCTAAGATCAGAGGACGCTGGCCACCATAATAGATGTGGAATAATTATGAGAGACAGTGATGGGTTCCTTTGATAGCTAGGATCAGAGGACGCTGACCACCATAATAGATGTGGGATAATTAGGAGAGATAGTAATGGGTCCCTGGTCAGCTAAGATCAGAGGACGCTGGCCACCATAATAGATGTGGAATAATTATGAGAGACAGTAATGGGTTCCTTTGATAGCTAGGATCAGAGGACGCCGACCACCATAATAGATGTGGAATAATTAGGAGAGACAGTAATGAGTTCCTGGTCAGCTAAGATCAGAGGACGCTGACCACCATAATAGATGTGGAATAATTATGAGAAACAGTAATGGGTTCCTTTGATAGCTAGGATCAGAGGACGCTGACCAGCATAATAGATGTGGAATAATTATGAGAGACAGTAATGGGTCCCTGGTCAGCTAGGATCAGAGGGCGCTATCCACCAGAGCAGATGGGGGGATAGATTATGGGTGACAGTAATAGCCCCTTTGACTGGTTGAGACAAAGGGGCGATGCCCTCGGCCAAAACGGGTATATATATAGTGGGGGGAAACACCAGGAGAGGAGAGCTCACAACGAAGGGAACGAGATAGAAGGAGAGCTCACAACGAAGGGAACGAGATAGATGAAGAGAGCTCACAACGAAGGGAACGAGATAGAAAGGGAGCTCGCACAATGAAGAGAGAGCACACAACGAAGAGAGAGAGAGTGAGATAGATAGATAGAGGGAGCTGAGAAGCGAGAGACCGAGCTCCGGTATTTTCGCCATTTTAGTATGCCATGCTAGTAGGTTGGTTGTGCCCAACCTATTAGACCCACGATGACCAAGAAATAAAAGACTCTTCTGGAAACACTCTTGTCTGGCTGCGCCTTCCATCTACAACACCTTGCGTGTGGCTGCGGTAGTGTAACAACCTTCCTCCTCCAGGAATGGAATTACTGTTAGTCTTTTCGTCGGCGTTTTTGTAGCCATTCCCTTTTTTGCAGGGTGTGGAAGCTACCCCCACGCCCAACCCCCTTACTAGGAGGACCAGGGGTTTTCTGTCGGGGTCACCTTCCCTTAGACCATGTTGGTTCACGGCACCTTATTTCATTCGGTGCACCCCTCTCACGAGGGACCCCCTATCCACCACCCAGGGGACGCGCCTCAACGCCATATGGTCCCAGCGCGAGGACAAAAGAGATATCCTACTCTTTTATTAAGCGAGCTTTGCAAAGGGGGAGGGGTGGGGGGTGTGAAACCAGGAAAACTTCTCGAAACCTGATTCCTGGTGGCCTAAATACCTCGTCACACCCTTGCTTTTTCACTAAAGTCTCCTTGTCAAAGGGTAACTTCCGGCTTCATTCTTATATTTGTCCAAAAACCCTCCATAATGTCTTTCCACCACCCACCCTCCTCCGCCCCACCCATACCCCCAACTCAAAGCGTTTTCCTTGTTGTTAACCCATTTAGCCCCGATTCCCTACAGCAGAAGATGGATTGACCATGAATCTCCTGCAACTGGTACATAGTCATTAGGCAACACCTCCATAATGTGAGAAATGGGACCTTGAGGGTAAACGGGATAAGTCTCTCTTGCAATTAATCCAGAGCAGACAGTCTGTCTCGTTTTTTTTTACACGTTCTGCCCCAGGACCGAAATCCCCAAATTTTGAAGTTGCCCTCTGAAAGGGGTATATTACGATATTCTAGAGACAGATCGAGCATGATAGTTCAAGGTTGGTGCCAGAATAACTTGGCGCATGATCGATCTATGTCTTGCTGTGTTGCGTTGGGGCTGAATGAGATAAGCGACACAGTGTTACTGTTACCGACTAGTCCTGACGACAGTCGATACCGCCTCTTAAGAAAAAATCACGCGTAACTACGCGTCTCTTCCACCGAACAGCATCGTCAGCAACAATTAAGGGGTTAAAAAGACGCGCAATTTGCTGTTTAGCTTGCGGGCAGTGACTTGTTGCATGGCACTAAGACAACAAGCACAGACGGTCGATCAATGATCTTAGTGCGAGTGACACCTGGAAAGGAATCTTGTATCCAAGTGATTCGGGCACTACTCGGCTTGAGGCACTACGCAACCAGGATATTAACCCATGTATTGCCAGTGGACGCAGACTATTAACTCATTCAGCCCCGACACACCAGAACTAGGCATGGTTTGAGCATGATAGTTCAAGGGTGGTGCCAGAATAGCTTGGCGCCTCAAAAGCGCCAAACTATTCTGGCACCACCCTTGAACTATCGTGCTCGATCTGCCTCTAGAAATGTAATACAGTCCTTCAGATGGCAGCTTCGGGATTTCGGTCCTGGGGTAGAGTCTGTAATAATTACAAAGACCCCAACCGCCCAGCGTACAAGACATTATACAAAGTGGTGTCCGGTCAGTGGGGGGGGGGGGGGAGGAGGGGCTGGGGGGGGGCTGGGGGGGGGGGGGGGGGGGCTGGGGGGAGGCTGGAGGGATGGGGGAGGAGGGGGGAGGAGGTGGGCGGCGGGCGGGGCCGGGTGGGGGTGGGTGGGGGGGGGGGTGGGTGGGTGGGGGGGTTGAGGAGAATGTCGGTGACTTATCTAATTATTTAGTTATGATTTGTATGTAACTGGTACTAGCGGTATCACAAAACACCAACATACAGTTCGTTTTGTTGTGTAGCGCCCTAAATTATTTATTTATTAACATATTTTAGTTTTGAGGTTTGACTGAATGAATTAGGGTGTGTCTGTACCGGGAAATGTAATTGGCCTAATATTTATTTGGGGAGAACACTTAGCGCTGCGAGTAACGTTGTCATCGTAATATTTAATAAGGAAATCTGCTTAGCACATGTTACATTGGTAACACACAAAAAGGGGACTCCAGTTGCCTTGAGAACGGACGACAAGGGGTGGGGTGGGGGGGGGGTGGGGGGGGGGGGCGGGGAATCGAATAGAGCCTGGCCAGTTAAAAAGAAGTTTAAAGAGATTGAAGAAAACCCTTGTAGGCATGAGGGAGGTCAAAGGAACCATTGTACCCCGAAGGTCGAAGGATCCGTGCAGCAAACCCCTGTTACCAATAACGTATTTGTTGTTTTATTCCTCCACTATTTTCGAACAAGAAATCAAGCTGAAATCGTCCGACCTATATCACGCCAGACATGACTGACGTCAAAAGAATATACATGTGTACATAATAGACTTATGACGTAATTTAAGATATTTCATGACGTTGCGGTCTGCATACAAGCAGCTTTGCAAACAAATTATCAATGGAAGAGGTGCGTGACAGTGTGCCTAGAAAAATGTAAAATTTTTCAATAAAAGAGTACACGGGATGCTCATGTGCTTTTGATTCCGCGAAGATTCTTTTTTTAGTGGTCTGTTACACACTATTGCTGCAGATGTATGCTACAAACAACTTCAGTAGAGTGCCTGCTGTTTCGAAACAAAAAACCAGTAATTAACTTTGTACTTTAGAACGTTTTGGCGGTCTTTTATAGAACAAAACTGACATCCGAGACGCGTCAGAAAGAGGGATACAAAAACTTAATGGTCCGCCATTAGTCGCTACAAGAGATTTTGTAACGGGGTCATGTGGTACAGTTTGCGGTAAAGGGATTGGTCATGTGACGTAAGAATGAAAACAATAATGTTTATCGCACTTTCGAGACTGAGGTCGTGACGTCCCTTTGCACGCCCGTTGAAAATGGGTCTGTTTAGCGATATGTCACGCACACGGTCATCTACGTCATTAACCCATTCAGCCCTGACGCTCTACAGCAGGAGATGGGTCGACAATGATAATTCAAGGGTAGTGCCCTTGAATTATCATGGTCGATGCATCTCCTGCAACAGGCGCATAGTCGTTAGATGACACCTCCAAAATTTGGGAATTACGTGCGCCGGGCTGAATGAGTCAAAAATAAGTGTTTGGGCCCCTGAGGATCACTGACTCTTTGCAGACGGAGAACGTTGGCAACAGGTGTGACAAGAATTTTAACACTTTGCAACGTTCGACCTTGATGACGGGAACTCACACCCCTTGTGTCCTCACGTTTCATTCGAAGGGACCCAAAGGCACGTGGCGAGCGTTGCGTCATTGCTTAACTCTTAACACGGGAAATAGGAAACCATCATCCTGTTTCTGTGGCCATCGGGCCCTATGAAGACCTAATAGCCATTATGTAAAAAACGCAAACTTAAGTGGTATGGACATGTCACGCGTTCAGCAGGGCTTGCCAAAACAATCAAGCAAGGCACTGTGCAAGGAAGACGAAGGAGAGGAAGACAGAGAAAAAGATGGGAGGACCATATCTCAGAGTGGACAGGACTGAGGCTGGGCGATACGCTGAGAATGGCAGAGAACAGAGAGGAATGGAGGGAGCTGGTTGCCAAGTCATCAGGCCGTGGTGCCCCAACGGTAAGCAAGACTACGGGATATAGATAGATTAGATTAGATAGATAGATAGATAGATAGATAGATAGATAGATAGATAGATAGATAGATAGATAGATAGATAGATTGATAGATAGATAGATAGATAGATAGATAGATAGATAGATAGATAGATAGATAGATAGATAGATAGATAGATAGATAGATAGATAGATAGATAGATAGATAGATAGATAGATAGATAGATAGATAGATAGATAGATAGATAGATAGATTTTGGATTAAGAACATAAGGGGGGAGGGGGGGGGGGCGTGGGGAATCTGTAAACAGGGGCTGCTGCTAAAGCTTCTACCGTCTGGATTTGGAGGCATTGTGTACCGATGGCTGAAAGACTTCCTCTTCAACAAAATTGCATGATTGAAGTCGACGACACACTCCGCAGTCCTGTCAAACTCAGGGAATATGCATCTCAGGGAGATCTCGTGTCTCTGATCCCATTAATGTCCGTAAAATATGTGGAACGTTGGACTGTATTCTGATCAAAATGTGACCAATCAATTTGTTTGCTGTTTGTTTAGTGGAGAAAAAAAGGCAAAGATGATAGACTGAATGAGTGAAACTAGCTGGTGATTTATGAGATATTTTACCTAGCGTAAAGCGGGTCTTTTCTTCTCATTTATTTTCATCTAGAAAGGTGTAAATATGAATATGCGTAATAAAGATTCATGGTTTGACATTCCGCTTCCCACTTCTTCGTTCGTGATGTGATCTCTGTATGAAATGCCAAAGCAGCCTTCGATCCCCAAAAATTACAATTAAATTGATGGGTCACATTGAAATTAATGAAATGATCACATATTTTTATACTCAATATGCAAACTTTGTTGAGAAAACTGTAAACAACAATATTTAAAGAGAGGAGTATGACATAAGCAATTTGTTTGATCATTTTGCGTTCCTTTGCGTACTGGTAAAATGGAGGTAGGGCAGCAGTTTCAGCTACTGTGGACCCTAAATGCACCACAGCATCATACAATCAGGTTGGGAGTAACTGTGGTACTCTATCCTAACCAATAAAACCTAAAAAAAAGACCTATCAGTTGTATACAAAATTTCGGAGGGCATCGGGAACATTTTTTTTTTTTAAATTTCGTGGAAACGGCATTTACTGGGTGCACAAATACCTTCACTTTGAGCCACAGATTCAATATTTTTTTCATTTTGTTTTGCAGAGGACGCAGAACTTATGCCTTAACATAATAGTGCCTGATTTGGGCTCCTGTATAAATTCTGATTTAATTAGAGGAAAATGTTTCTCAAGCTCACTATAGGATCCGCGAAGAGCGTGCTTTGGGGTACCCTTGCGCCATCGGCTATATCTTTGGTGTGTTCCAAAGGATTTTAAGGGAACATGGCTTAAACATCTCAGGACATACTAGGGTACACTTTAAAAGCCATCTTATTGAGTATTGTGAGTGTGTGTGTGTGTGGGTGGGGGGGGGGGGGTGGGTGCACGATAGCCAAGACTGGCTTATGGAGTATAGGTACGTATTTCCCCCAGCCCAAAAAGGTCTACTATAATAATGGAGTCTGGTTTAAACACTGCTCAGTTGTCAATATCTTTTCGAGTAATTCTCTTCGACTTTAGAGTAAAAAGGGCAAAAAAACAAACAAAACAAACAAAAAAACAAAAAAAAAAAAAAAAAAAAAAAAAAAACAAGAATGCACTGCAGTGCATAGAGGCCTCTTTTACGGCACTCTACTAAAGGGTTTAACGTTCAACTCAGTATGTTGAGAAAGAGGTCCGGCATACTTCCGGCCAGAGCTAGAATTTCTCGTTTCCTCCCTTGTATTTTGTCTTGAGCTTAGTACAGGCGCTGGCGCGCACTCCATGACGCGGTGGATTTGCATTAGTCAAAGCTACTCTCATCGGACCCTATGGCTCACACACACATACATACACACAAACACACACACGCACTCACGCACTTACGCACGCACGCACGCACGCACATTTCTTCCATTCAACGCCATTATCACCTTACCCACAATTCGAATTTATCCGCATCAGAAAAACCCACCGAGTACTTATTGCAAAAACACAGACCCACTAACATCCTGTTTGAGAATTTGGAAATACTTGCTGCTAGCTAACTAAGAATGATCCCACTTCAATAGGCATAGATCCTCATGAGCCCCCGCAACTGCGGGGGCTCATCAGGATCTCTGCCTCTAGGTGAGATGACTTTGCACGTGGCCACCTGTACACTAGGAAGATTAAATGCAGTAACTCCAATTTTGTGAAAAGCGAGATTTTAACTGCGTCGTAATGGAAACCTCGCTTTTCACAAACATGGACTTCCTGTCTTTTGCCATTTAAGGGTAGACCTGACTGCGAATAATTCTTCTGCAAGAGACATAGATCTTCATGTGCCCCCGCAATCCTGAGGATCTATGCCTCTTGCTTGTAAATGGCGGTTATTTGTTTGGGGACAAAAAACCTTGGTCGTGAAGATATTTATCGTACAATCCAGACCAAAAAGGTGACTGCCAAGCGTGTAATATGCAAAGAAGTACCCAACGGAGAAAGAAACACGCTTAGAAAAGACGGGTACAACACAATTTATTAATATTTCGGGTAAATACCCTTTGTCAAAATAGACAAACAAACAAACAGAGAGATTAGCCGCTACTTATCTGTTTGTTTGTTTATTTTGACAAAGGGTATTTACCCGAAATATTAATAAATTGTGTTGTTCCCGTCTTTTCTAAGCGTGTTTCTTTCTCCGTTGGGTACTTCTTTATTTATCGTACGTATACATAATTTCCTCGTAATTTTATTAGGCGGTTTGGGTTAGTTACGCGACATGTAATGCGATCTACCCCGATGGGGAGTGACGCGCAAACATCACGGAAGCGTTTCGGTGTTTTTGTTTGGGGGAGAGAGGGGATGGGGGTAGGGAGAGGTGGGGAGTTAAGGGGTGAAGAGGGAAGAAATTGGGGGAGTACGGGGGTGGGGCGGGGGGGGGGGGGGGGGAGGCAGTGATTTTACAACACGCGAGAGGGGATTTGTTTGTTCGTAACAGCTACAGCGGAGCACCTTGCTTAGTGGCTGGCGCAGGATTTCAGCTCGATCGTGCATCTGACCCTATGTATAGCTTGGCCACATCTCCTCTGAACTTGGTATAGCCAGCGTATCCTTGAGCCATGCCTAATGTTTGTCTTTGCGTCGTACCTCATTTTCTTGTCCTTGCGCCATACCTCATCTTGTGGTCCTTGTGCCATACCTCGTTTCTATCTTTGCGCCATACCTCATTTTGTCTTTTTGCGCAAATATCATTTCTGTGTTTGCGCCATACCTCATTTTTGTCTTTGCACCATACCTCATTGTGTGTCCTTGCGCCATACCGATTTTCTGTCTACGCCATACCTCACTTTGTTGTCCTTGTACCATACCTTATTTTTTGTCCTTGCGCTATACCTCTTTTCTGTCTTAGCGCCACACCTCATTTTTTATTTGCGTCATCCCTCATTTTGTCCTTGTGTCATAGCTCATTTTTTTCCCTTGCGCCATACCTGAATTGTGGTCCATGCGCCATACCTCATTTTTGTTTTGCCCTTGCGCCATATCTCTTTTTGTCTTTGCGCCATATATCTTTTTTTTTTGGTCCTTGCGCCATACCTCATTTTGTCTTTGCGCAAATCTCACTTCTGTCTTTGCGTCATAACTTATTTTTGTCTTTCCGCCATACCTCATTTCTTTGTCCTTACGCTATACCTCTTTTCTGTCTTTGCTCCATATCTCATTTTTTTCTTTGCGTCATCCCTCATTATTGTCCTTGCGCCATGCCTCATTTTTGTCCTTGTGCCATACCTCATTCTTGTCTTTACGTCTTAGCTCGTTTTGTCTTTGTTTCATATCTCATTTCTGTCATTGCTCCATACCTCATATCTGTCATTGCTCCATACCTCATTTTTTGTCCTTGCACATACCTCATTTTTGTCTTGACGTCATAGCTCATTTCTGTCATAGCGCCATATGTCACCCTACTCAGCTTGCGCCATACCTCATTTCTGTTTCTGCGCCACAAGTCCACTGGGCCTTCCGTATGTGCTCGTCGCACCGAGTATGGCGTAAGAGGTATCTCGGGATTATCCGATGAGATCAGATGAAGTATCACAGGTACGACAATCGCCGTTGGTGCATGCAAGTGTCTAGTTAATTGACATAATGACCTCAATAAAAATTTCGCCTCACGACACTGTCCTTTCCCAACGACAGCAAGCAATGCATTCTTCATTCTTTAGTCCCCGTCAGATTCTCAGAATGGCTTTGGTAGTAAACGTTATTACACCCAATAGTAAAACGTCTTTGGGCCCACGACGAACGCAGTGGGCCCGGGCACGGCCGTGCGCGGGCCACTTCGGCCGTCGTGGGTCCGAAGACTCTTGCTTATTGGAGATCTGACGTACTTGAGAGTCGAGCCAACAGGAAAGTCTATACCACGTTTTTCCTGGGCATATGGTGCATAGTTTTCTTGCCTGGTAATGTGGTAATATGTGTATCTTGATCTACATCTGTTATTGTCCAGTATGACAGCTGCCCCGATATTATCCATCTGACTTTAAAATAATTATTTCTACGCGTTAGAAGTAGAACGCTGTCATCATTCCTCTTGAAGAAGAATAAGTCAAGCATTTCTGCATCTGGCGCGTAGAAATGACATTATTCTGTACCCGCGTTGTGCCTCTAGATATTTGTTCACTGTAAACCCGAAACCAACGACATCAAAAACAAAACACCACATTGACCGGCTACAGCCAATCAGACGCGTCCTGTTCTACAGCTCTCAAGGTTACAGTAACCTTCAACACACTCAGTTGACCGAATTGTTCTGTCTGCTACAGAAATAGATTGTCATCAACTCGTGAGTCTGACAACCAGACGACCTGAACTTCCTCACTGCAAGTTATCGCAGATCTTCTGACATCTTCGTTCGTTCAACGCCAAATGAAAGAGCCCTAGGAGTCCAAGGAACGTGGATACAAAGTGGTGCCGGCAAGAGGCATAGATCTTCATGAGCCCCGCACATGCGGGGGCTCATGAGGATCTATGTCTTTTGCAGTTGGGTTGTGTTCACCTTTTTTTTTGAAAAAGAAACAAAACAAAAACAACAAAAAACCAGATGCTCATGTAACTTCGAGTTTATCGACCACATGGCATTTCTATCAGTTAGAGGCAGGGCGCAAGAGACTGCCAAATATTTGTCGATGTTGTTATTGCAGCCATGTGTAACGTGTTTTCTCCGTAGGGTTCTTCTCTAACCAGCAACACCTTTGTCTCCCACTCCAGCCCCACCCCAACCCCACCCCCCATCCTGTCCATCTCTCTCCCCCAAAATCCCGCGTGTCCCCTCCGCCAATGTATACCTATATATCTCTGCGTTTTTCTCCGCTTCTTATCTTACGGTGGAAGACATCAGCGATTAAGCAAAGACTACATTCGGCAGGTGGTGTCTTCTGTCGCTGAAAACACCCAGTCATCAGCGCGTGCACAACCGGGGTATAAAAGCGGCTACATACGGGTACCGCCCAGTTCGTTCCTTCTGCAGCACCTGTGGACAGTTGTCGCCGTGTTTGTTGTAAGATTCTTCTTCGCCTGTAGTGTATGTGTTTATTTGCCATGAAGGACGTGGTGGTTGTGCAGCCGTAATGCATACACTGAGCGTATCCCTACAAAAAATCTTTCTAGGGGCGTATTGTCCAAAGGTAGTGTGTTTTTCTGGATTTCTGGGCCTTACGGCTGTCAAGAGCCGTAAGGTCCAAAATCACAGACCAGCACACAAGTAGTGCCGACTGTAGCTTTTTTCTTTCATTTCCAAAGCCAACCAGTAGATTACAGTGTAGACTCGTCTGATAATCAATGCATCACTAGTGTAAATGTATTAGTCTGTTTCAAGGCCGCCGCGCGCGACAGATGCTATTTTCACGGTGACGCTGATGCTCGCGTGTCGTTTGCTGGAGTACTGACCTATATAGACCCACTAGGGGATTACGCCACAAGTACATTTCTATTCAAGTATGTCTTTTCATAGTGCAAAACTTTAATGCTAAGGCGCTAAACACGTGCTTTCGGAAGGGAAAGTGTAAGAACATGTAGTTTAAAAACATGATAATGACTTTGATGCAACGACTGCTTTTAGTAAATAAATAAATATATATAAATAAATAAATAATAAAAGAGAAAAAGGAACAAGAAAAAGAAAAAAGCGGTCTTTGAAAATTATTCGTAGGCCAAAAGGGGAAAACACAAATTTGACACAGTCAGTGGATTAAAAGTCCGAACAAATATGCGATATCGCATGTTTGTCCGCACTAGCTGTCTACAGTGTCAAATTCGTGCATTTTTTCCTACTTCTTTAATGTTTGTTTAGTAGCAGAGCATCATCAGTGATCACGCTGAAATCGGACTTCATCTCAAAGAACTGAGCTTCCATCATCTGTCTTGAACAAGCTTGACGTGGTTGGCTACAGTTTTCTGTGTACAAGATGGAGTGTCGTGCAGTCGTGCTCGCTGTTCTCATCGCTTTGCAGCTGAGCTTTACAGGTAAGCGACCACACTGCTGAATTTGGATGTAATTCGATCGGTGAGATTGTTTTCTAAAACAGGATCAATACAATACAATACAATACAATACAATACAATACAATACAATACAATACAATACAATACAATACAATACAATACAATACAACTTTATTGTCTGTTCGAGTCCAGGCACGACAGAAATTTGCCTTTCGGCTCGTCATGAAACAACAATATTAGACATTAACAAACGCTGCAAAAGCATATCATGAAAAATTATCATTGCAGCAATCTATTACAAGCAATCTGTCACAAGATGGGAGGTAATGTTAAGTAGATCATACTTATCGCGGCGTTATAAACGAGAGTTCAAAATCGAGACAGCAGTTGGAATAAAAGACTTCTTAAAAACATTCCTTTTGGCAAGTGGCATGTTGAAACGTCTGCCTGATGGTAGCATTTGAAACTGATCAGAGAGTGGGTGACTAGGATCATTGACAATGCTAGCAGCTATCCTTCGGACAGCTCTATGGTAAGATCATCTACTGGGTACTGTCCTAAGCCAATGATCTTCTCAGCTGTTCTGACGATACGTGACAGTCTGCCCCTGTTTTTCATACTGAGATTGCCATACCAAGCAGTGATGTTAAACGTCAGTATGCTTTCGATCAGGCTTCTATAAACGGATTCTAAAACCCTGGAACTGACATCAAAACTTCTCAGTTTCCTAAGAAGGTACAGACGCTGGTTTGCTTTTTTTCACAATCAGATCAGTGTTTCCAGTGAAGGACAGCCCACTATCCACGACTGTGCCAAGGTACTTAAATTCAGTGACCACCTCTACAGGTTGATTATTAATTGAGACAGGTACAAAAATATCATCAACTTTCCTGTCATCAATGACGAGTTCCTTGGTTTTCTGTACATTTATTTCCAGAAAACTATCTTTGCACCATGACTCTAATACTGCTATCTGTGCAAAGTACTCGGCCAGACAGTCTTCTTTTTGGAGTAGGCGTACAAGGGCCATGTCGTCTGAGAACTTTAAGAGACGAGAAGTGGCAGTGTGACAACGCATATTATGGTCTGTGTATATAGAAAACAATGTCGGAGAGAGGACACAACCTTTCGGGCAGCCTGAATTTAGCACCACTTGGTCAGACAGACTGCCGTGTACATTTACACGTTGTGGCCTGTCCTTCAAAAAGTCTCGCACCCACAGAATAATGTTTGTGTTCACATTAAAGTCCATCATACGCTGCAAAAGCATCAGTGGTTCAACAGTATTAAAAGCATTAGAAAAGACAATAAAAAGAATTCTCACATGTGCTTTTGATTTCTCAAGATGTTGAAATACAAGATTGTACAGAGTAAGACATGCATCCTCCACAACCCTATGGTTTTTGTAAGCAAATTGGAATGGATCCAGTAGTTCGGCAACATCATTTAACAGATGCCTCCTCACCACTTTTTCCATACATTTTGACAGAATAGAAGTCAATGCAACTGGACGGAAATCGTTGAATTCATGAGCGTTGGTTTTTTTAGGAATCGGGACAATGATTGATGATTTCCAAGCCGTAGGGACAGTATGATGATCAAGCAGGAACTGAAAGATAGTAGTGAAGATCTTCCCCAATTGACCTGCACAGGTTTTCAATACTCTTCCACCTAACCCATCTGGTCCAGGTGCTTTGTGTGCATTCAGCTTAGAAAAGATGTTTACTACCTCTTCTTCAGTAATTGACAAAGGTTCCGGCACAATGGACTGGCACAATTCATCACATATAAAATGATAACGTAGGTCACGCGTCCAGCCTGATCTTATGTGCAGAGAGAGACCTATATTCCAATAGAACCAGTATTGGATTGTTGTTGATAACGCATTAAGCCCCCAATGGCCGTATTTCCCAATTTTTGGTGGCGTCATCTAATGACTATGCACCAGTTGCAGGAGATGGATTGACCATGATAATTCAAGGGCAGTGCCAGATTAGCTTGGCGCCGACAGGCGCCAAGCTAATCTGGCAGTACCCTTGAGTTATCATGGTCGACCCATCTCCTGCTGCAGTGCGTCCGAGCTGGATGGGTTAATAATAATAATAATAATAATAATAATAATAATAATAATAATAATAATAATAATAATAATACTTGTACAGCGCATAACCTTGGAAATTAGAGCTCTGTGCTCTTAAGAAAGGCTAATTGTACAAAATTAACTAAAGCTATGACTCGATATATCGCGAATCGTTCTATCGCGGTCCCGGATATATCGCGGGGGGTACCTTGAAAAAAATCAGACTGACCGCGGACGGCGGTAAACCGCGAAATAATTTGTAACCGGCCTTGGCTTTATCGCATTCCACGGGGTGCTGCACACACGCCTGACGCGACAGCTGGGAGGGCATCCACACACTGAACACCCACAAACCTTTCCCAAATGAAGAACGAATACATACATGTATGTACATAAAGAGGGTAGGAGACAGAGCCAGTGTATAATGAGGTTCTAGGCTTTGCCACATGACAGATGGTTCCACACTTGACTGGATGCTGGGCGCGCGGGAACAGCTTAATACAGATCACAGCGTGATCTCCTCCTAGATATGACCACACATGCAAATGCGGTAATAGGAAACACTGTTTTGATGCGCATCAAGGTCTACGCTTTTCACAGGTGTCAAGTTTCGCCACGCTCGGCAGCCCGCGATTATGGCCCCCAACCTAGAGCGTGAACCCTCATTTACCTCCTCTAACGAAGAACACAGGCAATGACGGGAAGACCTTAGTCACAGATGCGAGGGATAATGAATGTCTGTGCTTGCTGCAGTTAGGCGGTCCGCTGTTGAAGTTAAAGAGAGGTATGCTACCTTACTGCTTGTCCCCACCGGTCATCGTAATCAGATTTTCTCAGCGCGCGTGACAACTTCAAACAAAACACACTAGTGAGGTGATCAACATATTCATTGAAGAATAAAGGATACCAAACTTGTCGGGGAAATTGTCTAAATGCGTAAATGTATTTAATGTCTGAAGAGAGAAAGAAATCTTCAGCAAAAATGGACCATTTCCGATCCTTCACAAAATCAGTGAAAACCCTTCTTTTTTTCCGTGATGTTAACAATGCAAGTATGTGTTTCTGAGTGTACTCGGCTTTGAAAGAAAGAACGCACACACGATAGGTAATTCCTACGCACACCACCGGTGTGACGCGATTCTCCTCGAACCCGCTAGGCCCGATATATCCAGACGGATATATCGCGGTCCCATTTTGTGGACCCCGACGACCGCGATATATCGAGTTAGAGCTGCAATTTACAAAAATGGAATTTAAAAAACATACCACGCACTCTACTGTAAATAATCTATAAAGCAACATAATAAATAATACATGTCACTCATTCAAGGAAGGTGGTACGCTTATGGACTCATACACGCACTCGCGTGCACGCACGCACGCACACACTACTACTACTACTACTACTACTACTACTACTACTACTACTACTATTAGAGATAGAGATGACTTCAACATAGCAGGTCTCTGACAAAAGGCATTCGTAGCAGACAGAAAGATGGGTCTTTAGGACTCGCCTGAATGCCTCTCGCGAATCCATGTATCTCAGTTCGCGTGGGAGGTCATTCCAAACAACTGGGCTCTGGTACCTGAATGACCTCTCACCGAACGACTTTGTTTTGAAGAGATGGATACGTAAAACTCGAGAGTCGGCAGAAGAGCGCAAATTCTGTGTTGTGGGCGTATACAGCTGGAGAAGAGAGGTAAGGTAATGTGGGCAGGAATAGGTAATACAACTGTTAGTCATGCATGAAATTTTATACCGAATCCTAGCTGTTACATGTGACCATTGAAGAATAGACAGATGGGGTGTGATATGATCCGATCTAGGGACTCTACCAATCAACCTAACAGCTGAGTTTTGAATTTTCTGGACTGAGTTTGCCAATCAGACACTGGGAACAGCCAGCCAGAAGAGCATTGCAATAATCTAATTTAGACAAAACAAAAGCGCAGACAAGTACTTTAGTTGATTCAGATGTTGTTGTTGATGTTGACGATGATAATGATGATGACTCCAACGAAGAAAAACGATGACAACAAAGATCACATGTTGTCAACGACGACGACAGTGATAACGACAATAATGATGAGAACGCGGATGACGATGAGGTTCACGATAATAATAATAATGATAGCGATGATAATGATGACGATGGCGATGACGATGACGATGGTGGCGATGATGATGATGATAAAGAGCAAAAGATTATGGGGATGATGAAGCTAACACTAATGTTTGGATTTGTATACATAATCACGAGGGAAAAAAATGCGACAGTTTTTTAATCATCTTAAACACTATAGTGTTTAGCATGCACATCGCATATCGCACATCGAATATCGCACATTGCATAACGCACATTGCATATAGCACATTGCATATCGCACATCGCATATCGCACATCGCATATCGCACATTGCATATTATCGCACATTGCATATCGCACATTGCATATCGCATTCACCGAAGTTAATAGCAGGGTGGACGTTTGCACATAAAGTAGCGCTTAGTATCAGCAGGCTTTCATAGAAAAGCTTCCATCCCTGCGGCGCCGTGATCATCTTGAAATAGATGGATATGTGCGCTTCGGAGACACCATACTATACCATACCAAACCATACCATACCATACCATAGCATACCATACCATACCATACCATACCATACCATACCATACCATACCATACCATACCATACCATACCACACCATACTATACCATACCATTCCATACAATAACAACAACAGTAACAAAAGCAACAGCAACACAGCGGTGACATCACAACACCATCACTGAGTATCTTCATACAACAGCAGGAACAACAACAACAAAGCAGCACACCGCCACACCTAATACTACGCTTGAGGGTTCAGATTCTCTTGATTTCGACGAAAAATCTAGCCAGCGTAAATCGATACACTATGAATCCAAAACGTATACTGTCTAATGCACTGTGTCGATTCACATTAGGGAGAATTACAGAGGATAAATTTACCTAAACGATAAACTCATTCGAGACGTGCCACCTCCGGATACGCGGCATAATCCGCGTATCCGGAGGCGGCGCGTCTCGAATAAGTTAATCTCGTTAGTGTCAGTCGACAAAGACTGTTTCTGCAGTGTTCGTTAATTTAACATAAGAAAACTATATGTTACAGGAACATGGTTTCAAATTGGTGTCAGCAAGAGACATAGATCCTCATGGGTCCCCGCAACGGCGGGGGCTCATGAAGAGCTATGCCTCTTGCAGTTGGGTGGTGTTAAGATGTTTTCGGCACTGAACGGGTTAAATATGAACGGAATCACGAAAGCGCAAAATAGCGCTGGGTATTCACGCGTAAGTGGATTCACGGTAGACGGTAATTTACCCACGGAAAAGACTGTAGATTTTAAAATAAACGTGGGCAGATCGGCGATGGATTCATATTCGCCCAAGTTTGGCGAAATTGATCCTCTCAGCACGAATTCCAGCAACAACTGTAACAGTAGGAACGTCATCTTGGACTGTGTACGTCGTTTTGAGCGCGATTAACCCCTTCAACTCAACTGGACACAGATCGTGTT
Organism: Semisulcospira habei; assembly: GCA_036245525.1. Lineage (NCBI taxonomy): Eukaryota > Metazoa > Mollusca > Gastropoda > Semisulcospiridae > Semisulcospira > Semisulcospira habei. Next base: position 13,829,657 of record BTPG01000006.1, read on the forward strand.
CCTGAAATCATCGTGAAGACAACGTCAAAGATCCCCGGCCGTCAATGGAGCATGGAAGTGGTTTCAGCAACAGGCGTAGATCCTCATGAGCCAACGCAACTGCGGGGGCTCATGAGGATCTATGCTTCGTGCGGTTGAGGGGCGGTGTTCACGTTTCCTAAAAAGGCAGTCAAAGGGGTTAAATCGAAAGAATGGATACAAAATGGTGACAGCATGAGGCGTCATGAGAATATTATATTATTTTAACTCATTTTACCCCAGACACACCACAGCAAGATACGGCTCGACCATGATAGTTCAAGGGTGATGCCAGAATAGCTTGGCGCCTATGGGCGCCAAGCTATTCTGGCAACACCCTTGAACTATCATGGTCGATCCGTGTCCTGCACTGCAATGCAGTCTTCAGAGGACAACGCCAAAGTGTGCTGATTTCGGTCTTGGGGTACATCGAGTTAAACAACATTTTGCTTAAATAACAGGCAGATGTGATTACGAGACGCGAATCAAAATGTCCTAGTCGTAAGACGAGAACATTTTTCTTCGGGCCAAGTACTGATCACATATGTCTGTTTATCAACACTATATCAAGCAAAACGTTGCTCACTATAATTTATGTACCCAGTCCAAAACACGACTTTACCAGAATCCTTCTGATTACCGCCACTGATGCTAAAGTGGTCAATTTCGCTATATTTTGACATACAACTTCCCAGCTTGACACTACCAACCGAAATGTATTTAGCGCACATCCACCCAGGCGTACATCTACACAGTGCAAATGTGTTCCTCTAATTTTCCATTTATTTTTAGAACTAGCATAATTGCGCCTACCATAAATCGTAATAAATCTGAATTTACTCAAAACAAATTATCTCAATGAAATAGCGACAGCACACATTTACACTGGGTAGATTTAAGTCCAGGTTGACTCAAGATTGTATAGTATTTTAAAGGGTATTTTCACCTTTTTAAGTTTCTTCTATTCATAGAAGGGACTGTTTAGGACGGGTCTCGGTGGGGAAAATTTAATAGCATGTCCATGATGTCAAAGACGGGCAGGCCTAGCAGCCTTCTCTAGGGACAGCACTGCTTGCTCCACACGGAGAGGGGCCTAGAAAAGGTGGCCTAACCAAAGCTCATCCCCTCGTAACCCCAGTTGGCTAGCCGCGGTCAACGGGCATCTTCTCATGCGGTCAGAAAACAAGAAAAAGCAACGGATCTACTCTCATGACGACCACGACCGGACTCAACGTAGCATGCTGGAACATCCAAACCATGCTCGACACAGCAGACAGCGGACGCCCTGAACGTCGCTCCGCCCTCATTGCCCATGAATTGCGAAGGTTAAACATCGACATCGCCGCGCTCAGCGAAGTACGCCTCCCGGAGGAAGGCAGCCTCCAAGAACATGGCGCTGGCTACACCCTCTACTGGTCAGGCAGGCCTGCATCAGAAAGACGGCTCTCAGGCGTGGGCTTCATGGTGAAGACCCCCATTGCGACTAATTTGGAAAACCTACCAACGGGTCACTCCGACCGCATCATGTCCATGCGCCTCCCACTGAGACACCAGCAATACGTCACCCTTCTCAGTGTGTACTCCTCAGCCCTCCTGGCAGAGACTGCAGAAGAAAAAAAAAAAGTTTTACTCTGACCTGCGCAGCCTCCTGCAAAACATCCCTGCAGACGACAAAGTCATCATTCTTGGCGACTTCAACGCCAGAGTGGGCCAGGACTCTGAAGCCTGGAAAGGAGTCCTCGGCAAGCATGGCGTTGGGAACTGCAATGACAATGGCCGCCTACTGTTGGAGTTCTGTGCAGAGCAGCAACTTGTCATCACCAACACTACTTTCCAGCAAAAGGACAGTCGAAAGACCACCAGGATGCATCCTCGCTCCAAGCACTGGCACCATATCGACTATGTCCTAGTGCGTCAGGGGGACCGCAGTGACGTCCTCCTCACCAGAGTGATACCCAGCGCAGAGTGCCACACTGACCACCGCCGTGTCCGCTGTAAACTTAGGCTCCGCCACAAGCTGAAACCCAAGAAAGCTCCCCCCCCCCCCCCACCCCCAAGAAAAAGCTTGATGTTGCCAGCCTTCAGAGTGACGACTAGAAAGCTGCCCTTCAGACAGATTTAGAGCACATGCTCAAAGTCACAGTTGATCCAGCAGACCCCTCCCCTGAAACACTCTGGGAACAAGTAAAAACTATTATTGTAAAATCTTCTGTGGAAGTCTTGGGCTTTGTTTGAAACGACGTAGAGATCCAGGAACTTTTAGCCAAAAAAAAAAAAAAATTAAAAAAAGAAAATAGCCGCCCACCAGGCCCACCTAGCCCAGTCTTCCTGCCCTGTGAAAAAGTCTGCCTTCCGCCTCATATGCAGCAGTCTCCAGCTCAAGCTTAGAGAGCTCCAGAACGGGTGGTGGTCAAGACTCGCACAAAGGACCCAGCTATGCGCTGACAACGGTGACTACAGGGGCTTCTACGAAGCACTGAAAGCGGTGTATGGCCCTTGGCACCTGGTACAAAGGCACATGCGAAGCGCTGATGGACAGGCACTCATCACAGATAATACCTTCATCTTGAACCGCTGGTCGGAATGCTTTCAGGACCTCTTCGGCGCTGATCGCACTGTTCAAGAAACAGTCATCCTCCAAATCCCACACCTCCCACTGAAGGTTGAATTGGACGAACCGCCCACCGCCGAAGAGACCCTCGCAGCCATCCACTAGCTCAAGAGTGGCAAAGCATCAGGCATTCACGGAATCCCGCCAGAGATCGGGAAGCATGGAGGCCGAGCACTGCACAACAAGCTCCATGACCTCTTTCTCTGCTGCTGGAAGAAAGGAACACTACCAAAGGATCTCCGTGATGCAGCCATCATCACCCTGTACAAGAACCAAGGAGAGAAGTCTGCCTGCTCTAATTATCGTGGAATTACCCTGCTGTCCATTGCCGGGAAAATTCTAGCAAGGCTGCTCCTGAATCGGCTGGTACCTGCCATCGCTGAAGATCACCTCCCAGAGGACCAGTGTGGCTTCAGAGCCAACATGAGTACCACCGACATGGTCTTTGTGCTGAGACAGCTTCAGGAGAAGTGCCTCGAGCAGAACAAAGGGCTGTACGTAACGTTTGTCAACCTAACAAAAGCGTTCGACAGGGTGAGGAGGCAAGGCATGTGGTAGATCCTGGAGCGACTAGGCTGTCCCCTAAAGTTCCTCAGCATGATCGTCCAGCTCCACGAGGACCAGCAAGGGCAGGTCAGACTCAACAGTGATCTCTCAGAACCATTCCCCATTCTCAACGGCGTGAAGCAGGGCTGCTGTGCTGGCACCGACCCTCTTCACCATCTTCTTTAGCATGATGTTGAAGCAGGCCACAGTGGACCTCGACGATGACGACGCAGTGTACAGCAGGTATCGTCTCGATGGCAGCCTACTCAACCTCAGACGACTGCAGGCCCACGCCAAAACCCTAGACCGACTGATTAGTGAGCTGCTCTTTGCTGATGACGCTGCCTTCGTTGCACACACAGAGAGAGCCTTGCAGCGCATCACGTCTTGCTTCGCAGATGCTGCCCAGCTCTTTGGTCTTGAGGTCAGTCTGAATAAGACAGAGGTCGTTCATCAGCCGGCACCCAAGGAAGAGCATCGCCCTCCCCCCATCACCATCGGCGAGTCCGAACTGAAGTCCGTACACCTTGGCTGCATCATCACGTCAGACGCCAAGCTGGACAAACCAATGACGCGTATACAATGCCCCCTATTAGAATTCACTGTGGCGCATTAGCAGATCTGCTAAGCTTTTTGTAAAAGGGGATATTTCAACATCAAGTCTCCGTCTCATGGTGACCTCAGCCCAGTCCTCCAGGAGCACTAGGTGCGCGGTTGTCTTCGGCCAGACCCTGCTGCTGTGCATGGAAAGACGTAGTGGTTGACTCGCGACTTTTGGGGGGAGCTCCCACTCGTCGACTCCGCGACTATCAAACAATGTCGTAAGTAAGGGGAATACTGAACACCACCGAAGTGACTCGGCAGCAGTACGGAGTTTCCTCCGGAGGGAGTCCTATACTACCTGACATAAATAGCAGCAGAGCAGGGAGTTTGGCTGGGACAACTAGCGGGCCTGGGTGAGCACACTGGGGTTGATGGAGATGAGCGGCGTGAGAGGAAGACCTCTGAGGACGACAAAGAAAACTTGGAGCAGCACAAAAAAAAAGAAGAAAGATTTGCGCTGAAAAATAGCGCAACTGACAGTTGCACTGTGTTTTACACGCGCTAGAAAATCACGTCACCACAAAACTCTTTGACGTCACAGTCTAGTGCCCGCACAGTCTGGCGTTCACGTCAGACTCTTCTGAAATTTTGCAAATGAGGTGACATGACGTAAAGTTTACATACACATAGGATGAAGGGAACTTTACCGTCAAACACAAATGTATGCTTGAAACATGCAGAACCCAGCGAATCTGACCCTGTTGAACACGTTTCATTGCTCAAATTCCCTCTCGCACGCCTCCGATGTTGGAGAAAAACAGGCGGATAAGCTGCCTTAGATGCGACCACATAGATTAATAACTATGTCTATTTATGAACCTGTGTGTGATACTTTCGATGTGTGTTTGTCTTTGTCCAAATGTTGTGTGCCACGAATTAGACTATCGACTGACTCAGCGCGGAGATTTGGTTTGCCTGTAGACATTTCGTGTAGACATCAGTGCTTTTTATAATCGTGCGTGTTGTTGAGTAAAGTTTACTTGTAATTAGAACACGGATAATAACGGAAAATGTCAGCATGTTTGTTTATTTAGTCCTTTTCTAAGGTTGTCACTATCATCAGCGGACATCAGTGTCGTCAATCTCAATAGTTGGCGATTCGATTCGTGTGTTTGCTGCTGTCTATTTTTCGTTTGTATGTGTGTCAAGTAAAGATATTTCGAGTGTACGTACACACTAAGAAGTATTTCATTACTAGTGAGCATAAGGTGCTTGCTAATTTGACAGTATGAGCATATTTACGTATTTGATTTGACAAAGGAAAACATCAAGATTGAATTTTTCTGGTCTGCAAGGGATTAGGAGAAGGAACGTATCTCAAGCAAGGTCATGAATATTAATTTGCTTGTTATTATATTATATTGAGCAACATTTTGCTTGATATAGTGCGATAACAGGCAGATGTGATTACGAGACTCGAATCAAAATGTCCGAGTCGAACACGAGGACATTTGATTCAAGGCAAGTAATCGCATCTGTCTGTTTATCGGCACTATATCAAACAAAATTATTGCTCAATATAATTTATGTACCCAGTCCAAAACAAAACTATGCCTCGCATCATTCATTTTGCGGCTGATTGCGGTGTTCCGATAAAACACATGAATGGCAAACGGCCGCACATCGCTGTCGACTCAGTGCGTAGATTTCGATTGACTAGGACGACATCAGTGCATCGTATAACCGTGCTTGGTGCTGAGTAAATTCTACTTGTAACTAGATCACGCATAATTGCGAAAAATGCCAGCAGGTTTGTTCATTTCGTTCTTTTCTCAGGTTGCCGATCGCCAGCTGACATCTCGTCAATTTCACTTGTCAGTCCAGCCGGACTCGCACGTTTCCTGGCGTCTTTTCTGCGTTCGCCTGTGTGTGTGTGTAGGATACACATTTCGAACATTCATACACACTAAGAAGTATGGCATTACTACTACACACAAGGAGCGGGTTAATATTGCAGTGTTAGCTAGCATATTTCGCGTTTTCGTTTTGAAAATCCAAGTATCAGCAAGATCGAGTCTTCTTGGTGCGCAAGGGGGTTTGGGAAGGAAAGTATACATAGCAAGCTCATGAATAATAATTTGCTTGTTATACAATATATCAATACATGTGTCAAAGAAGGGAACAGTTTGTGGAGTGGGCACATACAATAATATCAGTATATGTGTCAATGAAGGGGAAATTTTATGGAGTGGGTACATTATTTATACGTCTTGCAGCTGTCATCTTTTTCATTTTATCACGGCAGTAAAGGGGTGCATGACTCTTGTTTTACAGGTGTAAAAGCGGCTGATGGTGATACCAACTCTCTATGCAAGGCAAATGACACATGTACCGCCACCAATGACACCTGTGAAACCATCGGTAATGCCAAGAAATGCAGTAAGTAGCATCATATTAGGCGTTATGTTTAGAACATTAAAAAAAAATAATAAAAAATAAAAATAACAATAAATAAATAGCTCAGCTCCGTCTCCTCCGTGACTTTAACCTCTCCCCTGTCGATGTACGTACATTTTTGTTTCTGAAACCTGAGTTCATTCAACGACCAAGAGCAAACACAAATTGGTCTCAGAATAGACATAGATCCTCATGAGCCCCCGCAGTCGCGGGGGCTCATGAGGATCTATGTCTCTTGCAGCTGGATCGTGCTTACTTTTTTCTCGGCAGTTAAAGGGTCAACTCCTTCAGCGCAGCGTATCCTCATGCTGCACGTCTCGAAAGAGTTAACATTCATTGACAGTCACCAAGCCTTGGTTTGTATACCGACGAGCAAAAGAAATGCAAGGTCATTGGGATCATCGGAAACACTTCAGATTGTCGTGATGTCATATTTCTTTTCGTCTCAGCAGTACACTTTGGTATCAGTTTCAGCCAACTTAATAAAATTTCAAATACAAAACGATTTCCAAATACCGTCAGTAGCTCGCTTGAGCTTGCCCTTAGCACCACGTGAATGTTCTGAGTTTACGTACAGTGTGGGAGTGAATGCGTGTGATTCACGTGAGCGTGCTTGTTGGGTTCAGTTCGCGGCTACATTCTGTGCATTGAGTTATATTATAAATATGAGAAATACGACATATAAATGCTATGCATTAATTAATTACAGTCGTTCTTTTACCTTATGAAATAAAATGTGCATCAGCTGATATATACTAGGACAATATGCATTTCCTCTTCTTTTGCTTCTTCTTGTGAGTAAAACTTTTAGAATATGAGTGTTACGTTTGTGGTTGTGTTTTTTGTTTTAGGGCAAGTGTGTGTTGATCTTAGAAAAAGATCCGGTGTTCAGCTGAATTATTTTAGATCAAAATCACGTACCTCTTTAGTGTGATTCGTTTTCTAAAGCATGGAGAATTGCGATCAATTTTTTGGTGTGATTCTAATGTTGCACATTTCGATAATTTGTTGCAAAGTCCGACCTAGATTAATCTGGAAGGTTTTGAAAAAGGCGCGATTGTACTAGTGACCTCAAACATGACGTCAAAGTGTTGTATTACACATGTTGGCTACATTTCACCACATTTACGTAATGCACCTAGATTTTAGTGAAAGATTGTCGAAAAATCTAGAGTGTTCATTTTAATGAATAGTAATGCTTTTTTTGGTTACGTTTTCTTTTCTGATTGGTCGAGTAGAGCGTAATTTGCGGGATTATCAGTCTAGAAATTGGTCACAGAGTAAAAGAGAGTGTGTGCATGCATTGGGAAGAGACAGTTTATCAATGTGTGGATGCATTGTGCTAAGAGGGTAACGTGAGAATAAAGTACTGTTGGAACTGTTGTAGACCACACTGGAGTAACCGTTACTACAGTGTGGTCTACAACCTTGTGCCACGTTTGACGAGTTGCGAACTGAGTGAGTTTTCTCTACAAGAACCCTACGTGAGTGTGTCTGGTGTGATTGCATCATACTACGACCACGACTACCACGTCACAACGAGTAATATGTATGTACATACTTTGTGGTGCATACAACCACCAATATCACAAATTCAGCGCCGTTGACTGAATGCGTACGTTTCCTATTTTATAACAAAGTACTTAGGTCAAGGGGAAGCAATACAAGGTCCATCAAGTCAAACAACATTCTCGTCTCCCTTGCTTGCCAATTTGTTTTCCCCCCGTGGCGGGGAAAGCCCGGAAAGCAGCATTATTTAGTAATGATAAATACTTAATTACTATTATCCAATTGTAAGATAACTGTACGGCTTACACCCAATGCACAAAAGGCCGTTGGGCCAACGTCGAGCGCCTTTGGCCCGCGCACCGACGTTCGCGGTCCCGCAACGGCGGCCGACATCAGCCGGATTTCATTTGCGCACCGGGCAGTGCTGATTCTTTTGTATCCATTCATTATTGTTTTGGTTTTTTTTTTTTGTTTTGTTTTTTTAATTTCACCACAGAAACAAGGGCGGGACAGACTTGTACGGCTCTAGAGAACTGCATCGCGAACGCGCCGTGTTTCGCAGCTGGTCAGCCCTGCACATGCATAACCGGCTATGCACCCAACACGGGCAATACAAAGTGCTGTGAGTCTCTCTCTCTCTCTCTCTCTCTCTCTCTCTCTCTCTCTCTCCTCTCTCTCTCTCTCTCTCTCTCTCTCTCTCTCTCTCTCTCCAGACGGCCTCGCGAGCAAAGCTGTATAGTGCCGTTGCCAGGCACCGCCCGCACGGAGCCGCAGCCACCCTCCCGATGTTACTGTTGTGTTTCGTCATCTCAGCCGCCGCAGTCCCCTGATCAGCAGTTGCAGCAGTCCAGCGATACCCCGACACAGTGTGTGTCTACTCTCCCACAACCTTGGCTGGGTTACGGCGGACACTGGTTGTCTCCCTCCATCCGCTACAATGATTAGTGTCGCGAGTGGAGGGAGTCGACCAGTGCGGGGTACAACGTTGACCTCCGAATGTTCGGATTGCCTCAGCACTATTATCCTCCATACAGCATGACGCCGGCCTAACCCTACGTCACCGCGGCAATTTATCCCCTGGGCCCATTTCCACCCGAGCAACAGCTGCCACTTTCAAATCCTGTCCGCGAGTGCTGACTGAACTCTGGTAGTAGCCGTATTTTTAAATAACTGTCCCTTTACGTACTATTTTATTTGAGCTTCAAGAAAATACACTATTTGCTTGGATTTACATCAACAAACTGTAGTACACATTGGTGTGCGGTTTTAACTGATTCTGGCTGTGTTCGCCAATTGGAAACGCCGAACATTCATTATTTCCCGAGTGTGACGCTATTGTGCCTCGGCTAAAGAACTTTTGTTAACGCTCTGCATTGCAAATAATCTCAGGCCGTTGAGATTTCAGTGTATGTATTGTGTGCATTTGTTTATGGACAAAAGTTCTTCTATTTCATTTTGCATCATTCTGCTCTTTTTTTTATCCCTCAAAATGTCGAGTAAATTTAATAATGTACACGTTGGACATCTTAATATTTATCATTTGTTAAACAAGGTTCCTGACTCGTCTGTCCTTTTGACTCAATCCACACCTTTTCACGTTTTTTGGAATCTCAGAGTCACGCCTACACATTAATATAAGCGATTCATCTATCTCGGTACCAAATTTCTCCGTTATACGGCGTGATGCCGTTCTTCCCAAACAGACGGGATAAGCTGTGTACATACACACCTCTGTTGAGCATTTTACCCGCAGAAGAAAAGACCTTGAGTCAGACTCTGTTGAAAGTGTGTGGGTTGAAGTTAAGACAGACAAATCGGCCCCTTTGCTTGTTGGATTTGTCTACAGAAATACTTCTGCATCATTTGAGTTGTACGACGACTTTTTTACAATGGCGGACAAAGTTAACAAATGCAGCTATGCTATTTTACTGCTCGGAGACTTTAATATTAACCTGTTTTCCCCACACCCTGCTTGGGAGTCTACTATTACTATGTTAGGCCTCAAGCAGCTTATCACTTCCGCTACTAGAGTTACGGAGTCGTCTGCCACTCTAATTGATCATGTACACGTCCAACAAGTCAAGGGTCCTTAGCTCTCGTGTTCTTCAAGTGGCGATTAGCGACCACTATCCTGTGTGCTGTAGCTGAGCTCTGAAGGTGGACAAACCACACCGTAAAAACCAACATATGACTATTCATTACAGGTCGTTCAAACACTTCAGAAGGGACGCGTTTCTCGCCGACCTGAACGAAACCTCTTTTCAGTCGGTTTATAATTACGATTATCCTGGAGAAGCGTTGGCCTAATGGTACAGGTTGTTCCTTGGTGTACTTGACCCGCATGCGCCACTACGTGAGAAGAGAGTCAAACGGGCACAGCTACCCCAGTGGTTAAGTAAGACGCCATGGCTCTCCGAAATGAACTGAACGGAACAAAGACTATGTTGCTTTCCGCAAGCAGCGTAACCGTGTCAAGTACTTAGTGTTTGAGGCGCAAAAGGAAAGCACTTCCAGCGCTTGATGGATAATAAAACTAATACCGTATATGTCTGGCGAGCCCTCAATGCCATTACGAAATCACGACAAACACCATCGTGTACTTCTAGATCCGCTGATACTTTTAACCAGCATTTCCTGTCTGCAGCCGACTCACTTTTTATTAAAAGTAATAATAACCGGAACACACCGACTGCTTCTGAAAAAATGAATTTTTTTTTGCAACGAGAGACTGGCGCCAAAAGACGTCTTTAGTTTTCCGCATTTAACTGCTTTTGATGTAGGAAAATCTATTAGTCAGTTGAAAAATAAACGCTCCATTGGTCATGACGGCATTAATAGTTTTCTTTTTAAAACTGTCTGACCCATATGTGGTTGGATCTTTAACATTTATTTATAATATCATAATCCAGGAAGGTACTTTTCCAAGAGGCTGGAAAATAGCAAAAGTCATTCCATTGCCAAAACCTAAAGACCTCACAGATCCTAATAAATTCAGACCAATCTCACTCCTGTCAGCTCTATCTAAACCAATAGAAAAACATGTCTACAGGCACCTGGGTCATTTCCTGGAGAGATATAACTTGATGTATTCGTTACAGTCAGGCTTAAGACCCTTTTAACTCATGTCACACTGCATTGTCTCACCTAACAAATACTTGGCTTACTTCCATAAACAATGCTAAAATGACCAGCACTGTATTTTTAGAATTTTCTAAAGCTTTTGACTTAGTCAACCATGATCTGTTATTACAAAAGCTGTTGGCATACCACAGAGACACAGATTACGCTTCCTTCTTTATAAATCTTATCTAAGCGATAGATCTCAGTACGTTTTTTTGTCAACGGTAAGCGTTCTTCAGAAGTTGCGATTAAGCATGGCGTGCCCCAGGGATCTATCTTAGGCCCTCTTTTATTTTTAATTTTTTATTAATGATTTGCCTTTATGTATCTCGCAACCAAATGTGCGATGCAGTTTGTTTGCAGACGACACTACTCTCGACGTATCCTTGGCCAAAATATCTACAATTAACTCTTCATTGCAACATTGTCTATTAGAAGTCTCAAACTCGTGCCGAGACAACTACATGATACCTAATCCATCTAAAACAGAGTGTATGTTAATCACTACACATCAAAAGCATCAGCTAAATCCGCCTCCACTTAGCCTTTCCCTTAACTGTGAGCCAATTAGGGAGGCCACCGAGCACAGGTTGCTAGGCGTCATCATAGACTATCAGTTGTCTTGGCATGCACATGTAAACAGTATGCAAAGCGGTGTCCAGAAATCTGTTTCTGCTTTCAAAACTTACTTATTTTACAGATTCACAGACGAGAAAACTGTTTTTCACCGATCACATTCAGTCTCACATTGATTATGTATCTACAGTCTGGGACTGGTGTAGTGATGCATGTTTAAAGAGGCTTAATTCTCTCCACCGGAGGGCAGCCAAGCCAATCCTTCCTAACAGCAGGGTCGACACTGACGAGCGACTGAAAGCACTTGACATGCTTTCATTACGTAACCTCCTTATGTGCAACAAGGGCGTGTTAATGTTTAAAATCAGCATCTCTAGAACACCACCGTACATTTCGGATTTGTTTAGTTATGCTAACACACCGTACAAGGCAAGGAACAATCTGTCAGCACCTAGGCCACGACTTGATATATTCAAAACTAGCCTGTCTTATTCAGGAGCTAAACTTTGGAATTCTCTTCCGGCCAATATTACCGAAGCTCCCTCCAAGTCTACTTTCACGTCAAGGCTTTTCCGGCACTTAAATGAGCTGCTTAACAAAGCGCACTTAGCCCCTGCGTTTTGATTATTCATTGAAATGTGTGTGTGTGTGTGTGTGTGTGTGTGTGTGTGTGTATGTGTGTGTGTGTGTGTGTGTGTGTGTGTGTGTGTGTGTGTGTTTAATTTTAAGAGGAAGTCAATAGATGGATAATCAATACTTTTGACTTAATTTTGATAGCTAACGTTTCTAATGTGTGACGTCACGACGGAGTCTCAACTACATTTAGTTCGTATTTGTTGTGTGATTGACCGTAACGGATCAGTGACACCCAGTGCGTGCGCCTCTTTGTGCGACGATTAGTCGGGATACAGTCACACAACATAATCCTGTGACTATGAGGTTCAGGATAAGCACTTGACCCCTGATGACTGATCAGTATGTGAAGACTGGATTAGTGGTCAGTGTGGATAGACACACCCACGTGCAATTCTCATCGGAATGCGCGTAAATGACAATTGCAGCGCTCTGTGACTTTACAAACTGTCGTAGGCTCTGTATTGAACAGGAGTGCACAACTTTGTCGCTAGCGCTATCAAAGTGACTGACTGTGTCGGTAGCAAATAGAATAAGATTACTCTGGTACGCTTCGTCGCGTTTTTGTTTTTAGCAACGGTACGTTGCATATGCAGAGACCTATATATCTGCATACGTTTTGCATTTTCATCTATGATCCGCTTGCTTTTTCTTCCTTTTCTTATCTTTCGCGCATGCGTCAGTGCTGTGTTTTGACCAGTGATCTGCATGCCACATAGTGACACTTCCTTATTGTTGTTTAAACTGTCATTTAGTTTGTTAGTGTATTTGGTTGCGACGTTAACTGACATGTCTACTAGTGTCAGCGATCCGGCTTAGAATAGGCCATCTCAATGTATATCACCTTTGCAGTAAAGTCAGTATCAGACGTTACATTACTACTCAAACCAACCCTCCCCATATCATATATTTGGCTTTACAGAAAGTAGGTTGACAGAGAATGTAAATAACCAAGCTATCACCATACACAATTTTTCCATTCATAGGCGAGATGCTTCAGCGCCTGGTCATACTGGTGTTTGTGTTAATGTTTACAATACTATTGCTAAGAACGTAACACGACGATGTGACCTGGAATCCACCCATGTGGAAAGCCTGTGGCTTGGAATAAAAACAACCGACAAATCAACCCCGAACTTGGTATGTTTTATTTACAGAAACCCCGCAGCTACAGTGTCCTGGCAAGATGATTTTGTTGTAAAGGTTGACAAAGTACAAAACTCCAAGGGTGATATCATGTACTCGGTGATTTTAATGTTGATTTATTGAAACTTGGCCACACGTCTTGGAGATCCATGATAACGTTCTTAGGCCTTACACAAGTAGTTCAGTCACCCACCAGGGTCACTGCTACTTCATCCACATTAATTGACCATGTTTATACAACCAACGAAAGTGCCCTTAGCAATGTTTATGTACCCACCACCTCTGTCAGTGATCATTTTCCTATTTGCGTTTCATTATCTGCGAAGTTGTCAAAGAGACTTCATAAGGAGCATATAACCACCCTCTACAGATCATTAAAATTTTTTAACCAAGATGACTTTTTGCATGACCTTTCCCAAACACCATTTTCCGATGTGAACAACTATTACGATCCCAATGTAGCGCTGTCCCACTGGTATAACATGTTTCTCGGTGTTCTTGACAGACATGCCCCGAGGCGCACTAAGAGTGTTAAACATCCCACTGTGCCTGAGTGGATGAGATTAAAACTGCGATGGAACTAAGAGATCCACTGAAACAACAAAAGAAATTTGACGAGTACAGAATACAGCGAAAAACAGTTAAATCATTAGTACGTAAAGCACAGAGGCAGTATGCTGAAAAAATTATTGCGGGCGGCAAAGACATACGGCAAAGACATACGCAGCGTGGTGCAGGTGATTAACACATTTACTAATAGACAATCCAGCAAATCAACGAGTGTGCCCCCGCACCTTACAACCGATGTATTTAATGAACACTTTCTTAACATTACTAAAACCTTATCACAGACAAACACCAGTGAGCCAGATGAATACGTATGTTCAGAACAATCGAAACAGCACAGTCAGATAAACGCTGGGAATACTTTCTCAGTTCCCCTAATGACCGTCCTTGATGTAGGAAAATCTATAACCAACATGAAAAGTAAAGCATCTTGTGGCGTTGACGATATTTGCAGTAAAATCCTGAAAATTGCGCTCCCTTATATTGTTGAATTGTTAATCTTTATATATAAACCTTTTGATTCAAAAGAGCATGTTTCCCGATGAATTTAAAATAGCAAAAGTTACTCCTCTTCCAAAAAGCAAAGATCTGAGCGACCCAAGTGAGTAAAGACCTATTTCAATCTTATCAGCAGTGTTCAAACCACTTGAAAAGCATATACATAATCATTTACATCAATTCCTGGAGGAAAACCGCCTTATTAGTACATCACAACCAGCCTTTAGGCCTAAACATTCGTGTCAGACAGACTTAACTCTCATAACCCACAAATCGCTTACTGCCATAAACGAGTCCAAACTCTCAGCTGTAGTATTTCTAGATCTTAAAAATGTCTTCGATCTAATTAACCACTCAATTTTACTAAAGCAGTTACCTTTATATCACATTGATTCAAATGTAGTCGCTTGACTCTCATCATATCTCTTAGACAGAAAGCAGAAAGTGTTCTTGAATGGTAAATACTCAGCGGAAAGACTAGTGACCCATGGTGTTCCTCAGGGATCCACCCTAGGACCTTTATTATTCAACATCTTTATAAATGACCTTCCTCTGTCAATATCACACCCCGACACAAACTGTGGACTATTTGCTGATGATACATCATTAAATGTATCTGATAAAAATATTTCAACCGTGAGCGTTGTCCTTCAACATAGTTTAGATGAAGTGTCAACTTGGTGTGAAGAAAGTCATATGATTATCATTCCTCAGCTATATTCGTAAAAGTAGTCAAATTGATCAAACTTGAAACGGCTGTGGCGTCTGCTATAGTTGAACTAAATACATGTTCTGGGTCATGCGCAAACACCGTTCTTGCTGACATCTTGTCAATTACAGTTTTGCTCGTGAGTATATATATTTAAAGCAGGCGATGTTAACATTTCCACCACCACCATAGCCAAAAGCCATCCCAACCATTATAATATCTCTCTTCACACTCTGGCTGAGGGCAGCGCTGTTTTGTCGAGGTGACTTCTCTTGGAAATGCCTTGACAAGGTAGTCATTCCTTCAAATATCACTCTGGCAAAAAGTGCTACTGACAGCCATAGTGACAAATTAATCATTAGTATCATATTGCAGTGATGATACTGCAGTTTGTGAAACGTGAAACCCAAAACCACATTTTCGTGATGCGTGAAAGTGTCTCGCGTTTTACGTGACACGTGACAAGTGTGTTGCCACTCTTTAATGTGTAGTCAGAAATCTTCGATCCCTCCTTTCGCCCTCACCTCCCCCGCCCCCCCCCCCCCCCATTCTCCTATAACGGCTAGAGGAAAATGTTGTGCCTTCTTCACTCATTTCCAGCATAAGCTTCCCCCGCCCTCTCCATTCCCTTCCTCCCCCTCCCCGTTTAGAGTTCCTGTCATCTTCTCTTTCTATTGCGAATCATAAATGCTTATTGGGGGATTCATGAATCGCAAAAATAAATCGTGAATCCGTACAGATGCCGTCTCCACCATCACCACCACCAGCCTCCCCCCCCCCGCCCCCCCCCCCCCGCCCTCCATCCCCACCCCCCTAACCTCTAACCCTGCCCCAATCATACATCTTGCCTTTTGACAAAACGGGGAAGACTTGTGTGAGTACAAGATGTGAATGTCAACTTGTTCGAATTTGATTTGATATGATTTTTTTTTACAGTGCTGAAAGTCGGACAGCATTAGTCTCCCTATTACATGTTCTATGTTCTGTGTTCTCAGTGAAAAAGATCGGTCAGAACTGCACAGTCAACAGCAATAATGAGTGTATGGAAACAGCGGCGGCCTGCACAGCTACTGGATCTCTCGTGTGTACATGCCCAGCCGACAAAACTGCAAACTCTGACATGACCAAGTGCCGTAAGTGTCAAGTATCATTACAATAAATGTTTCCTAACTTATTAAAGACGAACTGCTTCCGGATACGCGGCTTAAACCGCGTATCCGGATGCATCTCGTCTCTAATGAGTTAATTTTGGTACCAGGGATTTGCTACACGGAACCTTGTAGGCCTGAAGGAGGCTAAGCTAACCATTGTACCCCTAACACTGAAGGCCTGAGGGGTACAATGGTTACTTCGACTTCCAGAAGGCCTACAAGGGTCCATGTAGAAAGCTACTGCTACCAATACCAAAATGACATAGTCACTGACTGTGTTAATATCTTCACCGTTGTAAAATAAAGATTCATTGATTCATACCAATAATGTATTTGTTTTCACTCCTCAGCTATATTCGTAAAAGTAGTCAAGTTGATCAAACTTCTAACGTCTGTTGCGTCTGCTGTAGTTGAGATAAATACATATTCTGAACGAGCCCTCGTAGATGCAAGAGGTCACGGTAACGCGAAACACCGCTCTTGCTGCCATCTTGTCAATTTCAGTTTGACTTTTGGAAAGCTCTTTTAAAGCCGCACTGTGTACATATTCTCTGAGTAATGTGATTTAACAGTCAATACGTGTTTGTTTTTTCCCGATTGATGTTAAAAAAAAAAATCAGATCTTAATATTCATCATTGAAGCCGTGATCTTGTGACAATAACCTTCAATAACCTTGACTTCAGAACGTTCCAAGTTTATGTAGGACAGACTTTGCAACAATGTAGCGAACTTCTAGCTACACAACAAAAATCGATCGCAATTCTCCAGGCAAAATAAGGTGACTCATACTAAAAAATACGTAATTATTACGTAACTTCTGCACCATGCATACACACATTTAGAAAAACCTGGCTCTTTTGTACGCATTCTTTTTATAGACTTTTCTTCAGCCTTCAACACTATACAACCCTATCTCATAGCTCAAAAACTTCTCTGTTACAATGTAACGCCAAGGCTTATCCTATGGATTGTCGACTTCCTTGTAAATAGGACCCAGTCAGTTCGCTTTCAAACAGCTCTCTCATCCCTTAGGTCCACTTCCATAGGCGCCCCTCAAGGTACAGTTCTCTCCCCTGTGCTGTTCACACTGTACACTAACGATTGTAGTGGCACTGACTCTACCCTTCTTATAAAATACTCGGATGACACTGCCTTAGAAGATCTCTCCAATAATGATGCGACTTACTTTGCAGAAGTAGAACGTTTTAGTGTTTGGTGTAAAGATAATTTTCTAGACCTCAATGTGAGTAAGACCAAGGAACTACTGATAGACTTTCGAAGAAACCCTGCCCCTGTCCCTGTTCTGATGATCGATGATGTGTCTGTTGAGCGTGTGACTGAGTATAAGTATCTTGGAACAGTCATAGATGATAAGTTGTCCTTTAACCCTCATACACAAGAAATGTCAGTCACGCATCTACTGCCTCCAGAAACTCAGGAAGCTGAATGTGAACCCCTCTGTCCTTCAAACTTTTTACTGCTCTTTTATTGAGTCTGTCATCACTTTCGGTTCTGTGTGCTGGTATGGAGGTCTGAGTGTGAAGAACAAGAACACCCTGGCACGAATGGTAAACATCTGCAGCAAAGTGACTGGCAGTAAGCAAAACAGTGTGGAGTCCCTGTATGAACAGCGTGCGGTGAGAAAGGGTAGGCGGATAGCTTCAGACAGATCCCATGTCCTTGCCCACCTCTATGAACTCCTCCCCTCTGGCCGCAGACTCCGCACGCACAAAGCTAGAACACTTAGACTACAGCACAGTTTCATCCCCAAATCCATCACTCTAAGCAATCTGTAGGTACATCCACGCATACCCAAACCTAACTCCTCCCCCTATCCACCTTTACCTGTGCAATCAGTAGGAATGGAGCTTGTTGATTTTAGAGAAGTGATTATATTGTGTTTCATTTGGTGGTGAACATGGACATACTGGGATTGTTGTTACTGAGTGTTTACCCACTAATTATTTTACTATGGTAGACTTTAATTATGCAGCTTGTCTAATAATGTGTAATAATGTACTGAGATGTCTGTATAATAAGTAGTGAGGGTTAGGACTAGGTTGAAACACGCGTATTATGTATGCATATATGTAGAGGTGGGTGTGAATGTATAAGTGCCGCTCAGTTCAGTCCATAAAAGATGTTTGTGTGAGATGTGTAAGAGTTATGTGTAAAGATTTTGTAGTGTTTACTTTATATTCATTTGGAATTTGTAGCTGTGCAAGTGCAGGGAGAAAATGTTCATAATTATGCTATAATGTTTTTATGTCTTGTTTGTACTATTTGTTATAAATGTACCACAACCGAATTTCTCTTTTCGAGATAATAAAGTACTCTTATTCTTATTCTTCTTATTATCCCAAATAACTCAACTGAACATCGGATCTTTCCTACGATTAACTCACACACGCTCTAAAAAGAATAACACAACCACAAACGTAACACTGCTCTATTTTTAGTCTCGCGCGTTTCGACGGAAAATATTGTTGAAAACTAGGTGCTGTCGTCTTAAAACAACTCTTGAGTGCCTACTTTTTGTTAAAAACTATATTGTTTGATGTGTGTTTTTCTCCTTTTGTCGAACAAAGCTGGTACTGGAGAGTCGAAAATGAGGCCATAACGCGTTATGCAGCGGGCTACAAAAAGTCAGCCAATAGTCGATTGAAGTGTTTTTAAGTGTTGAAGTGTTTTATGTAGCGAGGTCACATGGTATGGTTTACGCAAAAGAAATTGGACGTGTGACGTAGGGATGAAAACAAATACTATCATACTGTATTGTACTGTACTGTAGGTTGCGTTGTGTTGCGGATTTGGTGATCACGTGTGTCAAATGCATGTTTCTGGTTCGTCGTTCACAGAGTCCTCAAAAGGTGTATGGTGCTCCAAAAGGCCTTAAGGGTGCACTTTTGATTTTTACTTCTTGTTCAGTATTGTTCTGTTTCAGATTCTGACCTCAAACTGTTAAAAAATTATACTAACGAGTAAAAGAAATGCAACATTTTTGAAATTATCGAAAACACTTCAGAAGGCCTACAAGTGTGTTGCCACTCTTTAAAGTGTAGTCGGAAATTTTCAACCCCTCCTTACACTCCCCCCTCCCCCCCCCCCCATCCCCTTTACCTCTCCTCTCCCGGCCAGGAGAAAAATGTTGTGCCTTCTTCAGTCAGTCCCAGCATAAATCTTTTCCCCACTCCTTCTCCCCCCTCCCCCTCCCTGTTTTTAGAGTTTTCCCCGGATGAAAATGGTGCTATCGTCGTCTCTTTTCATTGCGAATCATATATGTCATTTGGGGGATTCGTGAATCGCTAAATAAATCGTGAATCCGTACAGGTGCCCCTTCGCCCTCCCCCTCCCCCACCACCCACACCCACCCCCTACCCTCTCTCCCTGCGCTATTCATAAAAAGGGACACATTGCCTTTAGACAAAACAGGGCAGACTTGTGTAATCACAAGATGCGAATGTCAGCTTGTTCGATTTGATTTGATATGATTTTTTTTTTACAGTGTTGATATACCGAACGCTGATGGCCTGAGTTATACAATGGTCACTTTGACCTCCAGAAGAACTACAAAGGTCCGTGTAGCAAGCTACTTCTACCAATAACGTATTTGTTTTAATTCCTCCACTACATTCGTAAAAGTAGACAAGCTGACCAAACTTCGAACGTCTGTGGCGTCTGCTATAGCTGACCTAAATACATGTTCTGAGCGAGCCACTGCAGTTGCAAGGGGTCACCGTCATGCGCAAACACCGCTCATGCTGGTAGCTTCTCAAGTTCAGTTTGCCTTCTGGAAAGAGCTTTTCGAACCGCACTGTCTACACATTGTCAGTTTAATGCAATTTTACAGTGAGAATGTGTTACGGAGGTAGGGGGCCTTCAAATAAATTACTGATAGTTCTGTACTTAAAACGTTTCATTATCACTTCACTCCACATAGCAGAAGTAACAAGGGACGCGTTGAAACGATTATGGCAGGCAGCTCCATTTCTAACTCATTGATTCATCCTAGTACAAATTAATTAAAGCTAGGATTAAATAGATTATCATAGGACAAAGTCTTTAATCCTCTGACAGATTGTATCTACTACTATGCCAAATTCGATTTAATCTTAGGACAATTATTAATTCCAACCAATCAGCCATGGTGCTTGGGTGAAATCGTCCAATGAATGAACTTTTTTTTCCACCAATCACCGCACGTTATTTCACACGAGATGATACCTGTTGTGTGACTGGCTGCAATTAGTTCTAGAAATAGTTATTTATTCCTAGGATTCAGTCGAATTTGTCCTGGGACATATTATTTAGACTCAGCATTAAATATTTTGTCATAGGTTGAATTAATCAGTAGTAAGTGGAACGGCCTCTTCCAGCCCCCTCCCTCCCCCTCCCCCCCCCCCAACCCCATAGCTCTCTCTCCACAAGCGTCAATTGATTTCCCGATCAACAGAAGAGCCAGTCGTCAAGTCCGATGCGTTTTGTGCGGCGCTGCGTTGCTTCGCACTGTACTGCATTGTATTATATTGTATTGTTCTGTTTCAGATTTTGTCCATAAAATGTTCAAAAACTATACTGACGAGCAAAAGAAATGCGACATTTTGGAATCATGATTCCAAACATTTCGCATTTCTTTTGCTCGTGAGTATATCTACAACAGGCGATGCTAACATGTCCACTGACCAACACCACCATCCAAAGCCACCAAAACCATTATAATGTCTCGTTTAACCATCTGGCCGAGTGCAGTGCTGTTTTGTAATGGCAAGGTCATTCCTTCAGGAATTACTCGGGAAAAAAGCGCTACCGACAGCCACAGTGTCAAGTTAACCCCTTACATGCCACTTTCAGCAAGAGTCATAGATCCTCATGAGCCCCCGCAATATGAGCCCCCGCAATTGCGGGGGCTCATGAGGATATATACCTCTTGCAGTGGCGCCTTGTTCATCTTTTCTCGGCAGCGAAAGGGTTAGCCTAATCATTGCGTTGTACGTTTTACTGTACAGTAGCAAAGGTTGGTACGACCTGCACTGCTAATGCCGACTGTGTGGCTAACGCCGAGTGCCCTACTACCGGAACCAAAACTTGTGCGTGCAATACGGGATACTTGGCGCTCAAGGACATCACTGCTTGCCGTGAGTATTATTATTTAGATCTAGACATTGTTCGGAAGTTAGGAGGTCCAAGAGTGAGCGTCTTGTTGACTCAGAGCAGTAGATTGAAAGCCAGGACAAACATGGGATATCGAATGTTTGTCCCGAGCTTTTAATCCCCCTCCTGAATCAGAAGACGCGCACTCATCGACCTAGCTGCTTCTGAAATCGGGTTTTTTTTTTTTTTTTTCCAGATTAAGATAAACGGTATTGTCTTCATTTCAACTCTGTGCACTTTTCTCACTGACGTAGCTCCAATCGCCTTTTCCCACGGCGCGTGTTACCTAAGCAACGGGAGTCCTCTTTATTTGTCATCCTTTTCTATAATGACGTACTCTCTAAACAAAATGTTATTCCCACAAATCTATGGTTGATTATGTTTCTCATTTAGCACGAATACGCCTTTTCCAAATATTATTATTTAGATCTACACATTGCTCGAAAGTTAGGAGGTCCAAGAGTTAGCGCCATGTTGACTCAAAGCAGTAGATTGAAAGCCATGACAAACATGCGATATCGCATGTTTGTCCCGAGCTTTTAATCCACAGACTGAGTCAGAAGACGCGCACTCGTTTACTAGCTGCTTCTGAAATCGTCTTTTTCAAATTAAGATAAACTGTATTGTCTTTATTTCAACTCTGCGCACTTGACGTAGCTCCAATCGCCTTTTTCACACGCCGTGTGTTACCTAAGCAATTCGAGGCCTCTTTTTTGTCATCCGTTTGTGTAACACGTACTCTCTAAACAAAATGTTCTTCCCACAAATCTACGTCTGATCTCGTTTCTCATTTAGCGCGATGACACCTTTTCCAAAAGGGTGTTTTCATAATTAGTCAAACCGCTGGTAGGAATAAAACTGATAAGAGTTACAACCAATAATAATAATGATAATACATGTAATAATAATAATAATAATAATAATAATAATAATAATAATAATAATAATAATAATAATAATAATGAAAATGAAAAGGAAATTATGATGAGGAAGATATGATTAAAAGTACGTTTGTGTGTGTGGATAATGGACTACCTGAAGACCTGAATGTCTTCTTCAGTACGCATAGCTCCTGGGGCGCACAAAGGCCGCAGTGGGCCCACCAACGTATTGCTACTGGTTTCAAACCACCAAATTTCCTTGTTCATCGTTGACTGTTTATTGTTATGCCTGTTGTTCAGTCAGGGCAGGGAAGAATCTGAACGTAACCTGAATCAGAGATCGCACTGAGTAGTGCTGACTGCCCACTGTTCATTGTGTAGTGTTGGCTTGTCACTGTCCGTTGCTCCTTGTCAATTCAGGTCAAAAGCTGAACGAAACCTGCGCCGCCAGTAGCACCACGTGCGGAGAGAACGCTGAATGTGCCACCCTGAAGTGTGCGTGCTAGGCCAACTTCACTGCCGATACTAACGGCAGATGCGGTAGGTCTACAGAAATGGATCGACCGTGATTGATCCAGGGTCAGGCGTAAATGATATAACAGTACCAGGTGGTTTCATGGAAGCAACCTCATCCGCCCAAGGAACACGGATACACAGTGGAATAAGCAAGACGCTTAGATCCACATGAGCCCCCGCAATTGCGGAGGCTCATGAGGATCTATTCCTCTTTCGTTTGCGTGTTGCTTTTTTGCCTACCATATTGAAAATACGGTAGACTTTAAAATGGGATTGGTCGGAGCGCATTCCGGAGCATGCACATGACGTTTCGGGCGTGGGAGGCAGAAATTCTGGCAAAGAAGAAACAAGATAAAAATGACGTCACGTCTAGCTACGCAAACCTTGCTAGAGAACGTCTTTTTGGCGCCAAACGGCGCGCGCGCGCGCGCGCGCGTGTGTGTGTGTGTGTGTGTGTGTGTGTGTGTGTGGTGTGTGTGTGTGTGTGTGTGTGTGTGACAGCGACTATATCCCGCGTTTGTGGACGGACAATCTTGAAATTTTAGAATATTGTCCCTTAAAGAATTATTTCGAGACATTTCTTTTCGATTTTTTCTTATTAAGATGCTCACTGGCGAGAAAAATGACCGTTTCGCAAAAAGATTGTGATCCACACTGAGTCCGTAAATTTTCTTATTTTTGCTAGATATTTTTTATTTCGCAAGATAAAAGGAGATATTGAATGAGTTCGTTAACAAGTATTGTACCTCTATATTAAATATATATATATATATATATATATATATATATATATATATATATATATATATATATATATATATATATATATATATATTTAATATATACATTTTGGGGATTAATTTCACGAATTATACGGGTTAATCTTAAAACAATTTAATATGTTTTTTACGAAAAAAACACCCCACATTCTTCTCATTAATAATCGCATGATTTTTTTTGTATTCGGTATTTACATAAGCCTACAGCTTGTCTCAGCTGTCGGGTACGATTAGGTCAATTGTGACCTGTATGCCCTAGGTGTGAAATCGGACAATTTTCTGCACCACTTTTTCGGGGTCATTAGTAAAACAGCTAACATAACATTAATTTTTCTTTTTCGAAATTTCTTTTCATTAATATCCGCATGATTTATCATAAACAGTGATTGTATAAGCCTGCTGTTTGTCACGACCCTGGCGTAGGATTAGGTCAGATTGTGACGTGTAAGCCCTAGACGTGAAAATCTGCAAGAAAATTGCAACGTTGATCCTCTGATACGTCAAATGTTAGTATTGCGATGAGTGACGTATAACATCGATTCGTCACTTTGAACACGGCGTCGTGGGACTAATGATGCCATGACGTGAAGCTTGAAGTCATTTAGCTGTTCGTGATATTAACTATGCTACGCCAGACAACAGAGCTGACGAATGGCGGGAATCGTGTGTCTGTCTTTATTTCTGTGTGCCAGTGTGTGTGGATCAGAGGGTGGGTTAGAGTAAAAGAAGATGGATTCCTGTCGCACAACGAGCACACAGAGCGTACTAATGGCCGAAAGCACGTGTTTCCGTCTTTATTTGTGTGCGCCGACGTGTGTGTTGACCAGATGTTGGCTTAGAGAGGAAGGGAAATGGATCAGCATAATAAGCCTAAAAATATGATCAACTCTAAATGTTTCTAAAAAAAAAATAAAGCCATCTGAGCTTGAAAAACGATACGGTTGACTTTGGGATGAAATCCTCATCTTGTTGCGCTTCGGCAGCGCAGAAGTTCAGGGTAGTGCTTGTGAGGCCAGCAACGCAGAAGTTCAGGGTAGTGCTTGTGAGGCCAGCAACGAACGAGCGCGAAGTCGCGGCGGATAACAGCGCTGGGCTCACGAGGATTTCTACCTCTTGGAGAAGTTTGGAGTGTTGTCTGTGCTTGTGGTAGAAGCTGTTTATCCGCTGTGACGTCGCTCTCGTTGGTTGGTGGGAGTCGCTGTCGGACTAAACGTCACCTCTCAACTGATCTGAGCAGGATATATAATTATACTAAAGGTCAAAACTTAAGGACTACTTTTTATCGCAGATGCACCGACAACACCACACAAATAATGTAACAATACTTGGAATCAACAATTTGCTAATTTATTCAGTAAAAAATTCATTTAAGTTTTGAGTAAATCAAGCAATTGTAACAACAGCAGTACGTTAGAATGTTCACCCACCCCTCAAATGAAAAGTCACACAAGACTGGTCCATTCAGTAGCGAGTGTACCCACCGTTTGCAGCCAGTCATTCAATACAGCGTTGACGCATGGAGTTTACCAGGGTTCGGAGAACATGTTGTGGGATCGCTTCCAACTCTTAATGCAGGAACTGAGTCAGCTGGGGGACGCCTTGAAGGGGGTGGGGTGGGGGGGGGGGAGTGGTTGCTGACTACACGTTGCCCTAGCACGACCCAGAGGTGCTCGATGGGAGCCAGATCAGGTGAACGAGCTGGCCACTCCATTCTCATGATGCCCCGTTGCTCGCGGTACTCATCCACCACACTGGCGCGATGAGGTCGAGCGTTGTCGTCCTGCAGAACAGCATTGTCACCTATGGCTTGAAGAGCTGGCTGGATGAGGGGCTGCACAATCTCGTCCTGATAGCTCAGTCCAGTCAGGGTGCCTCGGATGACGTGGAGGGGGGTCCTGCTGAAGCCTGCCCAGACCATGACTGAGCCTTCTTCATAGCGATCCACCTCTTGGACGCATCCATCCGTGAATCGCGCGCCCTGGCGTCTCCAGACCCTCACCCTGCCGTCGTTAAAGGACACAGTGAACCGTGACTCATCAGTATACAGAACCTGAGTCCACTGGAGTTTGTTCCACCTCACATGTTGACGACACCAGGCATCCCGGGCTTTGCGATGTACTTGATTGAGGGGTATTCTCACTGCTGCTTTGCATGAAGCCATGCCAATTTCTCGCAGACCTCGGCAGACTGTGCTTCTGCTGACGTTAACGTTTGCAGCTTGCGTCATTTGACGTCGCAGAGTGGTTGACGTGACAGTTCGATCGCGCAGAGACTCCACACAGATATATATATGTCCTTCCTTCTGCTGGTGCAGCGCGGGCGTCCTGAGCAGGGTCGTCGTTCTGTGTTACGATTGTGGTTGTGTTGTCCTTTGAGAGCATACATACGTGTTAATCGTAGGAAACGATCAGATATTTATATGAGCTATCATGGTTATGATTCACGTATCTTTTTAAGTGACATTTTCTTTCGGTCACGCAGAGCGGAATTTACTTTGTTATGATACGTTAAGTTTAGTCCAGAACGTTTTAGAAAGGTCGCACTGTCTAGTGTCCTCGTATGTGTGACGTCTGGGAGTTCGTAACAGTTCGCAAAATTTTGTTTTTCTGTGCGCGTGAATTGAGCAGCCTTTATTTTGTTTTGTGAAAGGTCTAGATTCTTCTAGAGTGGGTATATAACGTGGTGATAGGGCTACCATACTTTTATGTGTCTTCATTATACATTAAGATTTAGAGCTGAAGTTAGCAGCCGAATTTTTGTAGCCTATTTTAGTGATTCCAGAAAAAATTCTTATTTATGAGTTTCAGTTGCGTATTTCGTTCCGATTGGTTGCATTGTATTATTTCCGTAGATGATTCTGGAAATTGGTAGTATATATAAGGAGGGCGCTGGGAAAGCCGATTGATACATTGTCTTGCTTTGTCAGTTGTAGAGACACACAGTTTATTGTGAGAGACGCTGTGTATGAGAAACTTTGTGTCGCGGTGTGGACATTGCAGAAGAGACTTTGTATCAGTTTGTGCATTTGGAATTGCACTGTGTGGATATCGCATCGCTGAATTAAATATTGTTGGAATTGTTGCTCCAGTATTGTCTACATCCTTAAGCCACGTGTGACGGATTGCAGCTAAATGAGGTTTATTTAAATAGAACCTTACGTGCGTGCGTCTGGTGTGTTTATCATACTACGACTACAACTCCACCACGTAACATTCTGCCCTTCCAGTTTCTTGGAATCGTGCCAGCAGCCTCTGGATCACTGAATGGGACACCCCAAGACGTCTACCAACTTCTCGTCCGGAAATTCCATCCTGCAGCCATGCTAGTGCCCGGCCTTGATCTACTGGCGTTAGGCTTCGTCGTGGTGGCATGATTAGAAAAGTGACAAGTATGCTCCTACTGTACCGATATTTGTACCGAAACAGAAGTGCTCAGTGTTCACGACTGACCCCTTCAGCACGTGCCGAGTTTTCCCACCTGCCTGCCTTTGGTACCCTTGCCAATATCGCACAGCTTTTCACAAAACTTACGATGTTTCACGTGCATTTGACACGTTCGTGGAAATTGATGAATTGTTGTCTATTCGTGGACTGTCTAAGGTTAACTTTTAACTCATTTGGATCAAAAGAACATTATATTTTATTAGTGTACTTGCGACGATAAACAATGACTCCAAAAAGTAAGGGTGGCCCTTAAGTTTTGACCATTAGTATAGTTGAACGCCACCCCAGAGAGAGACAGACATAAACAGACAAAGACAAAAACAACAAACCTCATTCTGTATGTATAGGTGCGTATATATTTCCATTGAGCATTTCGAGGGATACTCTCAAGACAAGTGTGCTAATTTAAAGCAACAAAAACGATAGCTTAGTGTTAGTGCCTGATCGAAGCTTATCAGACACAGGCATTGAGCAGCAGTATGGTGTGCTGATTTCCAATAACGACAATTTGCAGCCTTAAAGTGCGCTGGATGGATTATGATTAATAGCTTGGATTGTTAGTTGCTAGATTGGCTGGTTGATTGCTTTTTATTGCTTAGTTGTTTGCTTGGTTGGTTGGTTTTTGGTCGATGGGTTCGTCGGTTTGTTGGTTGCTTGGTTGGTTAGTCGGCTGTTTGGTTGGTTCATTCGTTCGTTGGTTTGTTGGATGCTGCTTTGCATAGTAACGTGATGTTATTGCCTGCTTGCTTGGTTTATGGGTGGGCTGATTCGTTGTTTAGCTGAACGAATCAGTGAGTGAGTGAGTAAATGAATGAACAAATGAATGAATAACGAACGAAATAAGGAACGAAGGAACAAATGAGTCCGTCAGCACATACGAGATTTTCTCCATCTAAGCTAATTATAAAACATCCACAGGCAAGAAGAGCGGCGAGACTTGCACCAGTGACAGTGAGTGTGTCACAGACGCCACGTGCACAGGGACCACGACCAAAACCTGCACGTGCAAAACGGAGTACGTGGCCAATACCAGCAAGTTCTGCGAAAAGACACGTACGTCTCCCTCTCTATCCCAGTACGTAATAAGCTCTCGGGCCGGAGTTGGCCGCAGTGGGCCCGCGAACTGTCGTTCGCGGGCCCACTGCGGCCAACTCCGGCCCGATGGCCTTTGCGTACTCTCTCTCTCTCTCTCTCTTTATTATTATTATTATTATTATTATTATTATTATTATTATTATTATTATTATTATTATTATCATTATTATTATTATTATTATTATTATTATCATTATTATTATTATCATTATTATTATTATCTCCTCTTTTTATTTTTATTTATTTGTCATGCTGTTATATTTATTTAAAATGTTATTAAGGACAGACGTGTAAAAAGGCCTGCGTGCCTACTGTCTTCATCCTTAGAAAATAAAGTTTCAATTCAATTCAGTTCAATTCAATTCTCTCTCTCTCTCTCTCTCTCTCTCCTCTCTCTCTCTCTCTCTCTCTCTCTCTCTCTCTCTCTCTCCTCTCTCTCTCTCTCTCTCTCTCTCTCTCTCTCTCTTTCTCTTCACAGGTCGAGAAGCCAGGCTGCTCAGGTGCTAAAGCGTCCGACTCTGTCCGAAAGGTCACGGGTTCGAACCCAGCTTGGGTCACACTTTGTTTCAAACCCTTTTGGGTGCCCCGTCGTTGAAACCACCCTTCGATGTGGATAAAAGACTATAAGCCGCAAACGTTTAACTTTACTTCTCACTGATTCATTGATTCAGTCAGTCAGTCACTCAGGCACTCAGTCTGGCTATCCATTCATTATTCATCAGTTCATGTACACATCCGTCAATGTCTGTGTTGTGATTTACGTTTTTTTCTTTTTTATCGTTACAGTTCCTGTATCTGAGTCTGCTGGAGTAAGTGCCTCCATCCTGATGCTGATGACTGTCGTTGTGACGTCACTTCTCCTATGAAATAATGACCTCATGTCCTGGCAGACGTAACATTTAAGCCATTAATGTATGGTGTCTTTGAATATATACTTTCCTAACTCGGAATTCCAACCATTGAAATCATGAAAGGAATTCCGCTTGAGGACATTGAGGACAGCAAGAGGCGCAGATCCTCAAGAGCCCCCGCGTCTGCAGGTGCCCTTGATGATCTATGCCTCTTGAAGTTGGGTGGCATTTGCTGCCTCACAAAAAGAGGGCCTAATAAGTAAAATATAAAAAAAAAAACCTGAAAGACTTTTCTTAATGTAATACATTTTAATAGGTCTTATTTTCACATGAACATATGTCAAAATAGACGGTCAGGCATCTTTAATAATGGGATGTAGTTGCAGTGTCTAAGTAAATGATATTTAATGCTGATGATTTGAAACTAGCCTATTAAATCACAGAGTGCCGTTCTCAAATCGATGAAACCCAAACTCACAACTAAACACTACCTGAATTGTCTGTTTCCTGTGTGATAATTATTTTATCGTCGAGCTGGCGACTAGGGCCTTATCATGGAGGTCAACTGTCTGGGGTTAAGGTTTGTAGGGTCTAAATATTACAAAGCAGCACATGCACACAGATATGTATTACATACATTATGATATTAATGTTTGCATAATGCTTTTTTTATGGTCGTAACATATAACTGCCAACATTCCTCAGTTAAATTGGTTAATTTATCAGTTTTCAGTTGTGTTGTGTGTGCTGGTCTTTGATTGCGGCCCTTACAGTCTAGAGCCGTTAAGTTCAAAATCATGGATCAGCACTTGATCAAGTTTGATTTTGAACTAAAGTCGTGTTCCGATGAAAAACATAGTTCACATATCAAGAGATAGGTATAACAGGTATTCCTGTAGGGAAAGTACAGGTGTTTACTACCGTTTTGTCAGTCGGGAATATGTGTGCACGGGTTTGTGCGTGTGTGCTGGTATGTGATTTTTAGCCTTACGGCTTTAATTCGTAGGGTTCAAAATCACATACCAGCACACATTGCTTTTTTTCGCTTCGATATTTTCAAATATCTTTGCCATCAGTAATTATATCTTTGCGATGCTACTGCTATGGTCAGCCTAGCTTATGCCTTGTTGGAACAGTTGCCCTTACTGTTGGCAAGAGTTCTCCATAGTTGGACCCTTCGAGGAATACGCCACAAGTACACTTTTGTTCGAATCAGATTGCTCTCAGATCAATAGAAGAGTAATTGTGGTGGTCTCCTGAGGGGATCCATTAAGGTGCCCTCCCCCCTCCCCCTACCACCTCTCCCCCTTCCCCTCTTCCCCTCCCCTCTTATATTATAAACGGTACTGGTATTTTAAGGAGAACATTTGTTGATGATAGTCTGATGCTAAAAGCAGACTTCACAAAGGGAACCGTAGCTATCATCCGATGTCAATACTGATGTGTTTGAAAATCTAAGTAGTGTCCTCTGTTTTTGTCCTCCATGCAGAGGAGTGTTGCAACGATTCAATATGTGATGATTTGGGAATAAAATGTTTGCGTGGCTGTCATTCTAGACCTAAAGGCTCGATGTCGTGAGGTCTTTAGACCTCACGACCTTGAGCCGTAAGGTCCAAAAATACAGTCCCGTAAACATTTCTATGTCACAGTTTACTGTAGCTTGGACAATAACTCTAGGCAAGTTTGTATTATTTTAGTCTAGACAAAGGAAGTAATATTCAATCATACACCTTAGCTCTGACAAGGGAAATTACTGAGGATATCGTAGCCTTGAAAAGGGAAGTATTCGTTCACTCTTAGCAACGGCGACACCGGATTGAGACAGCATGTAACAGTTTCTCCGAAGTTTAAGCGTTAGGAAAAGCATTGCAACTGCACTGTGTTTTATCTTTCCGACTGACTATGATCCGCTCTCTCTCGGCGGGGAATGGGTAGAGACGTATGTCTGTATTTTACCCTCATCGTCCGTAGCTTTTCTCTGACTGTCTTAGACAACTGGACTTTCGATCTTTTTTCTCACAAGCCTTCAACGGCAAATCACTTGACCACCGTCATACCACGAGGAAATGATTCCCAGTTGAACGCTTGTATCTATCTCCTCCTGCATAATCTTTGTTTTTTGTGAATATATCATTTAGCATATGTCTTATGTTGTTGTATTATTGATCACTCCGCAAGGTACTGCCTGCTGATGTCTCTTCCTTAGAGCGGCCGGTTGCAGGTAATTTCGTATCATCAGTGATTGTTCATAGTGGAATTCCGTTTGCAGAGAACGACCACCAACAACGTACGAGTTCGACATCGCGGTTGATATCCAGCTTGTAACATAAGCATAGACAACACTGCAAACATCTCCAAGAGGCATAGATCCTCATGAGCCCGCCGGGCTCATGAGGATCTATGCCTCTTGGAGATGTTTGCAGTGTTGTCGTTGCTTTGGGCGCAAGCTGGTTATACGTCATCACTTCGCTCTCGTTTGTTGGTGGGATCTTTCGTTGCAAAACAAAAGGTGCAAAGAGTCTCATTTTAATAGAAGTGTACTTATGGCGTGCTCCCCGAGTAGGTCTATCTGGGGTGTACCTCCGCAAAAGGCACGGGTATGCTCTCGATTCCCAGAAAATAATGCAATCAAGAGGTTGACAGAGGCAACGCTAATTATGGCTCGTGTGTAACAGAACTACCGATGACTTTTTGAAACTCGAATGGTTATACGGAAATTACCTAAAACCAGTTCTTGGATCTTTGAATTCCAGTTGATGGCGTGCGATAGTGCGCCTCCTGGTTCAAGGTGTCCTTGTTGTTCTTTGAAATATATAAAGCATACATATCATAAAGACTTCCGACGTATTATTGTCTTTTATACATGAATCTCTCTGGGGGAATCATGGAAGAACTGAAACCTTCAATTTCAGTTGAATTTCAGTTTTCAACCCCTGAACTGCTACTGACTGATGCCGTTTCGTACGTGTAACTTCACGTCTTTCCGTGGAGCGGTATCGTCAGCAGCAGTGGAGGGATTACAAGTCGGGCGCCTGGTTTGAGGGTTTCGGTTTGTTTGTTGGTGCTTTTAGATTGTTATACATGTGTACAATATCGTTACGTTTTGACTTGCGTTGTATTGAATGCAATATAGGTGGGTCGGTCTGTGGTTGTGAGCCTTGCGGCTTACAGCCATAAGGTGCAAAATGACAGACCAACACACATCTTTACACAGCGTATACACCTAATTCATTCTGCCTTCAGTGTTGATAATCTTTCCGCGTCCGGAGCCGAGCGCGAGAACGGTTTGCTCAAGGATAGTGCCTGATTGGCTTGGCGCCTTTAACTCATTCAGCCCGACGGTCGTATTTCCCAAATTTTGGAGGTGTCATCTAATGACTATGCGCCAGTTGCAGGAGATAGATCGACCGTGATAATTCAAGGGCAGTGCCAGATTAGCGTGGCGCCGACAGGCGCCAAGCTAATCTGGCACTACCCTTGAATTATCATGGTCGACCCATCTCCTGCTGTAGTGCATCAGGGCTGATGGGTTAAAGGCGCCAAGCTAATCCGACACTACTCTTTATCTGCTATAGTCGATCCATCTCTTGTTCCTGCCATGCATTAGGTGAAAGGTTCAAAAGCACGTGGCTGTGAACGTACATTTGTTGTTGTAACTGATAAGTACCGATTTCAAATAATAAAAATACCAGAAAATATGTTCACATTTGGTGTTTGTTTTCTCTTCGTTTGTGTGTGTGTGTGTGTGTGTGTGTGTGTGTGTGTGTGTGTGTGTGTGTGTGTGTCTGTGTGTGTGTGTGTGTGTGTGTGTGTGTGTGTGTGTGTGTGTGTGTGTATGTGTGTGTGTAAGCGCACGCAGGCGGAAATGTATCATACATACAGTCAATGTACAGACATAAGCACTCACGCAATAATACACATGCGCAAGCAAGCTCACACACGCACAAACGCAAACGCAGGCACGTACACGCGCCAATCCCACATGTCGATTCTTAACCGGTAGTAGTCCAGATTGGTCAGATGATAGATGACGTCGTTTCCGGGTATCTTTTAAACTTGAAAGTAATTTATTGCAGAGAAAAAAAGAAGAGGCAAGAATTCTCGACTCAGAATCAGATAGTGACGGACTGGTCCAAACAAACGCATTTCGTGATCACTGGCAGTAATGGGATTAACACACTGGAGACGCGCCTTATACGGATACGCGGCGAATCGCCGCGTATCCGTAGGCGGCACGTCTCCAATGAGTTAAGTTAATCAGTTAAAAATAAAGTCACTATCAAAGGTCATATACAACTTTGATATTTAACTTGTTACTTTACTTTGAAACTCATCTTGTGATATTAGTGATACAATCTTTGAATTTGTTTAAATAATTTGTTGTTGTTGTTGTTTTTACAACACTTGTGTTATAGATTGTTATAAAAACGCAACATTATCAAAGATCTGGATTTGGGAGAAAAAAAAAAAAGGTTGAACACGGCTGTCGAAGTTCAGAATTATTAGGTAGTTGTTTTCTTCATCTGAAGCGGCAATTGAATCTTATTTGTTGCATCACATAGTCGCCCTCAAAAATGAAAATGCAAAATCCCCGCTAGTAAACAGAAAATAGCATTACCCTCAAAACAGGAACGTTTTGAATTGGTTCTTGACGAGACTGCTATCTTCAAGTCTTAAACAAAACAAAATTTGATAATGGTTATGTTAATTTCAATTTCAGTATTATTGGCAAATTGTACGTGCATTTCTTTTACTGGACGGTTCATTCAATCATACCCATTCCGTCAAAAATCCAACTAAGAGAAAAAAACACGCTTAAAATAGTCGTGCAACACAATTTATTACAATTGTTCATTGCAATTTCCATCTGATGGGGAGCCGGGTGGCTCAGTTGGTAGGGTGTTCGACTCTCGTACTAAAGACTGCGAGTTGGTATTCAGCTGGAGTACCAACAAACTAAAGACTCTATTCGGTACTCGTCTTTGAAATCACACTCGTGGTTTCACTTTAATACGAAAGGTAGCCTTAACCAAGATGGGTCAAAATTTGTTTGAGATTCAATTCGGTGCTCAGTCTAAAATAACCCTCAACGTGGACAAGACGTTTAACTCATTCAGTCCCGACTCACCACAGCAAGACATGGATCGAGCGTGATAGTCCAAGGGTAGTGACAGAATAGCTTGGCGCCCATCATGTTCGATCTGTCTCTATAATTGTGATACAGACCGTCAAAAGGCAAACTTCAAAATTTGGGGATTTCGATCCGGGGGTAGAACTTTGTTGTTGTTGTTGTTGTTCACAATTCAGCTTTTTAAACAAACCAAAAAGACAACAACAAAAAACAAAAATGTTTACGATACGTATATAGACGATCACGGTTCAGGGCTGGGGCCAATAAAGCTGGCGGGTATCGCTCATGTTCTGGCACCACACTTTAACTTATTATGGTCGATCCATCTCATATCGTAGTGTGTCATGGCTGCATGGGTTAAGAAACACATCGTCCCTCCGAGCTTCGTTACATCTGCACAACCTCTTCCCTGCACTGTTTGCGGTAATGTCGTTTACTGTCCGATAAAGCCATCCGACGAAAATAAATATCCATTGCGCAAATTCCTTTGGGCGGAAGTCGGCCGCATTGAGCCCGCGCACAGTCGTGCGCGGGCTCAATGCGGCCGACTTTGGCCCGATAACCTTTTGTGTACGGGGTGGTGAATAAGTGTTTTTTTTATGTGCATAATTACCGATAATTGTATAAATAAGGATACTGAAAAAAACCCACAAATTAGACTAATTACAGTAGAAAGTTGGTCGGTTAAGTCAGCTGGTACATCAGTTCATTTAATCCCTTAACTGCCCGTGGACGAAGATATTAACCCGTTGACTTCCAGAACTAAATGACTTCCATTCTATAGAATGGAAGTCATTGAGTTCTGAGAGACAAAGCGTTACAAATAATCGTTAAGTAAGCGCCAAGGAAACCTCGTCGTCAAAAGCAAGATGGATACACAGTGGCGTCAGCAAGAGGCACAGATCCTCATGAGCCCCCGTGACTGTCTCTTGTAGCTGGATCGTGCTCCTTTTTCTCAGCATTGAAGGGGTTACGTGCCAAAGGTGTCGCCCCGTGTACCGCGTGTTTACGGCTATTATTTTCCGTACAACGCAATAACAACTTACTCTCTAGGTTCCTTAACCCATTACATCTTGAGGACGTCACGTTACATATTTAAATTGGGCAGTTCATGCAGGAAGAGGACCGGTGTTCCAAAAAAAAAAATCTTTCTGCATTGTTTGAAATTTTGTAGTAGGCCTGCATGTTGGATTTGCTGGAAATGATTGGTTAATTGAGAAGAGACATGTTTGGTGCTTTGATTCATACCATCCTGTGCTTATCCAGTAAACAATTGTGGACCTATATTGAGTTGCCGTTGCCAGGGTGATTTGAGGGGCGCACTGATTTCAGCTGTGCTTGGGTGTGGGGTTGGTAAGGAATCAGGTGCATAGCCAAGAAATGAGACGGGTGATGTGCCGGCGTTTTTGTTGTTGTTGGTATTTCATGCATGGCAAATGTGCATCTGGTAGGCGGTAGTGTTATTTAAGGGATTGAAAAATAAGGGGATGACTAGGACTGACTAAGAGACTGGACAATACGGAAACGACAATGTGTTTGGCCTGAGGCTGATGAAAAACAAAAAGCGTATTGTCCTATGAAGGCCAAGCTACATATTAGGAGATAGGAGAACTATTCTATTTCAAAGATGGTGCCAGGATAGCTGGCACAACTTTTCAACTATCAGACTGACATGTATTTCAAGCCGCAATAGTATACAAGGATCAAAAGGGTTAAAAACACGGCGGAGAAACCTTCTGTTCCCAGATCGCGGGAAAAACACCCAGCATCTGCACTGAAGAGACTTAGATTCGCGTGAGTTCCCGCAAGTCTCTGGGGCTCATGAGAATCTACGTCTCTAATTGGTGGCTCCAGTTACCTCTGTGACATTTATACATAAAAATTTAACTTGGAAATTTAACTCTAGGTGGTGGCATGGAATGTATACCCCTGCAGACACCACAGTAAAATGTGGTTGTCATTGCAGGTAGGCAGAATTTCCTGCCTCCTCCAGTATTGCCGATGGTGTGCTGAAGAGGTCGCCAAGACCGAAACAGCTGTCCACACCGGCTAAATATCTGGACCCCCCTTGGGGGGACCTAGATTTAAATTTCCATGCACCGAGTGGCTGGAACAGTGGATATGTGATACGCCCCCTTTCGGGGGGGGGGGGGGGGGGGCTTCCATATGCATTGCTTTCAGTCACTTTCATAGCGCCCCCTCTCTTTCCTATCTCTTTTTTTTTTATGCTTCGGCCACAGTAGATCTATGATCACTGGTCGATCATGCACATTTCTCTCCCCTGACAGTGCTATAACATACTTTACTTTGTAACCTTCCTAAAACATTTATACATAGTCCGGTTTATGCTAGGTTACCCGCGTATAAAATGGAGTGGGCATGTGTCGTGCGCTCTGTTGTTTGTCTTTGTCGTGAGCTGGCGAGTTAATGCCATAAGTTGTGGCAGTCTTCTGCCGTCAGTCCATACCCCCTCCCACCCTTTAACACCTCCCCCCCCCCCCGCCATCCCCTCCCCCCCCCCCCCCCCATGAAATACTTCTGCGGCGTAGTTAAACACATCACGTGAACAAAATGGACAACTATCAGACTCACGTGAGTCGTATGACTGATAATGCGATCGATGTGGTGCTAGAGTGGAGGGAGGGGTAAAGGGGTCTAATTGCTTGTTTATATGATTGTGCTGCGTTGAGTAATTTCCCTTGGTACGGCATGCCCTTCTGTAGCTGTCAACCCACAAGCGCGGGATGGTCGCTGTGTCATTACACCTAACACGGGTAGTACTCGTGGTTTTAGGAGCAATGACGCAACGACCATCCCAAGCCTGTGTGTCAGCCCTAGCCTTTTCAGTAGACTTGTCTAGTTGAACTATTCTGTTACTCTGTGTGAAACCCCTTTAATGCCTAGAAAAAATGAACACGATCCAGCTGCAAGAGACATAGATCCTCATAAGCCCCCGCGAAAGCGGGGGCTCATGAGGATCTATGCCTCTTGCCGAGACCAATTTGTAAGCATGTTTCTCATTCGGTTTTAGCTGTCGGCTATTGAGTGATCACAAATTTCAGAAAAAATAATGTACGTGCAGTGGCACAGAAGGGGTTAATCTGCGATGTATTCCGAAAACAACCTACTCAGTCCCTTCCAGTCTGCCTATCGCAAACATCACAGCACTGAAACAGCCCTTCTACGTATCCTAAACGACCTGCTTCTCTCCACCGACTCGAGCAACATCTCCCTTCTTACACTACTCGATCTCTCGGCCGCCTTCGACACTATAGACCACTCTATCCTCCTCCACCGCCTCCACCACTCCTTTGGCATTACTGACTCTGCTCACTCCTGGTTTCTCTCCTACCTCTCTGACAGACAGCAGTCCGTCACCATCGACGACGTCTCCTCCAACCCAGTCACGCACTCCTGCGAAGTTCCACAGGGGTCCGTCCAGGGCCAGATCCTTTTCACACTCTACACCTCTCCCCTGTCCAACATAATCCAGTCTCACCACATACACCACCACCTCTACGCTGACGACTCATACCTATTGACAAAGACAAATTCGACAACACTCAGTCACTACTGGCTCGCACGGCTGACTGCTACGAAGACGTGAAAAGCTGGATGACAGCAAACAAGCTTAAACTGAACGACGACAAAACGGAAGCCATGCTGGTAGGCACTCGCCTGAAACTCTCCCAGCTCCCTCCCTCTCTCCACCTTCAACTCGACAGCACCCCCATCTCCCTCTCTGACTCAGCCAAGAACCTCGGCGTTATCCTCGATTCCACTCTGTCCATGACCAACTTCGTCTCCGCCACTGCCCAGGCATGCTATTTCCACCTCCACCGCATCAGTTAGATCAGAAAATACCTCACTACCGAAGCTGCCACCAAACTTGCTGTCTTTCTCATCTTATCTCGCATCGACTACTGCAACTCTCTCCTTTCCGGCCTACCTCACTCCACCACTTTCACTCTCCAGCGCGTCCAGAACAATGCTGCCCGCCTCGTCCTCAGAAAGAAAAAATCGGACCACATCACTCCCCTGCTCAAACTCCTTCACTGGCTCCCCATCCCCCAACGCATCCAATACAAGATTCTGTTTCTCTGCTACAAATCCATGAACAACTACGCTCCTGCGTATCTCTCCAACTTACTTCACCCCTACACACCTTCCCTCTCCCTCCGCTCTGCCTCTGACCCTCTCCGCCTCCACGTCCCCGGCACCAAACTCAGCACTTTTGGCCCCCGCTCCTTCTCTGTATACGGTCTATCCGCATGGAACACGCTCCCACTCTCTCTCCGTCAGAAACACTCTCTCTCTCCTCCTTCCAGTCCGCCCTCAAAACTCACCTCTTTCAACAGTTTTAGCACTATATCACCACACTCCGCACCCCACGTTGACTGTCGTAATGTATCTCACTAATTGTGGTACGTGAGTCATTGTCTCAAGCGTGCGCATGCGTGCGCGAGTTGTGAGTGCGCGCTTAGAGTTATAATTATTATAAGATAAGCGCATTATAAATACCGTAATTATTATTTTTATTATTATTCATGTTATTTATGACTATCAGGACTCTGAATGTTTCGCTGAACCCGTTAATTAATCCCATCACTGCCGAGATAAAGTGATCGCAATCAAACTGCATGAGACATAGATCCTCATGAGCACCGCAGTCGCCGGGGCTCATGAGGATCTATGCCTTTTGCTGAAAGTCTTGTATTCATTTACTTTGGGTGCATGACGCTCCACATGGCTCGCTCGCTCGCACGCACGGCCGAACGCAAGCACGCAGGCACACACACACACACACACACACACACACACACACACACACACACACACACACACACACACACACACACACACACGCGCACGCACGCACGCGCGCACACACACACACACACAAACACACACATACACACACAGACGCACGCACACGCACGCACATGCACGCACGCACGCACACACGCACACACACACACATACACACCGTAAACTTAACAAACGCATCACGTACAAAATAAACAACTCATGCATAAGCGTAACACTCATTTTACTGCGATAAGCCAAGCAAAAGCGAAGAACAAACACTATACACTATATAAAGTTGATTGATTGATACCAACTACCCCTCAACCGCCACCCCCCTCCCTCTCCCTAGCCCTCTTGCATGCAGCCACTGACGTTGCAGCGGTTTAGATAAATCTCTGAAAATTATGTTACAGGAACGAAGTCAA
This sequence comes from Semisulcospira habei, assembly GCA_036245525.1. Lineage (NCBI taxonomy): Eukaryota > Metazoa > Mollusca > Gastropoda > Semisulcospiridae > Semisulcospira > Semisulcospira habei. The sequence continues at coordinate 13,868,823 of BTPG01000006.1, forward strand.
ATTAGATAGTTCACAACACTCATTTTTTTTGACTGTTCATATCAAACTCCGAGACCAAAAGTATGTCCAGGCTAAATATGTTAACCTATTCAGCCCCGTTACACCACAGCAAGACACGGTTCGACCATGATAGTTCCAGGGTGGTGCCAGAATAGCTTGGCGCCCATAGGCGCCAAGCTATTCTGGCACCACCCTGGAACTATCATAGTTGATTTGTCTCCCGAATTGGAATGCAGTCTTCAGAGGACAGCTCCAAAATGTGGGGATTCCGTACCTGGACCACAATGAGTTAAACAATCTGATATCTAATTTCCAACAATCTGTTGAATAAGCGAAACATTGCAGCTAACATGATCATCGCAGTTAAAGAGTCGTGTATATTACAGTACTAACCCTTTCGCTGTCGGCAACTGTTTTCGTCGCTATGATTCTTGCATGAGGTGCAGTTGCTTGCTACGTCAAGTTTTAGACACTGACTGAGTACAGCCACATTTCAGCTTATTTCAAACATACGAGAAAGCTGCCACACTGTAGTTGACCCCTTAGAAGTCAGTGACATAAGGAAAGGGGCCGAATATGCTTCCAGTGGCAGAAAATGAGTTAATAAACGATAACAAGTAGTATCAGTACATTTATTTATGAAAATGGGGTTAAATATATACATCCACTATGAAATATTTTATCTTTCCCCAAATATTCCAGTTAAAACGCAGAATTATACATGACCACGACGTAAAATGAACCTGATTGGTGGCCACTGTTGCCATGGTGACGCGCACACCACGTGACGGAGGCCGCGGATAGGGAAGAGACTGTCCTGTGTGGGGGCCCCCATTTTGTTCTCCAGAGGGTTTAACCCCGGATCATCCACCAGTTTGGGAAGAAATGATTCATAATACCTTAAAGTTAAAGGCACATGATCCAACCTTTTGATCGTAAATGGCGAGAATCAAATGTGAGTCATTATGTTAACCCATAACATCAAATTTGCTTATTTTTTATGAAGGATCTGTTTCAGATTAGTAGACAGATCTTCCACTTTAGATCAAGGGTGGAGCCAGAATAGCTTGGCGCCTCAGGCGCCAATCTATTCTGGCTCCACCCTTGAACTATCATAGTCAAATTTATTTTTAGAAATAGTGAATCAATATGATTAGGGTTAAGGGGATTATGTCGAACAGGCCCAAAAATGCATCTTTGCTATTTTGAAACAATTCTTTTCGCAATTTACTGTGCAAGGCACATGAAGTCAACATTGACGTGAAAAATACGAATGCTTTTAAAGTAAAAGATATTTTTTGTTGTTTTGGATTAAAGGATCATGCAACTTGTGGAGATAAAAGAAGAGTTGTACGCATAGCGGAGAAATAATTATGTAGTTGTTACTGGCAACAAATGGGGCCCACACAATTCTATAGTTTCCATGGCACAGAATGGAAAAGCGAGTTTAGAATCAAGCTATCACGAAAGTGAACTATGCAAGCACCCTAAATTACAATGAATGTCATTACTGCCAAAAGGAACAAATAATTAATAACAAGATATATTTTCAAAGTAGTGGTAATTCAATTATTTTAGTGACAAACAAAAGAAGAAAAGAGACTAATCGTTCACCAAATATTCTTTAACCGTGACTTTTTCTCTCTTTGAAAATCAAGTTTTTATTTAAGTTTAACCGTATTCACTGTTAACGCTCAAAACGCTGTGTCTGAAATCAGCATTACAGACTGATCCATAGAATTATGTTTTGGGAGATATGAGTTGCTTCCTCTTTCACCAGATTGTTGTCGATGAGTTTGGGGCAGCATATTCAGCATTATATTAACAACAATGATGTTATGAATTGACGTGTTATCATCACTGTAATTACTGTAATCGAGGGATATATATATATATATATATATATATATATATATATATATATATATATATATATATATATATATATATATATATATATATAAATATATATATATATATATATATATATATATATATATATATATATATATATATATAATATATATATAAGAGAGAGAGAGAGAGAGAGAGAGAGAGAGAGAGAGAGAGAGATAGAGAGAGATGATGATGATGATGATGATGATGATGAAACGTTTTCATTCAGGATAAAAAGTTTTAGGCATAGCAATGCCTATCTTCCAAACTGTCCTGCTACTCTACACATATAAAAATACATAAGACGATACAGCAAAAGATAAAATATATATAAGTACCCATACCCCCCCCCCACCCCCCCCCCCCACCCCCCCCCCTCCCCACCCCCGCCCCCCCCCCCCCCCCCACCATCAGAAAGAAAAATATATTAAAAAAAAAATAATAATAATTAAAAAAAAAATACAAAAAGAATTAAAACAATATATGTAGAGAGAGAGAGAGAGAGAGAGAGAGAGAGAGAGAGAGAGAGAGAGAGAGAGAGAGAGAGAGAGAGAGAGAGAGAGATGATGATGATAATGAAACATTTTTATTCAGGATAAAAAGTTTTAAGCATAGCAATGCCTATCTTCCAAACTGTCCTGCTACTCTTGGCTTACTTTTGCGAAAGAAGATTCTATAGGGGTTGTACACAGCGTCTGCAGGCATGCTCATGACTGCGGAGTCCAATCTGGGACAGGCGGGTTCGACCGCAGTGGCTGGCGAGGAAGGTCTGGTCAAGGTTATGAATTGTGGCATCTCTGTTTTTTTCTCCTGAGCCGCTTGTCTTTAAGGCTAGCTCTGCGAGAGTCCTCAAAGGAGACGGCTTCCTTGTAGATGGTGGAGCGCCAGGTGTCGCGGTCCGCAGCAAGTGAAGACCACTGCCGGTGGTCGATTTGGCAGGCACTAAGTGACTTCTTGAGACAGTTTTTGCTTCTCTTCTTTGGTGCCCCTCTGTCTCTGTGTCCAGTGGTGAGCTCGCCGAACAGGGTGATCTTGGGTAGGCGATGATCCTCCATCCTGAAAAACGTGCCTCGCCCATCGGAGCTGTGTCCACAGCAGCAAAGCCTCAATGCTCACATGCACAGTTTCTGCCTGTTGAAGGACCTCGACGTTTGTGACACAGTCACTCCAGTGAATGCCAAGGATGGTACGCAGGCAGCGCTGGTGGAAGCGTTCGAGGTGTCGTAGTTGGTTGCTGTAGAGAGCCCATGACTCAGAACCACCCAGCAGGGTGGTGAGGACGACAGCTTTGTACACGCTGATCTTGGTGCCTGTTTTCAGCTGTTGATTGTGCCACACCCGCTTGTATAGACGCCTGAAAGCGCTGTTTGCTTTTGCCAGCCTGCTGTCCATCTCCTTGTCCAGCTTGGCGTCTGACGTAATGATGCAGCCAAGGTAGGTAAACTGGTGCACTGATTTCAGTTCAGACTCGCCGATGGAGATGTGGGGAGGACGATGTTCTACCTTGGGTGCCGGCTGATGGAGGACCTCTGTCTGTTTCATATTGACCTCGAGTCCAAAGAGCTGGGCAGCATCTGCGAAGTAGGACGTGATGCGCTGCAGGGCTCTCTCGCTGTGTGCAACGAGGGCTGCGTCGTCAGCAAAGAGCAGCTCACGGATCAGTTGGTCTAGGGTTTTGGTGTGGGCCTGCAGTCGTCTGAGGTTGAACAGACTGCCATCGAGACGATACCTGATGTACAATGCATCATCATCGTCGAGGTCCACTGTGGCCTTCTTCAACATCATGCTAAAAAAGATGGTGAAGAGGGTCGGTGCCAGCACGCAGCCCTGCTTCACACCGTTGAGAATGGGAAATGGTTCTGAGAGGTCATTGTTTAGTCTGACCTGGCCTTGCTGGTCCTCGTGTAGCTGGATGATCATGCTGAGGAACTTTGGGGGACAGCCAAGTTGCTCCAGAATCTGCCACATCCCTCGCCTGCTGACAGTGTCGAACGCTTTTGTTAGGTCGACAAACGTTATGTACAGCCCTTTGTTCTGCTCGCGACACTTCTGCTGAAGTTGTCTCAGCACAAAGACCATGTCGGTGGTGCACCTTTTGGTTCTGAAACCACACTGGCCCTCTGGGAGGTCGTCTTCAGCGATGGCAGGTACCAGCCGATTCAGGAGCAGCCTTGCACGAATTTCTTTCCGGCAATGGACAGCAGTGTAATTCCACGGTAGTTGGAGCAGGCAGACTTGTCTCCTTTGTTCTTGTACAGGGTGATGACGACTGCATCGCGGAGATCCTTTGGTAGTATTTCTTCATCCCAGCTGCAG